>CAWLCU010000048.1:305000-352500 GCA_963855975.1 Andrena chrysosceles
TTGCATTTGCATTTGCAATTGCATTTGCATTTGCATTTGCATTTGCATTTGCATTTGCATTTGCATTTGCATTTGCATTTGCATTTGCATTTGCATTTGCATTTGCATTTGCATTTGCATTTGCATTTGCATTTGCATTTGCATTTGCATTTGCATTTGCATTTGCATTTGCATTTGCATTTGCATTTGCATTTGCATTAGCATTTGCATTTGCATTTGCATTTGCATTTGCATTTGCATTTCCATTTCCATTTGCATTTGCATTTGCATTTGCATTTGCATTTGCATTTGCATTTGCATTTGCATTTGCATTTGCATTTGCATTTCCATTTGCATTTGCATTTGCATTTGCATTTGCATTTGCATTGGCATTTGCATTTGCATTTGCATTTGCATTTGCATTTGCATTTGCATTTGCATTTGCATTTGCATTTGCATTTGCATTTGCATTTGCATTTGCATTTGCATTTGCATTTGCATTTGCATTTGCATTTGCATTTGCATTTGCATTTGCATTTGCATTTGCATTTGCATTTGCATTTGCATTTGCATTTGCATTTGCATTTGCATTTGCATTTGCATTTGCATTTGCATTTGCATTTGCATTTGCATTTGCATTTGCATTTGCATTTGCATTTGCATTTGCATTTGCATTTGCATTTGCATTTGCATTTGCATTTGCATTTGCATTTGCATTTGCATTTGCATTTGCATTTGCATTTGCATTTGCATTTGCATTTGCATTTGCATTTGCATTTGCATATGCATTTGCATTTGCATTTGGATTTGCATTTGCATTTGCATTTGCATTTCCATTTGCATTTGCATTTGCATTTGCATTTGCATTTGCATTTGCATTTGCATTTGCATTTGCATTTCCATTTGCATTTGCATTTGCATTTGCATTTGCATTTCCATTTGCATTTGCACTTGCACTTGCACTTGCAGTTGCGCTTGCGCTTGCGGTTGCGTTTGCGTTTGCGTTTGCGTTTGCGTTTGCGTTTGCGTTTGCGTTTGCGTTTGCGTTTGCGTTTGCGTTTGCGTTTGCGTTTGCGTTTGCGTTTGCGTTTGCGTTTGCGTTTGCGTTTGCGTTTGCGTTTGCGTTTGCGTTTGCATTTGCATTTGCATTTGCATTTGCATTAGCATTAGCATTAGCATTTGCATTTGCATTTGCATTTGCATTTGCATTTGCATTAGCATTTGCATTTGCATTTGCATTTGCATTTGCATTTGCATTTGCATTTGCATTTGCATTTGCATTTGCATTTGCATTTGCATTTGCATTTGCATTTGCATTTGCATTTGCATTTGCATTTGCATTTGCATTTGCATTTGCATTTGCATTTGCATTTGCATTTGCATTTGCATTTGCATTTGCATTTGCATTTGCATTTGCATTTGCATTTGCATTTGCATTTGCATTTGCATTTGCATTTGCATTTGCATTTGCATTTGCATTTGCATTTGCATTTGCATTTGCATTTGCATTTGCATTTGCATTTGCATTTGCATTTGCATTTGCATTTGCATTTGCATTTGCATTTGCATTTGCATTTGCATTTGCATTTGCATTTGCATTTGCATTTGCATTTGCATTTGCATTTGCATTTGCATTTGCATTTGCATTTGCATTTAGATTTGCATTTGCATTTAGATTTGCATTTGCATTTGAATTTGCATTTGCGTTTGCGTTTGCGTTTGCGTTTGCATTTGCACTTGCACTTGCACTTGCACTTGCACTTGCACTTGCACTCGCACTCGCACTCGCACTCGCACTCGCACTCGCACTCGCACTCGCACTCGCACTCGCACTCGCACTCGCACTCGCACTCGCACTCGCACTCGCACTCGCACTCGCACTCGCACTCGCACTCGCACTCGCACTCGCATTCGCATTAGCATTTGCATTTGCATTTGCATTTGCATTTGCATTTGCATTTGCATTTGCATTTGCATTTGCATTTGCATTTGCATTTGCATTTGCATTTGCATTTGCATTTGCATTTGCATTTGCATTTGCATTTGCATTTGCATTTGCATTTGCATTTGCATTTGCATTTGCATTTGCATTTGCATTTGCATTTGCATTTGCATTTGCATTTGCATATGCATTTGCATTTGCATTTGGATTTGCATTTGCATTTGCATTTGCATTTCCATTTGCATTTGCATTTGCATTTGCATTTGCATTTGCATTTGCATTTGCATTTGCATTTCCATTTGCATTTGCATTTGCATTTGCATTTGCATTTCCATTTGCATTTGCACTTGCACTTGCACTCGCAGTTGCGCTTGCGCTTGCGGTTGCGTTTGCGTTTGCGTTTGCGTTTGCGTTTGCGTTTGCGTTTGCGTTTGCGTTTGCGTTTGCGTTTGCGTTTGCGTTTGCGTTTGCGTTTGCGTTTGCGTTTGCGTTTGCGTTTGCGTTTGCGTTTGCGTTTGCGTTTGCGTTTGCATTTGCATTTGCATTTGCATTTGCATTAGCATTAGCATTAGCATTTGCATTTGCATTTGCATTTGCATTTGCATTTGCATTAGCATTTGCATTTGCATTTGCATTTGCATTTGCATTTGCATTTGCATTTGCATTTGCATTTGCATTTGCATTTGCATTTGCATTTGCATTTGCATTTGCATTTGCATTTGCATTTGCATTTGCATTTGCATTTGCATTTGCATTTGCATTTGCATTTGCATTTGCATTTGCATTTGCATTTGCATTTGCATTTGCATTTGCATTTGCATTTGCATTTGCATTTGCATTTGCATTTGCATTTGCATTTGCATTTGCATTTGCATTTGCATTTGCATTTGCATTTGCATTTGCATTTGCATTTGCATTTGCATTTGCATTTGCATTTAGATTTGCATTTGCATTTAGATTTGCATTTGCATTTGAATTTGCATTTGCGTTTGCGTTTGCGTTTGCGTTTGCATTTGCACTTGCACTTGCACTTGCACTTGCACTTGCACTTGCACTCGCACTCGCACTCGCACTCGCACTCGCACTCGCACTCGCACTCGCACTCGCACTCGCACTCGCACTCGCACTCGCACTCGCACTCGCACTCGCACTCGCACTCGCACTCGCACTCGCACTCGCATTAGCATTTGCATTTGCATTTGCATTTGCATTTGCATTTGCATTTGCATTTGCATTTGCATTTGCATTTGCATTTGCATTTGCATTTGCATTTGCATTTGCATTTGCATTTGCATTTGCATTTGCATTTGCATTTGCATTTGCATTTGCATTTGCATTTGCATTAGCATTTGCATTTGCATTTGCATTTGCATTTGCATTTGCATTTGCATTTGCATTTCCATTTCCATTTGCATTTGCATTTGCATTTGCATTTGCATTTCCATTTGCATTTGCATTTCCATTTGCATTTGCATTTGCATTTGCATTTGCATTTGCATTTGCATTTGCATTTGCATTTGCATTTGCATTTGCATTTGCATTTGCATTAGCATTAGCATTTGCATTTGCATTTGCATTTGCATTTGCATTTGCATTTGCATTTGCATTTGCATTTGCATTTGCATTTGCATTTGCATTTGCATTTGCATTTGCATTTGCATTTGCATTTGCATTTGCATTAGCATTAGCATTTGCATTTGCATTTGCATTAGCATTAGCATTTGCATTTGCATTTGCATTTGCATTTGCATTTGCATTTGCATTAGCATTAGCATTTGCATTTGCATTTGCATTTGCATTTGCATTTGCATTTGCATTTGCATTTGCATTTGGATTTGCATTTGCATTTGCATTTGCATTTGCATTTGCATTTGCATTTGCATTTGCATTTGCATTTGCATTTGCATTTGCATTTGCATTTGCATTTGCATTTGCATTTGCATTTGCATTTGCATTTGCATTTGCATTTGCATTTGCATTTGCATTTGCATTTGCATTTGCATTTGCATTTGCATTTGCATTTGCATTTGCATTTGCATTTGCATTTGCATTTGCATTTGCATTTGCATTTGCATTTGCATTTGCATTTGCATTTGCATTTGCATTTGCATTTGCATTTGCATTTGCATTTGCATTTGCATTTGCATTTGCATTTGCATTTGCATTTGCATTTGCATTTGCATTTGCATTAGCATTTGCATTTGCATTTGCATTTGCATTTGCATTTGCATTTGCATTTGCATTTGCATTTGCATTTGCATTTAGATTTGCATTTGCATTTAGATTAGCATTTGCATTTGAATTTGCATTTGCATTTGCATTTGCATTTGCATTTGCATTTGCATTTGCATTTGCATTTGGATTTGCATTTGCATTTGCATTTGCATTTGCATTTGCATTTGCATTTGCATTTGCATTTGCATTTGCATTTGCATTTGCATTTGCATTTGCATTTGCATTTGCATTTGCATTTGCATTTGCATTTGCATTTGCATTTGCATTTGCATTTGCATTTGCATTTGCATTTGCATTTGCATTTGCATTTGCATTTGCATTTGCATTTGCATTTGCATTTGCATTTGCATTTGCATTTGCATTTGCATTTGCATTTGCATTTGCATTTGCATTTGCATTTGCATTTGCATTTGCATTTGCATTTGCATTTGCATTAGCATTAGCATTTGCATTTGCATTTGCATTTGCATTTGCATTTGCATTTGCATTTGCATTTGCATTTGCATTTGCATTTGCATTTGCATTTGCATTTGCATTTGCATTTGCATTTGCATTTGCATTTGCATTTGCATTTGCATTTGCATTTGCATTTGCATTTGCATTTGCATTTGCATTTGCATTTGCATTTGCATTTGCATTTGCATTTGCATTTGCATTTGCATTTGCATTTGCATTTGCATTTGCATTTGCATTTGCATTTGCATTTGCATTTGCATTTGCATTTGCATTTGCATTTGCATTTGCATTTGCATTTGCATTTGCATTTGCATTTGCATTTGCATTTGCATTTGCATTTGCATTTGCATTTGCATTTGCATTTGCATTTGCATTTGCATTTGCATTTGCATTTGCATTTGCATTTGCATTTGCATTTGCATTTGCATTTGCATTTGCATTTGCATTTGCATTTGCATTTGCATTTGCATTTGCATTTGCATTTGCATTTGGATTTGCATTTGCATTTGCATTTGCATTTGCATTTCCATTTGCATTTGCATTTGCATTTGCATTTGCATTTGCATTTGCATTTGCATTTGCATTTGCATTTGCATTTGGATTTGCATTTGCATTTGCATTTGCATTTGCATTTCCATTTGCATTTGCATTTGCATTTGCATTTGCATTTGCATTTGCATTTGCATTTGCATTTGCATTTGCATTTGCATTTGCATTTGCATTTGCATTTGCATTTGCATTTCCATTTGCATTTGCATTTGCATTTGCATTTGCATTTGCATTTGCATTTGCATTTGCATTTGCATTTGCATTTGCATTTGCATTTCCATTTGCATTTGCACTTGCACTTGCACTTGCAGTTGCGCTTGCGCTTGCGCTTGCGCTTGCGCTTGCGTTTGCGTTTGCGTTTGCGTTTGCGTTTGCGTTTGCGTTTGCGTTTGCGTTTGCGTTTGCGTTTGCGTTTGCGTTTGCGTTTGCGTTTGCGTTTGCGTTTGCGTTTGCGTTTGCGTTTGCGTTTGCGTTTGCGTTTGCGTTTGCGTTTGCGTTTGCGTTTGCGTTTGCGTTTGCGTTTGCGTTTGCGTTTGCGTTTGCGTTTGCGTTTGCGTTTGCGTTTGCGTTTGCGTTTGCGTTTGCGTTTGCGTTTGCGTTTGCGTTTGCGTTTGCGTTTGCGTTTGCGTTTGCGTTTGCGTTTGCGTTTGCGTTTGCGTTTGCGTTTGCGTTTGCGTTTGCGTTTGCGTTTGCGTTTGCGTTTGCGTTTGCGTTTGCGTTTGCGTTTGCGTTTGCGTTTGCGTTTGCGTTTGCGTTTGCGTTTGCGTTTGCGTTTGCCTTTGCGTTTGCGTTTGCGTTTGCGTTTGCGTTTGCGTTTGCGTTTGCGTTTGCGTTTGCCTTTGCGTTTGCGTTTGCGTTTGCGTTTGCGTTTGCGTTTGCGTTTGCGTTTGCGTTTGCGTTTGCGTTTGCCTTTGCGTTTGCATTTGCATTTGCATTTGCATTTGCATTTGCATTTGCATTTGCATTTGCATTTGCATTTGCATTTGCATTTGCATTTGCATTTGCATTAGCATTAGCATTTGCATTTGCATTTGCATTTGCATTTGCATTTGCATTAGCATTAGCATTTGCATTTGCATTTGCATTTGCATTTGCATTTGCATTTGCATTTGCATTTGCATTTGCATTTGCATTTGGATTTGCATTTGCATTTGCATCTGCATTTGCATTTGCATTTGCATTTGCATTTGCATTTGCATTTGCATTTGCATTTGCATTTGCATTTGCATTTGCATTTGCATTTGCATTTGCATTTGCATTTGCATTTGCATTTGCATTTGCATTTGCATTTGCATTTGCATTTGCATTTGCATTTGCATTTGCATTTGCATTTGCATTTGCATTTGCATTTGCATTTGCATTTGCATTTGCATTTGCATTTGCATTTGCATTTGCATTTGCATTTGCATTAGCATTTGCATTTGCATTTGCATTTGCATTTGCATTTGCATTTGCATTTGCATTTGCATTTGCATTTGCATTTGCATTTAGATTTGCATTTGCATTTAGATTTGCATTTGCATTTGAATTTGCATTTGCGTTTGCGTTTGCGTTTGCGTTTGCATTTGCACTTGCACTTGCACTTGCACTTGCACTTGCACTTGCACTTGCACTTGCTCTCGCACTCGCACTCGCACTCGCACTCGCACTCGCACTCGCACTCGCACTCGCACTCGCACTCGCACTCGCATTAGCATTTGCATTTGCATTTACATTTGCATTTGCATTTGCATTTGCATTTGCATTTGCATTTGCATTTGCATTTGCATTTGCATTTGCATTTGCATTTGCATTTGCATTTGCATTTCCATTTGCATTTGCATTTCCATTTGCATTTGCATTTGCATTTGCATTTGCATTTGCATTTGCATTTGCATTTGCATTTGCATTTGCATTTGCATTTGCATTAGCATTAGCATTTGCATTTGCATTTGCATTTGCATTTGCATTTGCATTTGCATTAGCATTAGCATTTGCATTTGCATTTGCATTTGCATTTGCATTTGCATTTGCATTTGCATTTGCATTTGCATTTGCATTTGGATTTGCATTTGCATTTGCATTTGCATTTGCATTTGCATTTGCATTTGCATTTGCATTTGCATTTGCATTTGCATTTGCATTTGCATTTGCATTTGCATTTGCATTTGCATTTGCATTTGCATTTGCATTTGCATTTGCATTTGCATTTGCATTTGCATTTGCATTTGCATTTGCATTTGCATTTGCATTTGCATTTGCATTTGCATTTGCATTTGCATTTGCATTTGCATTTGCATTTGCATTTGCATTTGCATTTGCATTTGCATTTGCATTTGCATTTGCATTTGCATTTGCATTTGCATTTGCATTTGCATTTGCATTTGCATTTGCATTTGCATTTGCATTTGCATTTGCATTTGCATTTGCATTTGCATTTGCATTTGCATTAGCATTGGCATTTGCATTTGCATTTGCATTTGCATTTGCATTTGCATTTGCATTTGCATTTGCATTTGCATTTGCATTTAGATTTGCATTTGCATTTAGATTTGCATTTGCATTTGAATTTGCATTTGCGTTTGCGTTTGCGTTTGCGTTTGCATTTGCACTTGCACTTGCACTTGCACTTGCACTTGCACTTGCACTTGCACTTGCTCTCGCACTCGCACTCGCACTCGCACTCGCACTCGCACTCGCACTCGCACTCGCACTCGCACTCGCACTCGCACTCGCACTCGCATTAGCATTTGCATTTGCATTTACATTTGCATTTGCATTTGCATTTGCATTTGCATTTGCATTTGCATTTGCATTTGCATTTGCATTTGCATTTGCATTTGCATTTGCATTTGCATTTCCATTTGCATTTGCATTTCCATTTGCATTTGCATTTGCATTTGCATTTGCATTTGCATTTGCATTTGCATTTGCATTTGCATTTGCATTTGCATTTGCATTAGCATTAGCATTTGCATTTGCATTTGCATTTGCATTTGCATTTGCATTTGCATTAGCATTAGCATTTGCATTTGCATTTGCATTTGCATTTGCATTTGCATTTGCATTTGCATTTGCATTTGCATTTGCATTTGCATTTGCATTTGGATTTGCATTTGCATTTGCATTTGAATTTGCATTTGCATTTGCATTTGCATTTGCATTTGCATTTGCATTTGCATTTGCATTTGCATTTGCATTTGCATTTGCATTTGCATTTGCATTTGCATTTGCATTTGCATTTGCATTTGCATTTGCATTTGCATTTGCATTTGCATTTGCATTTGCATTTGCATTTGCATTTGCATTTGCATTTGCATTTGCATTTGCATTTGCATTTGCATTTGCATTTGCATTTGCATTTGCATTTGCATTTGCATTTGCATTTGCATTTGCATTTGCATTTGCATTTGCATTTGGATTTGCATTTGCATTTGCATTTGCATTTGCATTTCCATTTGCGTTTGCATTTGCATTTGCATTTGCATTTGCATTTGCATTTGCATTTGCATTTGCATTTGCATTTGCATTTGCATTTGCATTTGCATTTGCATTTGCATTTGCATTTGCATTTGCATTTGCATTTGCATTTGCATTTGCATTTGCATTTGCATTTGCATTTGCATTTGCATTTGCATTTGCATTTGCATTTGCATTTGCATTTGCATTTGCATTTGCATTTGCATTTGCATTTGCATTTGCATTTGCATTTGCATTTGCATTTGCATTTGCATTTGCATTTGCATTTGCATTTGCATTTGCATTTGCATTTGCATTTGCATTTGCATTTGCATTTGCATTTGCATTTGCATTTGCATTTGCATTTGCATTTGCATTTGCATTTGCATTTGCATTTGCATTAGCATTGGCATTTGCATTTGCATTTGCATTTGCATTTGCATTTGCATTTGCATTTGCATTTGCATTTGCATTTGCATTTAGATTTGCATTTGCATTTAGATTTGCATTTGCATTAGCATTGGCATTTGCATTTGCGTTTGCGTTTGCGTTTGCATTTGCACTTGCACTTGCACTTGCACTTGCACTTGCACTTGCACTTGCACTTGCACTTGCTCTCGCACTCGCACTCGCACTCGCACTCGCACTCGCACTCGCACTCGCACTCGCACTCGCACTCGCACTCGCACTCGCACTCGCATTAGCATTTGCATTTGCATTTACATTTGCATTTGCATTTGCATTTGCATTTGCATTTGCATTTGCATTTGCATTTGCATTTGCATTTGCATTTGCATTTGCATTTGCATTTGCATTTCCATTTGCATTTGCATTTCCATTTGCATTTGCATTTGCATTTGCATTTGCATTTGCATTTGCATTTGCATTTGCATTTGCATTTGCATTTGCATTTGCATTAGCATTAGCATTTGCATTTGCATTTGCATTTGCATTTGCATTTGCATTTGCATTAGCATTAGCATTTGCATTTGCATTTGCATTTGCATTTGCATTTGCATTTGCATTTGCATTTGCATTTGCATTTGCATTTGCATTTGCATTTGCATTTGCATTTGCATTTGCATTTGCATTTGCATTTAGATTTGCATTTGCATTTAGATTAGCATTTGCATTTGAATTTGCATTTGCGTTTGCGTTTGCGTTTGCGTTTGCATTTGCACTTGCACTTGCACTTGCTCTCGCACTCGCACTCGCACTCGCACTCGCACTCGCACTCGCACTCGCACTCGCACTCGCACTCGCACTCGCACTTGCACTCGCACTCGCACTCGCACTCGCATTAGCATTTGCATTTGCATTTCCATTTGCATTTGCATTTGCATTTGCATTTGCATTTGCATTTGCATTTGCATTTGCATTTGCATTTGCATTTGCATTTCCATTTGCATTTGCATTTCCATTTGCATTTGCATTTGCATTTGCATTTGCATTTGCATTTGCATTTGCATTTGCATTTGCATTTGCATTTGCATTTGCATTTGCATTAGCATTAGCATTTGCATTTGCATTTGCATTTGCATTTGCATTTGCATTTGCATTTGCATTTGCATTTGCATTTGCATTTGCATTTGCATTTGCATTTGCATTTGCATTTGCATTTGCATTTGCATTTGCATTTGCATTTGCATTTGCATTTGCATTTGCATTTGCATTTGCATTTGCATTTGCATTTGCATTTGCATTTGCATTTGCATTTGCATTTGCATTTGCATTTGCATTTGCATTTGCATTTGCATTTGCATTTGCATTTGCATTTGCATTTGCATTTGCATTTGCATTTGCATTTGCATTTGCATTTGCATTTGCATTTGCATTTGCATTTGCATTTGCATTTGCATTTGCATTTGCATTTGCATTTGCATTTGCATTTGCATTTGCATTTGCATTTGCATTTGCATTTGCATTTGAATTTGCATTTGCATTTGCATTTGCATTTGGATTTGCATTTGCATTTGCATTTGCATTTGCATTTCCATTTGCATTTGCATTTGCATTTGCATTTGCATTTGCATTTGCATTTGCATTTGCATTTGCATTTGCATTTGCATTTGCATTTGCATTTGCATTTGCATTTGCATTTGCATTTGGATTTGCATTTGCATTTGCATTTGCATTTGCATTTCCATTTGCATTTGCATTTGCATTTGCATTTGCATTTGCATTTGCATTTGCATTTGCATTTGCATTTGCATTTGCATTTGCATTTGCATTTGCATTTGCATTTGCATTTGCATTTGCATTTGCATTTGCATTTGCATTTGCATTTGCATTTGCATTTGCATTTGCATTTGCATTTGCATTTGCATTTGCATTTGCATTTCCATTTGCATTTGCACTTGCACTTGCACTTGCAGTTGCGCTTGCGCTTGCGCTTGCGCTTGCGCTTGCGCTTGCGCTTGCGCTTGCGCTTGCGCTTGCGCTTGCGCTTGCGCTTGCGGTTGCGTTTGCGTTTGCGTTTGCGTTTGCGTTTGCGTTTGCGTTTGCGTTTGCGTTTGCGTTTGCGTTTGCGTTTGCGTTTGCGTTTGCGTTTGCGTTTGCGTTTGCGTTTGCGTTTGCGTTTGCGTTTGCGTTTGCGTTTGCGTTTGCGTTTGCGTTTGCGTTTGCGTTTGCGTTTGCGTTTGCGTTTGCGTTTGCGTTTGCGTTTGCGTTTGCGTTTGCGTTTGCGTTTGCGTTTGCGTTTGCGTTTGCGTTTGCGTTTGCGTTTGCGTTTGCGTTTGCGTTTGCGTTTGCGTTTGCGTTTGCGTTTGCGTTTGCGTTTGCGTTTGCGTTTGCGTTTGCGTTTGCGTTTGCGTTTGCGTTTGCGTTTGCGTTTGCGTTTGCGTTTGCGTTTGCGTTTGCGTTTGCGTTTGCGTTTGCGTTTGCGTTTGCGTTTGCGTTTGCGTTTGCGTTTGCGTTTGCGTTTGCGTTTGCGTTTGCGTTTGCGTTTGCGTTTGCGTTTGCGTTTGCGTTTGCGTTTGCGTTTGCGTTTGCGTTTGCGTTTGCGTTTGCGTTTGCGTTTGCGTTTGCGTTTGCGTTTGCGTTTGCGTTTGCGTTTGCGTTTGCGTTTGCGTTTGCGTTTGCGTTTGCGTTTGCGTTTGCGTTTGCGTTTGCGTTTGCGTTTGCGTTTGCGTTTGCGTTTGCGTTTGCGTTTGCGTTTGCGTTTGCGTTTGCATTTGCGTTTGGATTTGCATTTGCATTTGCATTTGCATTTGCATTTGCATTTGCATTTGCATTTGCATTTGCATTTGCATTTGCATTTGCATTTGCATTTGCATTTGCATTTGCATTTGCATTTGCATTTGCATTTGCATTTGCATTTGCATTTGCATTTGCATTTGCATTTGCATTTGCATTTGCATTTGCATTTGCATTTGCATTTGCATTTGCATTTGCATTTGCATTTGCATTTGCATTTGCATTTGCATTTGCATTTGCATTTGCATTTGCATTTGCATTTGCATTTGCATTTGCATTTGCATTTGCATTTGGATTTGCATTTGCATTTGCATTTGCATTTGCATTTCCATTTGCGTTTGCATTTGCATTTGCATTTGCATTTGCATTTGCATTTGCATTTGCATTTGCATTTGCATTTGCATTTGCATTTGCATTTGCATTTGCATTTGCATTTGCATTTGCATTTGCATTTGCATTTGCATTTGCATTTGCATTTGCATTTGCATTTGCATTTGCATTTGCATTTGCATTTGCATTTGCATTTGCATTTGCATTTGCATTTGCATTTGCATTTGCATTTGCATTTGCATTTGCATTTGCATTTGCATTTGCATTTGCATTTGCATTTGCATTTGCATTTGCATTTGCATTTGCATTTGCATTTGGATTTGCATTTGCATTTGCATTTGCATTTGCATTTCCATTTGCATTTGCATTTGCATTTGCATTTGCATTTGCATTTGCATTTGCATTTGCATTTGCATTTGCATTTGCATTTGCATTTGGATTTGCATTTGCATTTGCATTTGCATTTGCATTTCCATTTGCATTTGCATTTGCATTTGCATTTGCATTTGCATTTGCATTTGCATTTGCATTTGCATTTGCATTTGCATTTTCATTTGCATTTGCATTTGCATTTGCATTTGCATTTGCATTTGCATTTGCATTTGCATTTGCATTTGCATTTGCATTTGCATTTGCATTTGCATTTGCATTTCCATTTGCATTTGCACTTGCACTTGCACTTGCAGTTGCGCATGCGCTTGCGCTTGCGCTTGCGCTTGCGGTTGCGTTTGCGTTTGCGTTTGCGTTTGCGTTTGCGTTTGCGTTTGCGTTTGCGTTTGCGTTTGCGTTTGCGTTTGCGTTTGCGTTTGCGTTTGCGTTTGCGTTTGCGTTTGCGTTTGCGTTTGCGTTTGCGTTTGCGTTTGCGTTTGCGTTTGCGTTTGCGTTTGCGTTTGCGTTTGCGTTTGCGTTTGCGTTTGCGTTTGCGTTTGCGTTTGCGTTTGCGTTTGCGTTTGCGTTTGCGTTTGCGTTTGCGTTTGCGTTTGCGTTTGCGTTTGCGTTTGCGTTTGCGTTTGCGTTTGCGTTTGCGTTTGCGTTTGCGTTTGCGTTTGCGTTTGCGTTTGCGTTTGCGTTTGCGTTTGCGTTTGCGTTTGCGTTTGCGTTTGCGTTTGCGTTTGCGTTTGCGTTTGCGTTTGCGTTTGCGTTTGCGTTTGCGTTTGCGTTTGCGTTTGCGTTTGCGTTTGCGTTTGCGTTTGCGTTTGCGTTTGCGTTTGCGTTTGCGTTTGCGTTTGCGTTTGCGTTTGCGTTTGCGTTTGCGTTTGCCTTTGCGTTTGCGTTTGCATTTGCATTTGCATTTGCATTTGCATTTGCATTTGCATTTGCATTTGCATTTGCATTTGCATTTGCATTAGCATTAGCATTTGCATTTGCATTTGCATTTGCATTTGCATTTGCATTTGCATTAGCATTAGCATTTGCATTTGCATTTGCATTTGCATTTGCATTTGCATTTGCATTTGCATTTGCATTTGCATTTGCATTTGCATTTGGATTTGCATTTGCATTTGCATTTGCATTTGCATTTGCATTTGCATTTGCATTTGCATTTGCATTTGCATTTGCATTTGCATTTGCATTTGCATTTGCATTTGCATTTGCATTTGCATTTGCATTTGCATTTGCATTTGCATTTGCATTTGCATTTGCATTTGCATTTGCATTTGCATTTGCATTTGCATTTGCATTTGCATTTGCATTTGCATTTGCATTTGCATTTGCATTTGCATTTGCATTTGCATTTGCATTTGCATTTGCATTTGCATTAGCATTTGCATTTGCATTTGCATTTGCATTTGCATTTGCATTTGCATTTGCATTTGCATTTGCATTTGCATTTGCATTTAGATTTGCATTTGCATTTAGATTAGCATTTGCATTTGAATTTGCATTTGCGTTTGCGTTTGCGTTTGCGTTTGCATTTGCACTTGCACTTGCACTTGCTCTCGCACTCGCACTCGCACTCGCACTCGCACTCGCACTCGCACTCGCACTCGCACTCGCACTCGCACTCGCACTCGCACTCGCACTCGCACTCGCATTAGCATTTGCATTTGCATTTGCATTTGCATTTGCATTTGCATTTGCATTTGCATTTGCATTTGCATTTGCATTTGCATTAGCATTAGCATTTGCATTTGCATTTGCATTTGCATTTGCATTTGCATTTGCATTTGCATTTGCATTTGCATTTGCATTTGCATTTGCATTTGCATTTGCATTTGCATTTGCATTTGCATTTGCATTTGCATTTGCATTTGCATTTGCATTTGCATTTGCATTTGCATTTGCATTTGCATTTGCATTTGCATTTGCATTTGCATTTGCATTTGCATTTGCATTTGCATTTGCATTTGCATTTGCATTTGCATTTGCATTTGCATTTGCATTTGCATTTGCATTTGCATTTGCATTTGCATTTGCATTTGCATTTGCATTTGCATTTGCATTTGCATTTGCATTTGCATTTGCATTTGCATTTGCATTTGCATTTGCATTTGCATTTGCATTTGCATTTGCATTTGCATTTGCATTTGCATTTGCATTTGCATTTGCATTTGCATTTGCATTTGCATTAGCATTTGCATTTGCATTTGCATTTGCATTTGCATTTGCATTTGCATTTGCATTTGCATTTGCATTTGCATTTGCATTTGCATTTGCATTTGCATTTGCATTTGCATTTAGATTTGCATTTGCATTTAGATTTGCATTTGCATTTGAATTTGCATTTGCGTTTGCGTTTGCGTTTGCGTTTGCATTTGCACTTGCACTTGCACTTGCACTTGCACTTGCACTTGCACTTGCACTTGCACTCGCACTCGCACTCGCACTCGCACTCGCACTCGCACTCGCACTCGCACTCGCACTCGCACTCGCACTCGCACTCGCATTCGCACTCGCATTAGCATTTGCATTTGCATTTGCATTTGCATTTGCATTTGCATTTGCATTTGCATTTGCATTTGCATTTGCATTTGCATTTGCATTTGCATTTGCATTTGCATTTGCATTTGCATTTGCATTTGCATTTGCATTTGCATTTGCATTTGCATTAGCATTTGCATTTGCATTTGCATTTGCATTTGCATTTGCATTTGCATTTGCATTTGCATTTGCATTTGCATTTGCATTAGCATTAGCATTTGCATTTGCATTTGCATTTGCATTTGCATTTGCATTTGCATTTGCATTTGCATTTGCATTTGCATTTGCATTTGCATTTGCATTTGCATTTGCATTTGCATTAGCATTAGCATTTGCATTTGCATTTGCATTTGCATTTGCATTTGCATTTGCATTTGCATTTGCATTTGCATTTGTATTAGCATTTGCATTTGCATTTGCATTTGCATTTGCATTTGCATTTGCATTTGCATTTGCATTTGCATTTGCATTTGCATTTGCATTTGCATTTGGATTTGCATTTGCATTTGCATTTGCATTTGCATTTGCATTTGCATTTGCATTTGCATTTGCATTTGCATTTGCATTTCCATTTGCATTTGCATTTGCATTTGCATTTGCATTTGCATTTGCATTTGCATTTGCATTTGCATTTGCATTTGCATTTGCATTTGCATTTGCATTTGCATTTGCATTTGCATTTGCATTTGCATTTGCATTTGCATTTGCATTTGCATTTGCATTTGCATTTGCATTTGCATTTGCATTTGCATTTGCATTTGGATTTGCATTTGCATTTGCATTTGCATTTGCATTTCCATTTGCATTTGCATTTGCATTTGCATTTGCATTTGCATTTGCATTTGCATTTGCATTTGCATTTGCATTTGCATTTGCATTTGCATTTGCATTTGCATTTGGATTTGCATTTGCATTTGCATTTGCATTTGCATTTCCATTTGCATTTGCATTTGCATTTGCATTTGCATTTGCATTTGCATTTGCATTTGCATTTGCATTTGCATTTGCATTTTCATTTGCATTTGCATTTGCATTTGCATTTGCATTTGCATTTGCATTTGCATTTGCATTTGCATTTGCATTTGCATTTGCATTTGCATTTGCATTTGCATTTCCATTTGCATTTGCACTTGCACTTGCACTTGCAGTTGCGCATGCGCTTGCGCTTGCGCTTGCGCTTGCGGTTGCGTTTGCGTTTGCGTTTGCGTTTGCGTTTGCGTTTGCGTTTGCGTTTGCGTTTGCGTTTGCGTTTGCGTTTGCGTTTGCGTTTGCGTTTGCGTTTGCGTTTGCGTTTGCGTTTGCGTTTGCGTTTGCGTTTGCGTTTGCGTTTGCGTTTGCGTTTGCGTTTGCGTTTGCGTTTGCGTTTGCGTTTGCGTTTGCGTTTGCGTTTGCGTTTGCGTTTGCGTTTGCGTTTGCGTTTGCGTTTGCGTTTGCGTTTGCGTTTGCGTTTGCGTTTGCGTTTGCGTTTGCGTTTGCGTTTGCGTTTGCGTTTGCGTTTGCGTTTGCGTTTGCGTTTGCGTTTGCGTTTGCGTTTGCGTTTGCGTTTGCGTTTGCGTTTGCGTTTGCGTTTGCGTTTGCGTTTGCGTTTGCGTTTGCGTTTGCGTTTGCGTTTGCGTTTGCGTTTGCGTTTGCGTTTGCGTTTGCGTTTGCGTTTGCGTTTGCGTTTGCGTTTGCGTTTGCGTTTGCGTTTGCGTTTGCGTTTGCGTTTGCGTTTGCGTTTGCGTTTGCGTTTGCGTTTGCGTTTGCGTTTGCGTTTGCGTTTGCCTTTGCGTTTGCGTTTGCATTTGCATTTGCATTTGCATTTGCATTTGCATTTGCATTTGCATTTGCATTTGCATTTGCATTTGCATTAGCATTAGCATTTGCATTTGCATTTGCATTTGCATTTGCATTTGCATTTGCATTAGCATTAGCATTTGCATTTGCATTTGCATTTGCATTTGCATTTGCATTTGCATTTGCATTTGCATTTGCATTTGCATTTGCATTTGGATTTGCATTTGCATTTGCATTTGCATTTGCATTTGCATTTGCATTTGCATTTGCATTTGCATTTGCATTTGCATTTGCATTTGCATTTGCATTTGCATTTGCATTTGCATTTGCATTTGCATTTGCATTTGCATTTGCATTTGCATTTGCATTTGCATTTGCATTTGCATTTGCATTTGCATTTGCATTTGCATTTGCATTTGCATTTGCATTTGCATTTGCATTTGCATTTGCATTTGCATTTGCATTTGCATTTGCATTTGCATTTGCATTAGCATTTGCATTTGCATTTGCATTTGCATTTGCATTTGCATTTGCATTTGCATTTGCATTTGCATTTGCATTTGCATTTAGATTTGCATTTGCATTTAGATTAGCATTTGCATTTGAATTTGCATTTGCGTTTGCGTTTGCGTTTGCGTTTGCATTTGCACTTGCTCTCGCACTCGCACTCGCACTCGCACTCGCACTCGCACTCGCACTCGCACTCGCACTCGCACTCGCACTCGCACTCGCACTCGCACTCGCACTCGCATTAGCATTTGCATTTGCATTTGCATTTGCATTTGCATTTGCATTTGCATTTGCATTTGCATTTGCATTTGCATTTGCATTTGCATTTGCATTTGCATTTCCATTTGCATTTGCATTTCCATTTGCATTTGCATTTGCATTTGCATTTGCATTTGCATTTGCATTTGCATTTGCATTTGCATTTGCATTTGCATTTGCATTTGCATTAGCATTAGCATTTGCATTTGCATTTGCATTTGCATTTGCATTTGCATTTGCATTTGCATTTGCATTTGCATTTGCATTTGCATTTGCATTTGCATTTGCATTTGCATTTGCATTTGCATTTGCATTTGCATTTGCATTTGCATTTGCATTTGCATTTGCATTTGCATTTGCATTTGCATTTGCATTTGCATTTGCATTTGCATTTGCATTTGCATTTGCATTTGCATTTGCATTTGCATTTGCATTTGCATTTGCATTTGCATTTGCATTTGCATTTGCATTTGCATTTGCATTTGCATTTGCATTTGCATTTGCATTTGCATTTGCATTTGCATTTGCATTTGCATTTGCATTTGCATTTGCATTTGCATTTGCATTTGCATTTGCATTTGCATTTGCATTTGCATTTGCATTTGCATTTGCATTTGCATTTGCATTAGCATTTGCATTTGCATTTGCATTTGCATTTGCATTTGCATTTGCATTTGCATTTGCATTTGCATTTGCATTTGCATTTGCATTTGCATTTGCATTTGCATTTAGATTTGCATTTGCATTTAGATTTGCATTTGCATTTGAATTTGCATTTGCGTTTGCGTTTGCGTTTGCGTTTGCATTTGCACTTGCACTTGCACTTGCACTTGCACTTGCACTTGCACTTGCACTTGCACTCGCACTCGCACTCGCACTCGCACTCGCACTCGCACTCGCACTCGCACTCGCACTCGCACTCGCACTCGCACTCGCATTCGCACTCGCATTAGCATTTGCATTTGCATTTGCATTTGCATTTGCATTTGCATTTGCATTTGCATTTGCATTTGCATTTGCATTTGCATTTGCATTTGCATTTGCATTTGCATTTGCATTTGCATTTGCATTTGCATTTGCATTTGCATTTGCATTTGCATTAGCATTTGCATTTGCATTTGCATTTGCATTTGCATTTGCATTTGCATTTGCATTTGCATTTGCATTTGCATTTGCATTAGCATTAGCATTTGCATTTGCATTTGCATTTGCATTTGCATTTGCATTTGCATTTGCATTAGCATTAGCATTTGCATTTGCATTTGCATTTGCATTTGCATTTGCATTTGCATTTGCATTTGCATTTGCATTTGTATTAGCATTTGCATTTGCATTTGCATTTGCATTTGCATTTGCATTTGCATTTGCATTTGCATTTGCATTTGCATTTGCATTTGCATTTGCATTTGGACTTGCATTTGCATTTGCATTTGCATTTGCATTTGCATTTGCATTTGCATTTGCATTTGCATTTGCATTTGCATTTCCATTTGCATTTGCATTTGCATTTGCATTTGCATTTGCATTTGCATTTGCATTTGCATTTGCATTTGCATTTGCATTTGCATTTGCATTTGCATTTGCATTTGCATTTGCATTTGCATTTGCATTTGCATTTGCATTTGCATTTGCATTTGCATTTGCATTTGCATTTGCATTTGCATTTGCATTTGCATTTGGATTTGCATTTGCATTTGCATTTGCATTTGCATTTCCATTTGCATTTGCATTTGCATTTGCATTTGCATTTGCATTTGCATTTGCATTTGCATTTGCATTTGCATTTGCATTTGCATTTGCATTTGCATTTGCATTTGCATTTGGATTTGCATTTGCATTTGCATTTGCATTTGCATTTCCATTTGCATTTGCATTTGCATTTGCATTTGCATTTGCATTTGCATTTGCATTTGCATTTGCATTTGCATTTGCATTTTCATTTGCATTTGCATTTGCATTTGCATTTGCATTTGCATTTGCATTTGCATTTGCATTTGCATTTGCATTTGCATTTGCATTTGCATTTGCATTTGCATTTGCATTTCCATTTGCATTTGCACTTGCACTTGCACTTGCAGTTGCGCATGCGCTTGCGCTTGCGGTTGCGTTTGCGTTTGCGTTTGCGTTTGCGTTTGCGTTTGCGTTTGCGTTTGCGTTTGCGTTTGCGTTTGCGTTTGCGTTTGCGTTTGCGTTTGCGTTTGCGTTTGCGTTTGCGTTTGCGTTTGCGTTTGCGTTTGCGTTTGCGTTTGCGTTTGCGTTTGCGTTTGCGTTTGCGTTTGCGTTTGCGTTTGCGTTTGCGTTTGCGTTTGCGTTTGCGTTTGCGTTTGCGTTTGCGTTTGCGTTTGCGTTTGCGTTTGCGTTTGCGTTTGCGTTTGCGTTTGCGTTTGCGTTTGCGTTTGCGTTTGCGTTTGCGTTTGCGTTTGCGTTTGCGTTTGCGTTTGCGTTTGCGTTTGCGTTTGCGTTTGCGTTTGCGTTTGCGTTTGCGTTTGCGTTTGCGTTTGCGTTTGCGTTTGCGTTTGCGTTTGCGTTTGCGTTTGCGTTTGCGTTTGCGTTTGCGTTTGCGTTTGCGTTTGCGTTTGCGTTTGCGTTTGCGTTTGCGTTTGCGTTTGCGTTTGCGTTTGCCTTTGCGTTTGCGTTTGCATTTGCATTTGCATTTGCATTTGCATTTGCATTTGCATTTGCATTTGCATTTGCATTTGCATTTGCATTAGCATTAGCATTTGCATTTGCATTTGCATTTGCATTTGCATTTGCATTTGCATTAGCATTAGCATTTGCATTTGCATTTGCATTTGCATTTGCATTTGCATTTGCATTTGCATTTGCATTTGCATTTGCATTTGCATTTGGATTTGCATTTGCATTTGCATTTGCATTTGCATTTGCATTTGCATTTGCATTTGCATTTGCATTTGCATTTGCATTTGCATTTGCATTTGCATTTGCATTTGCATTTGCATTTGCATTTGCATTTGCATTTGCATTTGCATTTGCATTTGCATTTGCATTTGCATTTGCATTTGCATTTGCATTTGCATTTGCATTTGCATTTGCATTTGCATTTGCATTTGCATTTGCATTTGCATTTGCATTTGCATTTGCATTTGCATTTGCATTAGCATTTGCATTTGCATTTGCATTTGCATTTGCATTTGCATTTGCATTTGCATTTGCATTTGCATTTGCATTTGCATTTAGATTTGCATTTGCATTTAGATTAGCATTTGCATTTGAATTTGCATTTGCGTTTGCGTTTGCGTTTGCGTTTGCATTTGCACTTGCACTTGCACTTGCTCTCGCACTCGCACTCGCACTCGCACTCGCACTCGCACTCGCACTCGCACTCGCACTCGCACTCGCACTCGCACTCGCACTCGCACTCGCACTCGCATTAGCATTTGCATTTGCATTTGCATTTGCATTTGCATTTGCATTTGCATTTGCATTTGCATTTGCATTTGCATTTGCATTTGCATTTGCATTTGCATTTCCATTTGCATTTGCATTTCCATTTGCATTTGCATTTCCATTTGCATTTGCATTTCCATTTGCATTTGCATTTGCATTTGCATTTGCATTTGCATTTGCATTTGCATTTGCATTTGCATTTGCATTTGCATTTGCATTTGCATTAGCATTAGCATTTGCATTTGCATTTGCATTTGCATTTGCATTTGCATTTGCATTTGCATTTGCATTTGCATTTGCATTTGCATTTGCATTTGCATTTGCATTTGCATTTGCATTTGCATTTGCATTTGCATTTGCATTTGCATTTGCATTTGCATTTGCATTTGCATTTGCATTTGCATTTGCATTTGCATTTGCATTTGCATTTGCATTTGCATTTGCATTTGCATTTGCATTTGCATTTGCATTTGCATTTGCATTTGCATTTGCATTTGCATTTGCATTTGCATTTGCATTTGCATTTGCATTTGCATTTGCATTTGCATTTGCATTTGCATTTGCATTTGCATTTGCATTTGCATTTGCATTTGCATTTGCATTTGCATTTGCATTTGCATTTGCATTTGCATTTGCATTTGCATTTGCATTAGCATTTGCATTTGC
This sequence comes from Andrena chrysosceles, assembly GCA_963855975.1. Lineage (NCBI taxonomy): Eukaryota > Metazoa > Arthropoda > Insecta > Hymenoptera > Andrenidae > Andrena > Andrena chrysosceles. The sequence continues at coordinate 326,665 of CAWLCU010000048.1, forward strand.
ATTTGCATTTGCATTTGCATTTGCATTTGCATTTGCATTTGCATTTGCATTTGCATTTGCATTTGCATTTGCATTTGCATTTGCATTTAGATTTGCATTTGCATTTAGATTTGCATTTGCATTTGAATTTGCATTTGCGTTTGCGTTTGCGTTTGCGTTTGCATTTGCACTTGCACTTGCACTTGCACTTGCACTTGCACTTGCACTTGCACTTGCACTCGCACTCGCACTCGCACTCGCACTCGCACTCGCACTCGCACTCGCACTCGCACTCGCACTCGCACTCGCACTCGCATTCGCACTCGCATTAGCATTTGCATTTGCATTTGCATTTGCATTTGCATTTGCATTTGCATTTGCATTTGCATTTGCATTTGCATTTGCATTTGCATTTGCATTTGCATTTGCATTTGCATTTGCATTTGCATTTGCATTTGCATTTGCATTTGCATTTGCATTAGCATTTGCATTTGCATTTGCATTTGCATTTGCATTTGCATTTGCATTTGCATTTGCATTTGCATTTGCATTTGCATTAGCATTAGCATTTGCATTTGCATTTGCATTTGCATTTGCATTTGCATTTGCATTTGCATTTGCATTTGCATTTGCATTTGCATTTGCATTTGCATTTGCATTTGCATTTGCATTTGCATTAGCATTAGCATTTGCATTTGCATTTGCATTTGCATTTGCATTTGCATTTGCATTTGCATTTGCATTTGCATTTGTATTAGCATTTGCATTTGCATTTGCATTTGCATTTGCATTTGCATTTGCATTTGCATTTGCATTTGCATTTGCATTTGCATTTGCATTTGGATTTGCATTTGCATTTGCATTTGCATTTGCATTTGCATTTGCATTTGCATTTGCATTTGCATTTGCATTTGCATTTCCATTTGCATTTGCATTTGCATTTGCATTTGCATTTCCATTTGCATTTGCACTTGCACTTGCACTTGCAGTTGCGCTTGCGGTTGCGGTTGCGTTTGCGTTTGCGTTTGCGTTTGCGTTTGCGTTTGCGTTTGCGTTTGCATTTGCATTTGCATTTGCATTTGCATTTGCATTTGCATTTGCATTTGCATTTGCATTTGCATTTGCATTTGCATTTGCATTTGCATTAGCATTTGCATTTGCATTTGCATTTGCATTTGCATTTGCATTTGCATTTGCATTTGCATTTGCATTTGCATTTGCATTTGCATTTGCATTTGCATTTGCATTTAGATTTGCATTTGCATTTAGATTTGCATTTGCATTTGAATTTGCATTTGCGTTTGCGTTTGCGTTTGCGTTTGCATTTGCACTTGCACTTGCACTTGCACTTGCACTTGCACTTGCACTTGCACTTGCACTCGCACTCGCACTCGCACTCGCACTCGCACTCGCACTCGCACTCGCACTCGCACTCGCACTCGCACTCGCACTCGCATTCGCACTCGCATTAGCATTTGCATTTGCATTTGCATTTGCATTTGCATTTGCATTTGCATTTGCATTTGCATTTGCATTTGCATTTGCATTTGCATTTGCATTTGCATTTGCATTTGCATTTGCATTTGCATTTGCATTTGCATTTGCATTTGCATTTGCATTAGCATTTGCATTTGCATTTGCATTTGCATTTGCATTTGCATTTGCATTTGCATTTGCATTTGCATTTGCATTTGCATTTGCATTAGCATTAGCATTTGCATTTGCATTTGCATTTGCATTTGCATTTGCATTTGCATTTGCATTTGCATTTGCATTTGCATTTGCATTTGCATTTGCATTTGCATTTGCATTAGCATTAGCATTTGCATTTGCATTTGCATTTGCATTTGCATTTGCATTTGCATTTGCATTTGCATTTGCATTTGTATTAGCATTTGCATTTGCATTTGCATTTGCATTTGCATTTGCATTTGCATTTGCATTTGCATTTGCATTTGCATTTGCATTTGCATTTGCATTTGGATTTGCATTTGCATTTGCATTTGCATTTGCATTTGCATTTGCATTTGCATTTGCATTTGCATTTGCATTTGCATTTCCATTTGCATTTGCATTTGCATTTGCATTTGCATTTGCATTTGCATTTGCATTTGCATTTGCATTTGCATTTGCATTTGCATTTGCATTTGCATTTGCATTTGCATTTGCATTTGCATTTGCATTTGCATTTGCATTTGCATTTGCATTTGCATTTGCATTTGCATTTGCATTTGGATTTGCATTTGCATTTGCATTTGCATTTGCATTTCCATTTGCATTTGCATTTGCATTTGCATTTGCATTTGCATTTGCATTTGCATTTGCATTTGCATTTGCATTTGCATTTGCATTTGCATTTGCATTTGCATTTGGATTTGCATTTGCATTTGCATTTGCATTTGCATTTCCATTTGCATTTGCATTTGCATTTGCATTTGCATTTGCATTTGCATTTGCATTTGCATTTGCATTTGCATTTGCATTTTCATTTGCATTTGCATTTGCATTTGCATTTGCATTTGCATTTGCATTTGCATTTGCATTTGCATTTGCATTTGCATTTGCATTTGCATTTGCATTTGCATTTCCATTTGCATTTGCACTTGCACTTGCACTTGCAGTTGCGCATGCGCTTGCGCTTGCGCTTGCGGTTGCGTTTGCGTTTGCGTTTGCGTTTGCGTTTGCGTTTGCGTTTGCGTTTGCGTTTGCGTTTGCGTTTGCGTTTGCGTTTGCGTTTGCGTTTGCGTTTGCGTTTGCGTTTGCGTTTGCGTTTGCGTTTGCGTTTGCGTTTGCGTTTGCGTTTGCGTTTGCGTTTGCGTTTGCGTTTGCGTTTGCGTTTGCGTTTGCGTTTGCGTTTGCGTTTGCGTTTGCGTTTGCGTTTGCGTTTGCGTTTGCGTTTGCGTTTGCGTTTGCGTTTGCGTTTGCGTTTGCGTTTGCGTTTGCGTTTGCGTTTGCGTTTGCGTTTGCGTTTGCGTTTGCGTTTGCGTTTGCGTTTGCGTTTGCGTTTGCGTTTGCGTTTGCGTTTGCGTTTGCGTTTGCGTTTGCGTTTGCGTTTGCGTTTGCGTTTGCGTTTGCGTTTGCGTTTGCGTTTGCGTTTGCGTTTGCGTTTGCGTTTGCGTTTGCGTTTGCGTTTGCGTTTGCGTTTGCGTTTGCGTTTGCGTTTGCGTTTGCGTTTGCGTTTGCGTTTGCGTTTGCGTTTGCGTTTGCGTTTGCGTTTGCGTTTGCGTTTGCGTTTGCGTTTGCGTTTGCGTTTGCGTTTGCGTTTGCGTTTGCGTTTGCGTTTGCGTTTGCGTTTGCGTTTGCGTTTGCGTTTGCGTTTGCGTTTGCGTTTGCGTTTGCGTTTGCGTTTGCGTTTGCGTTTGCGTTTGCGTTTGCGTTTGCGTTTGCGTTTGCGTTTGCGTTTGCGTTTGCGTTTGCGTTTGCGTTTGCGTTTGCGTTTGCGTTTGCGTTTGCGTTTGCGTTTGCGTTTGCGTTTGCGTTTGCGTTTGCGTTTGCGTTTGCGTTTGCGTTTGCGTTTGCGTTTGCGTTTGCGTTTGCGTTTGCGTTTGCGTTTGCGTTTGCGTTTGCGTTTGCGTTTGCGTTTGCGTTTGCGTTTGCGTTTGCGTTTGCGTTTGCGTTTGCGTTTGCGTTTGCGTTTGCGTTTGCGTTTGCGTTTGCGTTTGCGTTTGCCTTTGCGTTTGCGTTTGCATTTGCATTTGCATTTGCATTTGCATTTGCATTTGCATTTGCATTTGCATTTGCATTTGCATTTGCATTAGCATTAGCATTTGCATTTGCATTTGCATTTGCATTTGCATTTGCATTTGCATTAGCATTAGCATTTGCATTTGCATTTGCATTTGCATTTGCATTTGCATTTGCATTTGCATTTGCATTTGCATTTGCATTTGCATTTGGATTTGCATTTGCATTTGCATTTGCATTTGCATTTGCATTTGCATTTGCATTTGCATTTGCATTTGCATTTGCATTTGCATTTGCATTTGCATTTGCATTTGCATTTGCATTTGCATTTGCATTTGCATTTGCATTTGCATTTGCATTTGCATTTGCATTTGCATTTGCATTTGCATTTGCATTTGCATTTGCATTTGCATTTGCATTTGCATTTGCATTTGCATTTGCATTTGCATTTGCATTTGCATTTGCATTTGCATTTGCATTTGCATTTGCATTAGCATTTGCATTTGCATTTGCATTTGCATTTGCATTTGCATTTGCATTTGCATTTGCATTTGCATTTGCATTTGCATTTAGATTTGCATTTGCATTTAGATTAGCATTTGCATTTGAATTTGCATTTGCGTTTGCGTTTGCGTTTGCGTTTGCATTTGCACTTGCACTTGCACTTGCTCTCGCACTCGCACTCGCACTCGCACTCGCACTCGCACTCGCACTCGCACTCGCACTCGCACTCGCACTCGCACTCGCACTCGCACTCGCACTCGCATTAGCATTTGCATTTGCATTTGCATTTGCATTTGCATTTGCATTTGCATTTGCATTTGCATTTGCATTTGCATTTGCATTTGCATTTGCATTTGCATTTCCATTTGCATTTGCATTTCCATTTGCATTTGCATTTGCATTTGCATTTGCATTTGCATTTGCATTTGCATTTGCATTTGCATTTGCATTTGCATTTGCATTTGCATTAGCATTAGCATTTGCATTTGCATTTGCATTTGCATTTGCATTTGCATTTGCATTTGCATTTGCATTTGCATTTGCATTTGCATTTGCATTTGCATTTGCATTTGCATTTGCATTTGCATTTGCATTTGCATTTGCATTTGCATTTGCATTTGCATTTGCATTTGCATTTGCATTTGCATTTGCATTTGCATTTGCATTTGCATTTGCATTTGCATTTGCATTTGCATTTGCATTTGCATTTGCATTTGCATTTGCATTTGCATTTGCATTTGCATTTGCATTTGCATTTGCATTTGCATTTGCATTTGCATTTGCATTTGCATTTGCATTTGCATTTGCATTTGCATTTGCATTTGCATTTGCATTTGCATTTGCATTTGCATTTGCATTTGCATTTGCATTTGCATTTGCATTTGCATTTGCATTTGCATTTGCATTTGCATTAGCATTTGCATTTGCATTTGCATTTGCATTTGCATTTGCATTTGCATTTGCATTTGCATTTGCATTTGCATTTGCATTTGCATTTGCATTTGCATTTGCATTTAGATTTGCATTTGCATTTAGATTTGCATTTGCATTTGAATTTGCATTTGCGTTTGCGTTTGCGTTTGCGTTTGCATTTGCACTTGCACTTGCACTTGCACTTGCACTTGCACTTGCACTTGCACTTGCACTCGCACTCGCACTCGCACTCGCACTCGCACTCGCACTCGCACTCGCACTCGCACTCGCACTCGCACTCGCACTCGCATTCGCACTCGCATTAGCATTTGCATTTGCATTTGCATTTGCATTTGCATTTGCATTTGCATTTGCATTTGCATTTGCATTTGCATTTGCATTTGCATTTGCATTTGCATTTGCATTTGCATTTGCATTTGCATTTGCATTTGCATTTGCATTTGCATTTGCATTAGCATTTGCATTTGCATTTGCATTTGCATTTGCATTTGCATTTGCATTTGCATTTGCATTTGCATTTGCATTTGCATTAGCATTAGCATTTGCATTTGCATTTGCATTTGCATTTGCATTTGCATTTGCATTTGCATTAGCATTAGCATTTGCATTTGCATTTGCATTTGCATTTGCATTTGCATTTGCATTTGCATTTGCATTTGCATTTGTATTAGCATTTGCATTTGCATTTGCATTTGCATTTGCATTTGCATTTGCATTTGCATTTGCATTTGCATTTGCATTTGCATTTGCATTTGCATTTGGACTTGCATTTGCATTTGCATTTGCATTTGCATTTGCATTTGCATTTGCATTTGCATTTGCATTTGCATTTGCATTTCCATTTGCATTTGCATTTGCATTTGCATTTGCATTTGCATTTGCATTTGCATTTGCATTTGCATTTGCATTTGCATTTGCATTTGCATTTGCATTTGCATTTGCATTTGCATTTGCATTTGCATTTGCATTTGCATTTGCATTTGCATTTGCATTTGCATTTGCATTTGCATTTGCATTTGCATTTGCATTTGCATTTGCATTTGGATTTGCATTTGCATTTGCATTTGCATTTGCATTTCCATTTGCATTTGCATTTGCATTTGCATTTGCATTTGCATTTGCATTTGCATTTGCATTTGCATTTGCATTTGCATTTGCATTTGCATTTGCATTTGCATTTGCATTTGCATTTGGATTTGCATTTGCATTTGCATTTGCATTTGCATTTCCATTTGCATTTGCATTTGCATTTGCATTTGCATTTGCATTTGCATTTGCATTTGCATTTGCATTTGCATTTGCATTTTCATTTGCATTTGCATTTGCATTTGCATTTGCATTTGCATTTGCATTTGCATTTGCATTTGCATTTGCATTTGCATTTGCATTTGCATTTGCATTTGCATTTGCATTTCCATTTGCATTTGCACTTGCACTTGCACTTGCAGTTGCGCATGCGCTTGCGCTTGCGCTTGCGCTTGCGGTTGCGTTTGCGTTTGCGTTTGCGTTTGCGTTTGCGTTTGCGTTTGCGTTTGCGTTTGCGTTTGCGTTTGCGTTTGCGTTTGCGTTTGCGTTTGCGTTTGCGTTTGCGTTTGCGTTTGCGTTTGCGTTTGCGTTTGCGTTTGCGTTTGCGTTTGCGTTTGCGTTTGCGTTTGCGTTTGCGTTTGCGTTTGCGTTTGCGTTTGCGTTTGCGTTTGCGTTTGCGTTTGCGTTTGCGTTTGCGTTTGCGTTTGCGTTTGCGTTTGCGTTTGCGTTTGCGTTTGCGTTTGCGTTTGCGTTTGCGTTTGCGTTTGCGTTTGCGTTTGCGTTTGCGTTTGCGTTTGCGTTTGCGTTTGCGTTTGCGTTTGCGTTTGCGTTTGCGTTTGCGTTTGCGTTTGCGTTTGCGTTTGCGTTTGCGTTTGCGTTTGCGTTTGCGTTTGCGTTTGCGTTTGCGTTTGCGTTTGCGTTTGCGTTTGCGTTTGCGTTTGCGTTTGCGTTTGCGTTTGCGTTTGCGTTTGCGTTTGCGTTTGCGTTTGCCTTTGCGTTTGCGTTTGCATTTGCATTTGCATTTGCATTTGCATTTGCATTTGCATTTGCATTTGCATTTGCATTTGCATTTGCATTAGCATTAGCATTTGCATTTGCATTTGCATTTGCATTTGCATTTGCATTTGCATTAGCATTAGCATTTGCATTTGCATTTGCATTTGCATTTGCATTTGCATTTGCATTTGCATTTGCATTTGCATTTGCATTTGCATTTGGATTTGCATTTGCATTTGCATTTGCATTTGCATTTGCATTTGCATTTGCATTTGCATTTGCATTTGCATTTGCATTTGCATTTGCATTTGCATTTGCATTTGCATTTGCATTTGCATTTGCATTTGCATTTGCATTTGCATTTGCATTTGCATTTGCATTTGCATTTGCATTTGCATTTGCATTTGCATTTGCATTTGCATTTGCATTTGCATTTGCATTTGCATTTGCATTTGCATTTGCATTAGCATTTGCATTTGCATTTGCATTTGCATTTGCATTTGCATTTGCATTTGCATTTGCATTTGCATTTGCATTTGCATTTAGATTTGCATTTGCATTTAGATTAGCATTTGCATTTGAATTTGCATTTGCGTTTGCGTTTGCGTTTGCGTTTGCATTTGCACTTGCACTTGCACTTGCTCTCGCACTCGCACTCGCACTCGCACTCGCACTCGCACTCGCACTCGCACTCGCACTCGCACTCGCACTCGCACTCGCACTCGCACTCGCACTCGCATTAGCATTTGCATTTGCATTTGCATTTGCATTTGCATTTGCATTTGCATTTGCATTTGCATTTGCATTTGCATTTGCATTTGCATTTGCATTTGCATTTCCATTTGCATTTGCATTTCCATTTGCATTTGCATTTCCATTTGCATTTGCATTTCCATTTGCATTTGCATTTGCATTTGCATTTGCATTTGCATTTGCATTTGCATTTGCATTTGCATTTGCATTTGCATTTGCATTTGCATTAGCATTAGCATTTGCATTTGCATTTGCATTTGCATTTGCATTTGCATTTGCATTTGCATTTGCATTTGCATTTGCATTTGCATTTGCATTTGCATTTGCATTTGCATTTGCATTTGCATTTGCATTTGCATTTGCATTTGCATTTGCATTTGCATTTGCATTTGCATTTGCATTTGCATTTGCATTTGCATTTGCATTTGCATTTGCATTTGCATTTGCATTTGCATTTGCATTTGCATTTGCATTTGCATTTGCATTTGCATTTGCATTTGCATTTGCATTTGCATTTGCATTTGCATTTGCATTTGCATTTGCATTTGCATTTGCATTTGCATTTGCATTTGCATTTGCATTTGCATTTGCATTTGCATTTGCATTTGCATTTGCATTTGCATTTGCATTTGCATTTGCATTTGCATTTGCATTTGCATTAGCATTTGCATTTGCATTTGCATTTGCATTTGCATTTGCATTTGCATTTGCATTTGCATTTGCATTTGCATTTGCATTTGCATTTGCATTTGCATTTGCATTTAGATTTGCATTTGCATTTAGATTTGCATTTGCATTTGAATTTGCATTTGCGTTTGCGTTTGCGTTTGCGTTTGCATTTGCACTTGCACTTGCACTTGCACTTGCACTTGCACTTGCACTTGCACTTGCACTCGCACTCGCACTCGCACTCGCACTCGCACTCGCACTCGCACTCGCACTCGCACTCGCACTCGCACTCGCACTCGCATTCGCACTCGCATTAGCATTTGCATTTGCATTTGCATTTGCATTTGCATTTGCATTTGCATTTGCATTTGCATTTGCATTTGCATTTGCATTTGCATTTGCATTTGCATTTGCATTTGCATTTGCATTTGCATTTGCATTTGCATTTGCATTTGCATTTGCATTAGCATTTGCATTTGCATTTGCATTTGCATTTGCATTTGCATTTGCATTTGCATTTGCATTTGCATTTGCATTTGCATTAGCATTAGCATTTGCATTTGCATTTGCATTTGCATTTGCATTTGCATTTGCATTTGCATTTGCATTTGCATTTGCATTTGCATTTGCATTTGCATTTGCATTTGCATTTGCATTTGCATTAGCATTAGCATTTGCATTTGCATTTGCATTTGCATTTGCATTTGCATTTGCATTTGCATTTGCATTTGCATTTGTATTAGCATTTGCATTTGCATTTGCATTTGCATTTGCATTTGCATTTGCATTTGCATTTGCATTTGCATTTGCATTTGCATTTGCATTTGGATTTGCATTTGCATTTGCATTTGCATTTGCATTTGCATTTGCATTTGCATTTGCATTTGCATTTGCATTTGCATTTCCATTTGCATTTGCATTTGCATTTGCATTTGCATTTCCATTTGCATTTGCACTTGCACTTGCACTTGCAGTTGCGCTTGCGGTTGCGGTTGCGTTTGCGTTTGCGTTTGCGTTTGCGTTTGCGTTTGCGTTTGCGTTTGCATTTGCGTTTGCGTTTGCGTTTGCGTTTGCGTTTGCGTTTGCGTTTGCGTTTGCGTTTGCGTTTGCGTTTGCGTTTGCGTTTGCATTTGCATTTGCATTTGCATTTGCATTAGCATTAGCATTAGCATTTGCATTTGCATTTGCATTTGCATTTGCATTTGCATTAGCATTTGCATTTGCATTTGCATTTGCATTTGCATTTGCATATGCATTTGCATTTCCATTTGCATTTGCACTTGCACTTGCACTTGCAGTTGCGCTTGCGGTTGCGTTTGCGTTTGCGTTTGCGTTTGCGTTTGCGTTTGCGTTTGCGTTTGCGTTTGCGTTTGCGTTTGCGTTTGCGTTTGCGTTTGCGTTTGCGTTTGCGTTTGCGTTTGCGTTTGCGTTTGCGTTTGCGTTTGCGTTTGCGTTTGCGTTTGCGTTTGCGTTTGCGTTTGCGTTTGCGTTTGCGTTTGCCTTTGCGTTTGCATTTGCATTTGCATTTGCATTTGCATTTGCATTTGCATTTGCATTTGCATTTGCATTTGCATTAGCATTAGCATTTGCATTTGCATTTGCATTTGCATTTGCATTTGCATTTGCATTTGCATTTGCGTTTGCGTTTGCGTTTGCGTTTGCGTTTGCGTTTGCGTTTGCGTTTGCGTTTGCGTTTGCGTTTGCGTTTGCGTTTGCGTTTGCGTTTGCGTTTGCGTTTGCGTTTGCGTTTGCGTTTGCGTTTGCGTTTGCGCTTGCGTTTGCGTTTGCGTTTGCGTTTGCGTTTGCGTTTGCGTTTGCGTTTGCGTTTGCGTTTGCGTTTGCGTTTGCGTTTGCGTTTGCGTTTGCGTTTGCGTTTGCGTTTGCGTTTGCGTTTGCGTTTGCGTTTGCGTTTGCGTTTGCGTTTGCGTTTGCGTTTGCGTTTGCGTTTGCGTTTGCGTTTGCGTTTGCGTTTGCGTTTGCGTTTGCGTTTGCGTTTGCGTTTGCGTTTGCGTTTGCGTTTGCGTTTGCGTTTGCGTTTGCGTTTGCGTTTGCGTTTGCGTTTGCGTTTGCGTTTGCGTTTGCGTTTGCGTTTGCGTTTGCGTTTGCGTTTGCGTTTGCGTTTGCGTTTGCGTTTGCGTTTGCGTTTGCGTTTGCGTTTGCGTTTGCGTTTGCGTTTGCGTTTGCGTTTGCGTTTGCGTTTGCGTTTGCGTTTGCGTTTGCGTTTGCGTTTGCGTTTGCGTTTGCGTTTGCGTTTGCGTTTGCGTTTGCGTTTGCGTTTGCGTTTGCGTTTGCGTTTGCGTTTGCGTTTGCGTTTGCGTTTGCGCTTGCGTTTGCGTTTGCGTTTGCGTTTGCGTTTGCGTTTGCGTTTGCGTTTGCGTTTGCGTTTGCGTTTGCGTTTGCGTTTGCGTTTGCGTTTGCGTTTGCGTTTGCGTTTGCGTTTGCGTTTGCGTTTGCGTTTGCGTTTGCGTTTGCGTTTGCGTTTGCCTTTGCGTTTGCATTTGCATTTGCGTTTGCATTTGCATTTGCATTTGCATTTGCATTTGCATTTGCATTTGCATTAGCATTAGCATTTGCATTTGCATTTGCATTTGCATTTGCATTTGCATTTGCATTTGCATTTGCGTTTGCGTTTGCGTTTGCGTTTGCGTTTGCGTTTGCGTTTGCGTTTGCGTTTGCGTTTGCGTTTGCGTTTGCGTTTGCGTTTGCGTTTGCGTTTGCGTTTGCGTTTGCGTTTGCGTTTGCGTTTGCGTTTGCGCTTGCGTTTGCGTTTGCGTTTGCGTTTGCGTTTGCGTTTGCGTTTGCGTTTGCGTTTGCGTTTGCGTTTGCGTTTGCGTTTGCGTTTGCGTTTGCGTTTGCGTTTGCGTTTGCGTTTGCGTTTGCGTTTGCGTTTGCGTTTGCGTTTGCGTTTGCGTTTGCGTTTGCGTTTGCGTTTGCGTTTGCGTTTGCGTTTGCGTTTGCGTTTGCGTTTGCGTTTGCGTTTGCGTTTGCGTTTGCGTTTGCGTTTGCGTTTGCGTTTGCGTTTGCGTTTGCGTTTGCGTTTGCGTTTGCGTTTGCGTTTGCGTTTGCGTTTGCGTTTGCGTTTGCGTTTGCGTTTGCGTTTGCGTTTGCGTTTGCGTTTGCGTTTGCGTTTGCGTTTGCGTTTGCGTTTGCGTTTGCGTTTGCGTTTGCGTTTGCGTTTGCGTTTGCGTTTGCGTTTGCGTTTGCGTTTGCGTTTGCGTTTGCGTTTGCGTTTGCGTTTGCGTTTGCGTTTGCGTTTGCGTTTGCGTTTGCGTTTGCGTTTGCGTTTGCGTTTGCGTTTGCGTTTGCGTTTGCGTTTGCGTTTGCGTTTGCGTTTGCGTTTGCGTTTGCGTTTGCGTTTGCGTTTGCATTTGCGTTTGCGTTTGCATTTGCATTTGCATTTGCATTTGCATTTGCATTTGCATTTGCATTTGCATTTGCATTTGCATTAGCATTAGCATTTGCATTTGCATTTGCATTTGCATTTGCATTTGCATTTGCATTTGCATTTGCATTTGCATTTGCATTTGCATTTGCATTTGCATTTGTACTAGCATTTGCATTTGCATTTGCATTTGCATTTGCATTTGCATTTGCATTTGCATTTGCATTTGCATTTGCATTAGCATTAGCATTTGCATTTGCATTTGCATTTGCATTTGCATTTGCATTTGCATTAGCATTAGCATTTGCATTTGCATTTGCATTTGCATTTGCATTTGCATTTGCATTTGCATTTGCATTTGCATTTGCATTTGGATTTGCATTTGCATTTGCATTTGCATTTGCATTTGCATTTGCATTTGCATTTGCATTTGCATTTGCATTTGCATTTGCATTTGCATTTGCATTTGCATTTGCATTTGCATTTGCATTTGCATTTGCATTTGCATTTGCATTTGCATTTGCATTTGCATTTGCATTTGCATTTGCATTTGCATTTGCATTTGCATTTGCATTTGCATTTGCATTTGCATTTGCATTTGCATTTGCATTTGCATTTGCATTTGCATTTGCATTTGCATTAGCATTTGCATTTGCATTTGCATTTGCATTTGCATTTGCATTTGCATTTGCATTTGCATTTGCATTTGCATTTAGATTTGCATTTGCATTTAGATTTGCATTTGCATTTGCATTTGCGTTTGCGTTTGCGTTTGCGTTTGCGTTTGCATTTGCACTTGCACTTGCACTTGCACTTGCACTTGCACTTGCACTTGCACTTGCACTCGCACTCGCACTCGCACTCGCACTCGCACTCGCACTCGCACTCGCACTCGCACTCGCACTCGCACTCGCACTCGCACTCGCACTCGCATTCGCACTCGCATTAGCATTTGCATTTGCATTTGCATTTGCATTTGCATTTGCATTTGCATTTGCATTTGCATTTGCATTTGCATTTGCATTTGCATTTGCATTTGCATTTGCATTTGCATTTGCATTTGCATTTGCATTTGCATTTGCATTTGCATTTGCATTTGCATTAGCATTTGCATTTGCATTTGCATTTGCATTTGCATTTGCATTTGCATTTGCATTTGCATTTGCATTTGCATTTGCATTAGCATTAGCATTTGCATTTGCATTTGCATTTGCATTTGCATTTGCATTTGCATTTGCATTTGCATTTGCATTTGCATTTGCATTTGCATTTGCATTTGCATTTGCATTTGCATTTGCATTAGCATTAGCATTTGCATTTGCATTTGCATTTGCATTTGCATTTGCATTTGCATTTGCATTTGCATTTGCATTTGTATTAGCATTTGCATTTGCATTTGCATTTGCATTTGCATTTGCATTTGCATTTGCATTTGCATTTGCATTTGCATTTGCATTTGCATTTGCATTTGGATTTGCATTTGCATTTGCATTTGCATTTGCATTTGCATTTGCATTTGCATTTGCATTTGCATTTGCATTTGCATTTCCATTTGCATTTGCATTTGCATTTGCATTTGCATTTCCATTTGCATTTGCACTTGCACTTGCACTTGCAGTTGCGCTTGCGGTTGCGGTTGCGTTTGCGTTTGCGTTTGCGTTTGCGTTTGCGTTTGCGTTTGCGTTTGCGTTTGCGTTTGCGTTTGCGTTTGCGTTTGCGTTTGCGTTTGCGTTTGCGTTTGCGTTTGCGTTTGCGTTTGCGTTTGCGTTTGCGTTTGCGTTTGCGTTTGCGTTTGCGTTTGCGTTTGCATTTGCATTTGCATTTGCATTTGCATTAGCATTAGCATTAGCATTTGCATTTGCATTTGCATTTGCATTTGCATTTGCATTAGCATTTGCATTTGCATTTGCATTTGCATTTGCATTTGCATTTCCATTTGCATTTGCACTTGCACTTGCACTTGCAGTTGCGCTTGCGCTTGCGCTTGCGGTTGCGTTTGCGTTTGCGTTTGCGTTTGCGTTTGCGTTTGCGTTTGCGTTTGCGTTTGCGTTTGCGTTTGCGTTTGCGTTTGCGTTTGCGTTTGCGTTTGCCTTTGCGTTTGCGTTTGCGTTTGCGTTTGCGTTTGCGTTTGCGTTTGCGTTTGCGTTTGCGTTTGCGTTTGCGTTTGCGTTTGCGTTTGCGTTTGCGTTTGCCTTTGCGTTTGCATTTGCATTTGCATTTGCATTTGCATTTGCATTTGCATTTGCATTTGCATTAGCATTAGCATTTGCATTTGCATTTGCATTTGCATTTGCATTTGCATTTGCATTTGCATTTGCGTTTGCGTTTGCGTTTGCGTTTGCGTTTGCGTTTGCGTTTGCGTTTGCGTTTGCGTTTGCGTTTGCGTTTGCGTTTGCGTTTGCGTTTGCGTTTGCGTTTGCAGTTGCGTTTGCGTTTGCGTTTGCGTTTGCGTTTGCGTTTGCGTTTGCATTTGCATTTGCATTTGCATTTGCATTTGCATTTGCATTTGCATTTGCATTTGCATTTGCATTTGCATTTGCATTTGCATTTGCATTTGCATTAGCATTTGCATTTGCATTTGCATTTGCATTTGCGTTTGCATTTGCATTTGCATTTGCATTTGCATTTGCATTTGCATTTGCATTTAGATTTGCATTTGCATTTAGATTTGCATTTGCATTTGAATTTGCATTTGCGTTTGCGTTTGCGTTTGCGTTTGCATTTGCACTTGCACTTGCACTTGCACTTGCACTTGCACTTGCACTTGCACTTGCACTCGCACTCGCACTCGCACTCGCACTCGCACTCGCACTCGCACTCGCACTCGCACTCGCACTCGCACTCGCACTCGCACTCGCACTCGCACTCGCACTCGCACTCGCATTAGCATTTGCATTTGCATTTGCATTTGCATTTGCATTTGCATTTGCATTTGCATTTGCATTTGCATTTGCATTTGCATTAGCATTTGCATTTGCATTTGCATTTGCATTTGCATTTGCATTTGCATTTGCATTTGCATTTGCATTTGCATTTGCATTAGCATTAGCATTTGCATTTGCATTTGCATTTGCATTTGCATTTGCATTTGCATTTGCATTTGCATTTGCATTTGCATTTGCATTTGCATTTGCATTTGCATTTGCATTTGCATTTGCATTTGCATTTGCATTAGCATTAGCATTTGCATTTGCATTTGCATTTGCATTTGCATTTGCATTTGCATTTGCATTTGCATTTGCATTTGCATTTGTATTAGCATTTGCATTTGCATTTGCATTTGCATTTGCATTTGCATTTGCATTTGCATTTGCATTTGCATTTGCATTTGCATTTGCATTTGGATTTGCATTTGCATTTGCATTTGCATTTGCATTTGCATTTGCATTTGCATTTGCATTTGCATTTGCATTTGCATTTCCATTTGCATTTGCATTTGCATTTGCATTTGCATTTCCATTTGCATTTGCACTTGCACTTGCACTTGCAGTTGCGCTTGCGCTTGCGGTTGCGTTTGCGTTTGCGTTTGCGTTTGCGTTTGCGTTTGCGTTTGCGTTTGCGTTTGCGTTTGCGTTTGCGTTTGCGTTTGCGTTTGCGTTTGCGTTTGCGTTTGCGTTTGCGTTTGCGTTTGCGTTTGCGTTTGCGTTTGCGTTTGCATTTGCATTTGCATTTGCATTTGCATTAGCATTAGCATTAGCATTTGCATTTGCATTTGCATTTGCATTTGCATTTGCATTAGCATTTGCATTTGCTTTTGCATTTGCATTTGCATTTGCATATGCATTTGCATTTCCATTTGCATTTGCACTTGCACTTGCACTTGCAGTTGCGCTTGCGCTTGCGCTTGCGGTTGCGTTTGCGTTTGCGTTTGCGTTTGCGTTTGCGTTTGCGTTTGCGTTTGCGTTTGCGTTTGCGTTTGCGTTTGCGTTTGCGTTTGCGTTTGCGTTTGCGTTTGCGTTTGCGTTTGCGTTTGCGTTTGCGTTTGCGTTTGCGTTTGCGTTTGCGTTTGCGTTTGCGTTTGCGTTTGCGTTTGCGTTTGCGTTTGCGTTTGCGTTTGCGTTTGCGTTTGCGTTTGCGTTTGCGTTTGCGTTTGCGTTTGCGTTTGCGTTTGCGTTTGCGTTTGCGTTTGCCTTTGCGTTTGCATTTGCATTTGCATTTGCATTTGCATTTGCATTTGCATTTGCATTTGCATTAGCATTAGCATTTGCATTTGCATTTGCATTTGCATTTGCATTTGCATTTGCATTAGCATTAGCATTTGCATTTGCATTTGCATTTGCATTTGCATTTGCATTTGCATTTGCATTTGCATTTGCATTTGCATTTGGATTTGCATTTGCATTTGCATTTGCATTTGCATTTGCATTTGCATTTGCATTTGCATTTGCATTTGCATTTGCATTTGCATTTGCATTTGCATTTGCATTTGCATTTGCATTTGCATTTGCATTTGCATTTGCATTTGCATTTGCATTTGCATTTGCATTTGCATTTGCATTTGCATTTGCATTTGCATTTGCATTTGCATTTGCATTTGCATTTGCATTTGCATTTGCATTTGCATTTGCATTTGCATTTGCATTTGCATTAGCATTTGCATTTGCATTTGCATTTGCATTTGCATTTGCATTTGCATTTGCATTTGCATTTGCATTTGCATTTGCATTAGCATTTGCATTTGCATTTCCATTTGCATTTGCACTTGCACTTGCACTTGCAGTTGCGCTTGCGCTTGCGTTTGCGTTTGCGTTTGCGTTTGCGTTTGCGTTTGCGTTTGCGTTTGCGTTTGCGTTTGCGTCTGCGTTTGCGTTTGCGTTTGCGTTTGCAGTTGCGTTTGCGTTTGGATTTGCATTTGCATTTGCATTTGCATTTGCATTTGCATTTGCATTTGCATTTGCATTTGCATTTGCATTTGCATTTGAATTTGCATTTGCATTTGCATTTGCATTTGCATTTGCATTTGAATTTGCATTTGCATTTGCATTTGCATTTGCATTTGCATTTGCATTTCCATTTGCATTTGCATTTGCATTTGCATTTGCATTTGCGTTTCCATTTGCATTTGCACTTGCACTTGCACTTGCAGTTGCGCTTGCGCTTGCGCTTGCGTTTGCGTTTGCGTTTGCGTTTGCGTTTGCGTTTGCGTTTGCGTTTGCGTCTGCGTTTGCGTTTGCGTTTGCGTTTGCAGTTGCGTTTGCGTTTGGATTTGCATTTGCATTTGCATTTGCATTTGCATTTGCATTTGCATTTGCATTTGCATTTGCATTTGCGTTTGCGTTTGCGTTTGCGTTTGCGTTTGCGTTTGCGTTTGCGTTTGCGTTTGCGTTTGCGTTTGCGTTTGCGTTTGCGTTTGCGTTTGCGTTTGCGTTTGCGTTTGCGTTTGCGTTTGCGTTTGCGTTTGCGTTTGCGTTTGCGTTTGCGTTTGCGTTTGCGTTTGCGTTTGCGTTTGCGTTTGCGTTTGCGTTTGCGTTTGCGTTTGCGTTTGCGTTTGCGTTTGCGTTTGCGTTTGCGTTTGCGTTTGCGTTTGCGTTTGCGTTTGCGTTTGCGTTTGCGTTTGCGTTTGCGTTTGCGTTTGCGTTTGCGTTTGCGTTTGCGTTTGCGTTTGCGTTTGCGTTTGCGTTTGCGTTTGCGTTTGCGTTTGCGTTTGCGTTTGCGTTTGCGTTTGCGTTTGCGTTTGCGTTTGCGTTTGCATTTGCATTTGCATTTGCATTTGTATTAGCATTTGCATTTGCATTTGCATTTGCATTTGCATTTGCATTTGCATTTGCATTTGCATTTGCATTTGTATTAGCATTTGCATTTGCATTTGCATTTGCATTTGCATTTGCATTTGCATTTGCATTTGCATTTGCATTTGCATTTGCATTTGCATTTGGATTTGCATTTGCATTTGCATTTGCATTTGCATTTGCATTTGCATTTGCATTTGCATTTGCATTTGCATTTGCATTTCCATTTGCATTTGCATTTGCATTTGCATTTGCATTTCCATTTGCATTTGCACTTGCACTTGCACTTGCAGTTGCGCTTGCGCTTGCGGTTGCGTTTGCGTTTGCGTTTGCGTTTGCGTTTGCGTTTGCGTTTGCGTTTGCGTTTGCGTTTGCGTTTGCGTTTGCGTTTGCGTTTGCGTTTGCGTTTGCGTTTGCGTTTGCGTTTGCGTTTGCGTTTGCGTTTGCGTTTGCGTTTGCATTTGCATTTGCATTTGCATTTGCATTAGCATTAGCATTAGCATTTGCATTTGCATTTGCATTTGCATTTGCATTTGCATTAGCATTTGCATTTGCTTTTGCATTTGCATTTGCATTTGCATATGCATTTGCATTTCCATTTGCATTTGCACTTGCACTTGCACTTGCAGTTGCGCTTGCGCTTGCGCTTGCGGTTGCGTTTGCGTTTGCGTTTGCGTTTGCGTTTGCGTTTGCGTTTGCGTTTGCGTTTGCGTTTGCGTTTGCGTTTGCGTTTGCGTTTGCGTTTGCGTTTGCGTTTGCGTTTGCGTTTGCGTTTGCGTTTGCGTTTGCGTTTGCGTTTGCGTTTGCGTTTGCGTTTGCGTTTGCGTTTGCGTTTGCGTTTGCGTTTGCGTTTGCGTTTGCGTTTGCGTTTGCGTTTGCGTTTGCGTTTGCGTTTGCGTTTGCCTTTGCGTTTGCATTTGCATTTGCATTTGCATTTGCATTTGCATTTGCATTTGCATTTGCATTAGCATTAGCATTTGCATTTGCATTTGCATTTGCATTTGCATTTGCATTTGCATTAGCATTAGCATTTGCATTTGCATTTGCATTTGCATTTGCATTTGCATTTGCATTTGCATTTGCATTTGCATTTGCATTTGGATTTGCATTTGCATTTGCATTTGCATTTGCATTTGCATTTGCATTTGCATTTGCATTTGCATTTGCATTTGCATTTGCATTTGCATTTGCATTTGCATTTGCATTTGCATTTGCATTTGCATTTGCATTTGCATTTGCATTTGCATTTGCATTTGCATTTGCATTTGCATTTGCATTTGCATTTGCATTTGCATTTGCATTTGCATTTGCATTTGCATTTGCATTTGCATTTGCATTTGCATTTGCATTTGCATTTGCATTAGCATTTGCATTTGCATTTGCATTTGCATTTGCATTTGCATTTGCATTTGCATTTGCATTTGCATTTGCATTTGCATTAGCATTTGCATTTGCATTTCCATTTGCATTTGCACTTGCACTTGCACTTGCAGTTGCGCTTGCGCTTGCGTTTGCGTTTGCGTTTGCGTTTGCGTTTGCGTTTGCGTTTGCGTTTGCGTTTGCGTTTGCGTCTGCGTTTGCGTTTGCGTTTGCGTTTGCAGTTGCGTTTGCGTTTGGATTTGCATTTGCATTTGCATTTGCATTTGCATTTGCATTTGCATTTGCATTTGCATTTGCATTTGCATTTGCATTTGAATTTGCATTTGCATTTGCATTTGCATTTGCATTTGCATTTGAATTTGCATTTGCATTTGCATTTGCATTTGCATTTGCATTTGCATTTCCATTTGCATTTGCATTTGCATTTGCATTTGCATTTGCGTTTCCATTTGCATTTGCACTTGCACTTGCACTTGCAGTTGCGCTTGCGCTTGCGCTTGCGTTTGCGTTTGCGTTTGCGTTTGCGTTTGCGTTTGCGTTTGCGTTTGCGTCTGCGTTTGCGTTTGCGTTTGCGTTTGCAGTTGCGTTTGCGTTTGGATTTGCATTTGCATTTGCATTTGCATTTGCATTTGCATTTGCATTTGCATTTGCATTTGCATTTGCGTTTGCGTTTGCGTTTGCGTTTGCGTTTGCGTTTGCGTTTGCGTTTGCGTTTGCGTTTGCGTTTGCGTTTGCGTTTGCGTTTGCGTTTGCGTTTGCGTTTGCGTTTGCGTTTGCGTTTGCGTTTGCGTTTGCGTTTGCGTTTGCGTTTGCGTTTGCGTTTGCGTTTGCGTTTGCGTTTGCGTTTGCGTTTGCGTTTGCGTTTGCGTTTGCGTTTGCGTTTGCGTTTGCGTTTGCGTTTGCGTTTGCGTTTGCGTTTGCGTTTGCGTTTGCGTTTGCGTTTGCGTTTGCGTTTGCGTTTGCGTTTGCGTTTGCGTTTGCGTTTGCGTTTGCGTTTGCGTTTGCGTTTGCGTTTGCGTTTGCGTTTGCGTTTGCGTTTGCGTTTGCGTTTGCGTTTGCGTTTGCGTTTGCGTTTGCATTTGCATTTGCATTTGCATTTGTATTAGCATTTGCATTTGCATTTGCATTTGCATTTGCATTTGCATTTGCATTTGCATTTGCATTTGCATTTGCATTTGCATTTGCATTTGCATTTGGATTTGCATTTGCATTTGCATTTGCATTTGCATTTGCATTTGCATTTGCGTTTGCGTTTGCGTTTGCGTTTGCGTTTGCGTTTGCGTTTGCGTTTGCGTTTGCGTTTGCGTTTGCGTTTGCGTTTGCGTTTGCGTTTGCGTTTGCGTTTGCGTTTGCGTTTGCGGTTGCGTTTGCGTTTGCGTTTGCGTTTGCGTTTGCGTTTGCGTTTGCGTTTGCGTTTGCATTTGCATTTGCATTTGCATTTGTATTAGCATTTGCATTTGCATTTGCATTTGCATTTGCGTTTGCGTTTGCGTTTGCGTTTGCGTTTGCATTTGCATTTGCATTTGCATTTGCATTAGCATTAGCATTAGCATTTGCATTTGCATTTGCATTTGCATTTGCATTTGCATTAGCATTTGCATTTGCATTTGCATTTGCATTTGCATTTGCATATGCATTTGCATTTCCATTTGCATTTGCACTTGCACTTGCACTTGCACTTGCAGTTGCGCTTGCGGTTGCGGTTGCGTTTGCGTTTGCGTTTGCGTTTGCGTTTGCGTTTGCGTTTGCGTTTGCGTTTGCGTTTGCGTTTGCGTTTGCCTTTGCGTTTGCGTTTGCGTTTGCGTTTGCGTTTGCGTTTGCGTTTGCGTTTGCGTTTGCGTTTGCGTTTGCGTTTGCGTTTGCGTTTGCGTTTGCCTTTGCGTTTGCATTTGCATTTGCATTTGCATTTGCATTTGCATTTGCATTTGCATTTGCATTAGCATTAGCATTTGCATTTGCATTTGCATTTGCATTTGCATTTGCATTTGCATTTGCATTTGCGTTTGCGTTTGCGTTTGCGTTTGCGTTTGCGTTTGCGTTTGCGTTTGCGTTTGCGTTTGCGTTTGCGTTTGCGTTTGCGTTTGCGTTTGCGTTTGCGTTTGCGTTTGCGTTTGCGTTTGCGTTTGCGTTTGCGTTTGCGTTTGCGTTTGCGTTTGCGTTTGCGTTTGCGTTTGCGTTTGCGTTTGCGTTTGCGTTTGCGTTTGCGTTTGCGTTTGCGTTTGCGTTTGCGTTTGCGTTTGCGTTTGCGTTTGCGTTTGCGTTTGCGTTTGCGTTTGCGTTTGCGTTTGCGTTTGCGTTTGCGTTTGCGTTTGCGTTTGCGTTTGCGTTTGCGTTTGCGTTTGCGTTTGCGTTTGCGTTTGCGTTTGCGTTTGCGTTTGCGTTTGCGTTTGCGTTTGCGTTTGCGTTTGCGTTTGCGTTTGCCTTTGCGTTTGCGTTTGCGTTTGCGTTTGCGTTTGCGTTTGCGTTTGCGTTTGCGTTTGCGTTTGCGTTTGCGTTTGCGTTTGCGTTTGCCTTTGCGTTTGCATTTGCATTTGCATTTGCATTTGCATTTGCATTTGCATTTGCATTTGCATTAGCATTAGCATTTGCATTTGCATTTGCATTTGCATTTGCATTTGCATTTGCATTTGCATTTGCGTTTGCGTTTGCGTTTGCGTTTGCGTTTGCGTTTGCGTTTGCGTTTGCGTTTGCGTTTGCGTTTGCGTTTGCGTTTGCGTTTGCGTTTGCGTTTGCGTTTGCGTTTGCGTTTGCGTTTGCGTTTGCGTTTGCGTTTGCGTTTGCGTTTGCGTTTGCGTTTGCGTTTGCGTTTGCGTTTGCGTTTGCGTTTGCGTTTGCGTTTGCGTTTGCGTTTGCGTTTGCGTTTGCGTTTGCGTTTGCGTTTGCGTTTGCGTTTGCGTTTGCGTTTGCGTTTGCGTTTGCGTTTGCGTTTGCGTTTGCGTTTGCGTTTGCGTTTGCGTTTGCGTTTGCGTTTGCGTTTGCGTTTGCGTTTGCGTTTGCGTTTGCGTTTGCGTTTGCGTTTGCGTTTGCGTTTGCGTTTGCGTTTGCGTTTGCGTTTGCGTTTGCGTTTGCGTTTGCGTTTGCGTTTGCGTTTGCGTTTGCGTTTGCGTTTGCGTTTGCGTTTGCGTTTGCGTTTGCGTTTGCGTTTGCGTTTGCGTTTGCGTTTGCGTTTGCGTTTGCGTTTGCGTTTGCGTTTGCGTTTGCGTTTGCGTTTGCGTTTGCGTTTGCGTTTGCGTTTGCGTTTGCGTTTGCGTTTGCGTTTGCGTTTGCGTTTGCGTTTGCGTTTGCGTTTGCGTTTGCGTTTGCGTTTGCGTTTGCGTTTGCGTTTGCGTTTGCGTTTGCGTTTGCGTTTGCGTTTGCGTTTGCGTTTGCGTTTGCGTTTGCGTTTGCGTTTGCGTTTGCGTTTGCGTTTGCGTTTGCGTTTGCGTTTGCGTTTGCGTTTGCGTTTGCGTTTGCGTTTGCGTTTGCGTTTGCGTTTGCGTTTGCGTTTGCGTTTGCGTTTGCGTTTGCGTTTGCGTTTGCGTTTGCGTTTGCGTTTGCGTTTGCATTTGCATTTGCATTTGCATTTGCATTTGCATTTGCATTTGCATTTGCATTTGCATTTGCATTTGCATTTGTACTAGCATTTGCATTTGCATTTGCATTTGCATTTGCATTTGCATTTGCATTTGCATTTGCATTTGCATTTGCATTTGCATTTGCATTTGCATTTGGATTTGCATTTGCATTTGCATTTGCATTTGCATTTGCATTTGCATTTGCATTTGCATTTGCATTTGCATTTGCATTTGAATTTGCATTTGCATTTGCATTTGCATTTGCATTTGCATTTGCATTTGCATTTCCATTTGCATTTGCATTTGCATTTGCATTTGCATTTGCATTTCCATTTGCATTTGCACTTGCACTTGCACTTGCAGTTGCGCTTGCGCTTGCGCTTGCGTTTGCGTTTGCGTTTGCGTTTGCGTTTGCGTTTGCGTTTGCGTTTGCGTTTGCGTTTGCGTTTGCGTTTGCGTTTGCGTTTGCGTTTGCGTTTGCGTTTGCGTTTGCGTTTGCAGTTGCGTTTGCGTTTGCGTTTGCGTTTGCGTTTGCGTTTGCGTTTGCATTTGCATTTGCATTTGCATTTGCATTTGCATTTGCATTTGCATTTGCATTTGCATTTGCATTTGCATTTGCATTTGCATTTGCATTTGCATTTGCATTTGCATTTGCATTTGCATTTGCATTTGCATTTGCATTAGCATTTGCATTTGCATTTGCATTTGCATTTGCGTTTGCATTTGCATTTGCATTTGCATTTGCATTTGCATTTGCATTTGCATTTAGATTTGCATTTGCATTTAGATTTGCATTTGCATTTGAATTTGCATTTGCGTTTGCGTTTGCGTTTGCGTTTGCATTTGCACTTGCACTTGCACTTGCACTTGCACTTGCACTTGCACTTGCACTTGCACTCGCACTCGCACTCGCACTCGCACTCGCACTCGCACTCGCACTCGCACTCGCACTCGCACTCGCACTCGCACTCGCACTCGCACTCGCACTCGCACTCGCACTCGCACTCGCATTAGCATTTGCATTTGCATTTGCATTTGCATTTGCATTTGCATTTGCATTTGCATTTGCATTTGCATTTGCATTTGCATTTGCATTAGCATTTGCATTTGCATTTGCATTTGCATTTGCATTTGCATTTGCATTTGCATTTGCATTTGCATTTGCATTTGCATTAGCATTTGCATTTGCATTTGCATTTGCATTTGCATTTGCATTTGCATTTGCATTTGCATTTGCATTTGCATTTGCATTTGCATTTGCATTTGCATTTGCATTTGCATTTGCATTTGCATTTGCATTTGCATTAGCATTAGCATTTGCATTTGCATTTGCATTTGCATTTGCATTTGCATTTGCATTTGCATTTGCATTTGCATTTGCATTTGTATTAGCATTTGCATTTGCATTTGCATTTGCATTTGCATTTGCATTTGCATTTGCATTTGCATTTGCATTTGCATTTGCATTTGCATTTGGATTTGCATTTGCATTTGCATTTGCATTTGCATTTGCATTTGCATTTGCATTTGCATTTGCATTTGCATTTCCATTTGCATTTGCATTTGCATTTGCATTTGCATTTCCATTTGCATTTGCACTTGCACTTGCACTTGCAGTTGCGCTTGCGCTTGCGGTTGCGTTTGCGTTTGCGTTTGCGTTTGCGTTTGCGTTTGCGTTTGCGTTTGCGTTTGCGTTTGCGTTTGCGTTTGCGTTTGCGTTTGCGTTTGCGTTTGCGTTTGCGTTTGCGTTTGCGTTTGCGTTTGCGTTTGCGTTTGCATTTGCATTTGCATTTGCATTTGCATTTGCATTAGCATTAGCATTAGCATTTGCATTTGCATTTGCATTTGCATTTGCATTTGCATTAGCATTTGCATTTGCATTTGCATTTGCATTTGCATTTGCATATGCATTTGCATTTCCATTTGCATTTGCACTTGCACTTGCACTTGCAGTTGCGCTTGCGCTTGCGCTTGCGGTTGCGTTTGCGTTTGCGTTTGCGTTTGCGTTTGCGTTTGCGTTTGCGTTTGCGTTTGCGTTTGCGTTTGCGTTTGCGTTTGCGTTTGCGTTTGCGTTTGCGTTTGCGTTTGCGTTTGCGTTTGCGTTTGCGTTTGCGTTTGCGTTTGCGTTTGCGTTTGCGTTTGCGTTTGCGTTTGCGTTTGCGTTTGCGTTTGCGTTTGCGTTTGCGTTTGCGTTTGCGTTTGCGTTTGCCTTTGCGTTTGCATTTGCATTTGCATTTGCATTTGCATTTGCATTTGCATTTGCATTTGCATTAGCATTAGCATTTGCATTTGCATTTGCATTTGCATTTGCATTTGCATTAGCATTAGCATTTGCATTTGCATTTGCATTTGCATTTGCATTTGCATTTGCATTTGCATTTGCATTTGCATTTGCATTTGGATTTGCATTTGCATTTGCATTTGCATTTGCATTTGCATTTGCATTTGCATTTGCATTTGCATTTGCATTTGCATTTGCATTTGCATTTGCATTTGCATTTGCATTTGCATTTGCATTTGCATTTGCATTTGCATTTGCATTTGCATTTGCATTTGCATTTGCATTTGCATTTGCATTTGCATTTGCATTTGCATTAGCATTTGCATTTGCATTTGCATTTGCATTTGCATTTGCATTTGCATTTGCATTTGCATTTGCATTTGCATTTGCATTAGCATTAGCATTTGCATTTGCATTTGCATTTGCATTTGCATTTGCATTTGCATTTGCATTTGCATTTGCATTTGCATTTGCATTTGCATTTGCATTTGCATTTGCATTAGCATTAGCATTTGCATTTGCATTTGCATTTGCATTTGCATTTGCATTTGCATTTGCATTTGCATTTGCATTTGCATTTGTATTAGCATTTGCATTTGCATTTGCATTTGCATTTGCATTTGCATTTGCATTTGCATTTGCATTTGCATTTGCATTTGCATTTGCATTTGGATTTGCATTTGCATTTGCATTTGCATTTGCATTTGCATTTGCATTTGCATTTGCATTTGCATTTGCATTTGCATTTGAATTTGCATTTGCATTTGCATTTGCATTTGCATTTGCATTTGCATTTGCATTTCCATTTGCATTTGCATTTGCATTTGCATTTGCATTTGCATTTCCATTTGCATTTGCACTTGCACTTGCACTTGCAGTTGCGCTTGCGCTTGCGTTTGCGTTTGCGTTTGCGTTTGCGTTTGCGTTTGCGTTTGCGTTTGCGTTTGCGTTTGCGTCTGCGTTTGC
>CAWLCU010000048.1:362500-367500 GCA_963855975.1 Andrena chrysosceles
GCATTTGCATTTGCATTTGCATTTGCATTTGCATTTGCATTTGCATTTGCATTTGCATTTGCATTTGCATTAGCATTAGCATTTGCATTTGCATTTGCATTTGCATTTGCATTTGCATTTGCATTTGCATTTGCATTTGCATTTGCATTTGCATTTGCATTTGCATTTGCATTTGCATTTGCATTTGCATTTGCATTTGCATTTGCATTTGCATTTGCATTTGCATTTGCATTTGCATTTGCATTTGCATTTGCATTTGCATTTGCATTTGCATTTGCATTTGTATTAGCATTTGCATTTGCATTTGCATTTGCATTTGCATTTGCATTTGCATTTGCATTTGCATTTGCATTTGCATTTGCATTTGCATTTGCATTTGCATTTGCATTTGCATTTGCATTTGCATTTGCATTTGCATTTGCATTTGCATTTGCATTTGCATTTGCATTTGCATTTGCATTTGCATTTGCATTTGCATTTGCATTTGCATTTGCATTTGCATTTGCATTTGCATATGCATTTGCATTTGCATTTGGATTTGCATTTGCATTTGCATTTGCATTTCCATTTGCATTTGCATTTGCATTTGCATTTGCATTTGCATTTGCATTTGCATTTGCATTTGCATTTGCATTTGCATTTCCATTTGCATTTGCATTTGCATTTGCATTTGCATTTCCATTTGCATTTGCACTTGCACTTGCACTTGCATTTGCATTTGCATTTGCATTTGCATTTGCATTTGCATTTGCATTTGCATTTGCATTTGCATTTGCATTTGCATTTGCATTTGCATTTGCATTTGCATTTGCATTAGCATTAGCATTTGCATTTGCATTTGCATTTGCATTTGCATTTGCATTTGCATTTGCATTTGCATTTGCATTTGCATTTGCATTTGCATTTGCATTTGCATTTGCATTTGCATTTGCATTTGCATTTGCATTTGCATTTGCATTTGCATTTGCATTTGCATTTGCATTTGCATTTGCATTTGCATTTGCATTTGCATTTGCATTTGTATTAGCATTTGCATTTGCATTTGCATTTGCATTTGCATTTGCATTTCCATTTGCATTTGCATTTGCATTTGCATTTGCATTTCCATTTGCATTTGCACTTGCACTTGCACTTGCATTTGCATTTGCATTTGCATTTGCATTTGCATTTGCATTTGCATTTGCATTTGCATTTGCATTTGCATTTCCATTTGCATTTGCATTTGCATTTGCATTTGCATTTCCATTTGCATTTGCACTTGCACTTGCACTTGCATTTGCATTTGCATTTGCATTTGCATTTGCATTTGCATTTGCATTTGCATTTGCATTTGCATTTGCATTTGCATTTGCATTTGCATTTGCATTTGCATTTGCATTTGCATTTGCATTTGCATTTGCATCTGCATTTGCATTTGCATTTGCATTTGCATTTGCATTTGCATTTGCATTTGCATTTGCATTTGCATTTGCATTTGCATTTGCATTTGCATTTGCATTTGTATTAGCATTTGCATTTGCATTTGCATTTGCATTTGCATTTGCATTTGCATTTGCATTTGCATTTGCATTTGCATTTGCATTTGCATTTGCATTTGCATTTGCATTTGCATTTGCATTTGCATTTGCATTTGCATTTGCATTTGCATTTGCATTTGCATTTGCATTTGCATTTGCATTTGCATTTGCATTTGCATTTGCATTTGCATTTGCATTTGCATTTGCATTTGCATATGCATTTGCATTTGCATTTGGATTTGCATTTGCATTTGCATTTGCATTTCCATTTGCATTTGCATTTGCATTTGCATTTGCATTTGCATTTGCATTTGCATTTGCATTTGCATTTGCATTTGCATTTCCATTTGCATTTGCATTTGCATTTGCATTTGCATTTCCATTTGCATTTGCACTTGCACTTGCACTTGCATTTGCATTTGCATTTGCATTTGCATTTGCATTTGCATTTGCATTTGCATTTGCATTTGCATTTGCATTTGCATTTGCATTTGCATTTGCATTTGCATTTGCATTTGCATTTGCATTTGCATTTGCATCTGCATTTGCATTTGCATTTGCATTTGCATTTGCATTTGCATTTGCATTTGCATTTGCATTTGCATTTGCATTTGCATTTGCATTTGCATTTGCATTTGCATTTGCATTTGCATTTGCATTTGGATTTGCATTTGCATTTGCATTTGCATTTGCATTTCCATTTGCATTTGCATTTGCATTTGCATTTGCATTTGCATTTGCATTTGCATTTGCATTTGCATTTGCATTTGCATTTGCATTTGCATTTGCATTTGCATTTGCATTTCCATTTGCATTTGCACTTGCACTTGCACTTGCAGTTGCGCTTGCGCTTGCGGTTGCGTTTGCGTTTGCGTTTGCGTTTGCGTTTGCGTTTGCGTTTGCGTTTGCGTTTGCGTTTGCGTTTGCGTTTGCGTTTGCGTTTGCGTTTGCGTTTGCGTTTGCGTTTGCGTTTGCGTTTGCGTTTGCGTTTGCGTTTGCGTTTGCGTTTGCGTTTGCGTTTGCGTTTGCGTTTGCGTTTGCGTTTGCGTTTGCGTTTGCGTTTGCGTTTGCGTTTGCGTTTGCGTTTGCGTTTGCGTTTGCGTTTGCGTTTGCGTTTGCGTTTGCGTTTGCGTTTGCGTTTGCGATTGCGTTTGCGTTTGCGTTTGCGTTTGCGTTTGCGTTTGCGTTTGCGTTTGCGTTTGCGTTTGCGTTTGCGTTTGCGTTTGCGTTTGCGTTTG
The DNA here is from genome assembly GCA_963855975.1 of Andrena chrysosceles. Lineage (NCBI taxonomy): Eukaryota > Metazoa > Arthropoda > Insecta > Hymenoptera > Andrenidae > Andrena > Andrena chrysosceles. The sequence continues at coordinate 365,256 of CAWLCU010000048.1, forward strand.
CGTTTGCGTTTGCGTTTGCGTTTGCGTTTGCGTTTGCGTTTGCGTTTGCGTTTGCGTTTGCGTTTGCGTTTGCGTTTGCGTTTGCGTTTGCGTTTGCGTTTGCGTTTGCGTTTGCGTTTGCGTTTGCGTTTGCGTTTGCGTTTGCGTTTGCGTTTGCGTTTGCGTTTGCGTTTGCGTTTGCGTTTGCGTTTGCGTTTGCGTTTGCCTTTGCGTTTGCCTTTGCGTTTGCATTTGCGTTTGCGTTTGCATTTGCATTTGCATTTGCATTTGCATTTGCATTTGCATTTGCATTTGCATTAGCATTAGCATTTGCATTTGCATTTGCATTTGCATTTGCATTTGCATTTGCATTTGCATTTGCATTTGCATTTGCATTTGGATTTGCATTTGCATTTGCATTTGCATTTGCATTTGCATTTGCATTTGCATTTGCATTTGCATTTGCATTTGCATTTGCATTTGCATTTGCATTTGCATTTGCATTTGCATTTGCATTTGCATTTGCATTTGCATTTGCATTTGCATTTGCATTTGCATTTGCATTTGCATTTGCATTTGCATTTGCATTTGCATTTGCATTTGCATTTGCATTTGCATTTGCATTTGCATTTGCATTAGCATTTGCATTTGCATTTGCATTTGCATTTGCATTTGCATTTGCATTTGCATTTGCATTTGCATTTGCATTTGCATTAGCATTAGCATTTGCATTTGCATTTGCATTTGCATTTGCATTTGCATTTGCATTTGCATTTGCATTTGCATTTGCATTTGCATTTGCATTTGCATTTGCATTTGCATTTGCATTAGCATTAGCATTTGCATTTGCATTTGCATTTGCATTTGCATTTGCATTTGCATTTGCATTTGCATTTGCATTTGCATTTGCATTTGCATTTGTATTAGCATTTGCATTTGCATTTGCATTTGCATTTGCATTTGCATTTGCATTTGCATTTGCATTTGCATTTGCATTTGCATTTGCATTTGGATTTGCATTTGCATTTGCATTTGCATTTGCATTTGCATTTGCATTTGCATTTGCATTTGCATTTGCATTTGCATTAGCATTAGCATTTGCATTTGCATTTGCATTTGCATTTGCATTTGCATTTGCATTTGCATTTGCATTTGCATTTGCACTCGCACTCGCACTCGCACTCGCACTCGCACTCGCACTCGCACTCGCACTCGCACTCGCACTCGCACTCGCACTCGCACTCGCACTCGCACTCGCATTAGCATTTGCATTTGCATTTGCATTTGCATTTGCATTTGCATTTGCATTAGCATTAGCATTTGCATTTGCATTTGCATTTGCATTTGCATTTGCATTTGCATTTGCATTTGCATTTGCATTTGCATTTGCATTTGCATTTGCATTTGCATTTGCATTTGCATTTGCATTTGCATTTGCATTTGCATTTGCATTTGCATTTGCATTTGCATTTGCATTTGCATTTGCATTTGCATTTGCATTTGCATTTGCATTTGCATTTGCATTTGCATTTGCATTTGCATTTGCATTTGCATTTGTATTAGCATTTGCATTTGCATTTGCATTTGCATTTGCATTTGCATTTGCATTTGCATTTGCATTTGCATTTGCATTTGCATTTGCATTTGGATTTGCATTTGCATTTGCATTTGCATTTGCATTTGCATTTGCATTTGCATTTGCATTTGCATTTGCATTTGCATTTGCATTTGCATTTGCATTTGCATTTGCATTAGCATTAGCATTTGCATTTGCATTTGCATTTGCATTTGCATTTGCATTTGCATTTGCATTTGCATTTGCATTTGCATTAGCATTAGCATTTGCATTTGCATTTGCATTTGCATTTGCATTTGCATTTGCATTTGCATTTGCATTTGCATTTGCATTTGCATTTGCATTTGCATTTGCATTTGCATTTGCATTTGCATTTGCATATGCATTTGCATTTGCATTTGCATTTGCATTTGCATTTGCATTTGCATTTGCATTTGCATTTGCATTTGCATTTGCATTTGCATTTGCATTTAGATTTGCATTTGCATTTGAATTTGCATTTGCGTTTGCGTTTGCGTTTGCATTTGCACTTGCACTTGCACTTGCACTTGCACTTGCACTCGCACTCGCACTCGCACTCGCACTCGCACTCGCACTCGCACTCGCACTCGCACTCGCACTCGCACTCGCACTCGCACTCGCACTCGCATTAGCATTTGCATTTGCATTTGCATTTGCATTTGCATTTGC
>CAWLCU010000048.1:372500-382500 GCA_963855975.1 Andrena chrysosceles
TTGCATTTGCATTTGCATTTGCATTTGCATTTGCATTTGCATTTGCATTTGCATTTGCATTTGCATTTGCATTTGCATTTGCATTTGCATTTGCATTTGCATTTGCATTTGCATTTGCATTTGCATTTGCATTTGCATTTGCATTTGCATTTGCATTTGCATTTGCATTTGCATTTGCATTTGCATTAGCATTTGCATTTGCATTTGCATTTGCATTTGCATTTGCATTTGCATTTGCATTTGCATTTGCATTTGCATTTGCATTTGCATTTGCATTTGCATTTGCATTTGCATTTGCATTTGCATTTGCATTTGCATTTGCATTTGCATTTGCATTAGCATTAGCATTTGCATTTGCATTTGCATTTGCATTTGCATTTGCATTTGCATTTGCATTTGCATTTGCATTTGCATTTGCATTTGCATTTGCATTTGCATTTGCATTTGTATTAGCATTTGCATTTGCATTTGCATTTGCATTTGCATTTGCATTTGCATTTGCATTTGCATTTGCATTTGCATTTGCATTTGCATTTGGATTTGCATTTGCATTTGCATTTGCATTTGCATTTGCATTTGCATTTGCATTTGCATTTGCATTTGAATTTGCATTTGCATTTGCATTTGCATTTGCATTTGCATTTGCATTTGCATTTGGATTTGCATTTGCATTTGCATTTGCATTTGCATTTGCATTTGCATTTGCATTTGCATTTGCATTTGCATTTGCATTTGAATTTGCATTTGCATTTGCATTTGCATTTGCATTTGCATTTGCATTTGCATTTCCATTTGCATTTGCATTTGCATTTGCATTTGCATTTGCATTTCCATTTGCATTTGCACTTGCACTTGCACTTGCAGTTGCGCTTGCGCTTGCGTTTGCGTTTGCGTTTGCGTTTGCGTTTGCGTTTGCGTTTGCGTTTGCGTTTGCGTTTGCGTTTGCGTTTGCGTTTGCGTTTGCAGTTGCGTTTGCGTTTGGATTTGCATTTGCATTTGCATTTGCATTTGCATTTGCATTTGCATTTGCATTTGCATTTGCATTTGCATTTGCATTTGAATTTGCATTTGCATTTGCATTTGCATTTGCATTTGCATTTGAATTTGCATTTGCATTTGCATTTGCATTTGCATTTGCATTTGCATTTGCATTTGCATTTGCATTTGCATCTGCATTTGCATTTGCATTTGCATTTGCATTTGCATTTGCATTTGCATTTGCATTTGCATTTGCATTTGCATTTGCATTTGCATTTGCATTTGCATTTGCATTTGCATTTGGATTTGCATTTGCATTTGCATTTGCATTTGCATTTCCATTTGCATTTGCATTTGCATTTGCATTTGCATTTGCATTTGCATTTGCATTTGCATTTGCATTTGCATTTGCATTTGCATTTGCATTTGCATTTGCATTTGCATTTGCATTTCCATTTGCATTTGCACTTGCACTTGCACTTGCAGTTGCGCTTGCGCTTGCGCTTGCGCTTGCGGTTGCGTTTGCGTTTGCGTTTGCGTTTGCGTTTGCGTTTGCGTTTGCGTTTGCGTTTGCGTTTGCGTTTGCGTTTGCGTTTGCGTTTGCGTTTGCGTTTGCGTTTGCGTTTGCGTTTGCGTTTGCGTTTGCGTTTGCGTTTGCGTTTGCGTTTGCGTTTGCGTTTGCGTTTGCGTTTGCGTTTGCGTTTGCGTTTGCGTTTGCGTTTGCGTTTGCGTTTGCGTTTGCGTTTGCGTTTGCGTTTGCGTTTGCGTTTGCGTTTGCGTTTGCGTTTGCGTTTGCGTTTGCGTTTGCGTTTGCGTTTGCGTTTGCGTTTGCGTTTGCGTTTGCGTTTGCGTTTGCGTTTGCGTTTGCGTTTGCGTTTGCGTTTGCGTTTGCGTTTGCGTTTGCGTTTGCGTTTGCGTTTGCGTTTGCGTTTGCGTTTGCGTTTGCGTTTGCGTTTGCGTTTGCGTTTGCGTTTGCGTTTGCGTTTGCGTTTGCGTTTGCGTTTGCCTTTGCGTTTGCATTTGCATTTGCATTTGCATTTGCATTTGCATTTGCATTTGCATTTGCATTTGCATTTGCATTAGCATTAGCATTTGCATTTGCATTTGCATTTGCATTTGCATTTGCATTAGCATTAGCATTTGCATTTGCATTTGCATTTGCATTTGCATTTGCATTTGCATTTGCATTTGCATTTGCATTTGCATTTGGATTTGCATTTGCATTTGCATTTGCATTTGCATTTGCATTTGCATTTGCATTTGCATTTGCATTTGCATTTGCATTTGCATTTGCATTTGCATTTGCATTTGCATTTGCATTTGCATTTGCATTTGCATTTGCATTTGCATTTGCATTTGCATTTGCATTTGCATTTGCATTTGCATTTGCATTTGCATTTGCATTTGCATTTGCATTTGCATTTGCATTTGCATTTGCATTTGCATTTGCATTTGCATTTGCATTTGCATTTGCATTTGCATTTGCATTTGCATTTGCATTTGCATTTGCATTTGCATTTGCATTTGCATTAGCATTTGCATTTGCATTTGCATTTGCATTTGCATTTGCATTTGCATTTGCATTTGCATTTGCATTTGCATTTGCATTTGCATTTAGATTTGCATTTGCATTTAGATTTGCATTTGCATTTGAATTTGCATTTGCGTTTGCGTTTGCGTTTGCGTTTGCATTTGCACTTGCACTTGCACTTGCACTTGCACTTGCACTTGCACTTGCACTCGCACTCGCACTCGCACTCGCACTCGCACTCGCACTCGCACTCGCACTCGCACTCGCACTCGCACTCGCACTCGCACTCGCACTCGCACTCGCACTCGCATTAGCATTTGCATTTGCATTTGCATTTGCATTTGCATTTGCATTTGCATTTGCATTTGCATTTGCATTTGCATTTGCATTTGCATTTGCATTTGCATTTGCATTTGCATTTGCATTTGCATTTGCATTTGCATTTGCATTTGCATTTGCATTTGCATTTGCATTTGCATTAGCATTTGCATTTGCATTTGCATTTGCATTTGCATTTGCATTTGCATTTGCATTTGCATTTGCATTTGCATTTGCATTAGCATTAGCATTTGCATTTGCATTTGCATTTGCATTTGCATTTGCATTTGCATTTGCATTTGCATTTGCATTTGCATTTGCATTTGCATTTGCATTTGCATTTGCATTTGTATTAGCATTAGCATTTGCATTTGCATTTGCATTTGCATTTGCATTTGCATTTGCATTTGCATTTGCATTTGCATTTGCATTTGCATTTGCATTTGCATTTGCATTTGTATTAGCATTTGCATTTGCATTTGCATTTGCATTTGCATTTGCATTTGCATTTGCATTTGCATTTGCATTTGCATTTGCATTTGCATTTGGATTTGCATTTGCATTTGCATTTGCATTTGCATTTGCATTTGCATTTGCATTTGCATTTGCATTTGCATTTGCATTTGAATTTGCATTTGCATTTGCATTTGCATTTGCATTTGCATTTGCATTTGCATTTGCATTTCCATTTGCATTTGCATTTGCATTTGCATTTGCATTTGCATTAGCATTAGCATTTGCATTTGCATTTGCATTTGCATTTGCATTTGCATTTGCATTTGCATTTGCATTTGCATTTGCATTTGCATTTGCATTTGCATTTGCATTTGCATTTGCATTTGCATTTGCATTTGCATTTGCATTTGCATTTGCATTTGCATTTGCATTTGCATTTGCATTTGCATTTGCATTTGCATTTGCATTTGCATTTGCATTTGCATTTGCATTTGCATTTGCATTTGCATTTGCATTTGCATTTGCATTTGCATTTGCATTTGCATTTGCATTTGCATTTGCATTTGCATTTGCATTTGCATTTGCATTTGCATTAGCATTAGCATTTGCATTTGCATTTGCATTTGCATTTGCATTTGCATTTGCATTTGCATTTGCACTCGCACTCGCACTCGCACTCGCACTCGCACTCGCACTCGCACTCGCATTAGCATTTGCATTTGCATTTGCATTTGCATTTGCATTTGCATTTGCATTTGCATTTGCATTTGCATTTGCATTTGCATTTGCATTTGCATTTGCATTTGCATTTGCATTTGCATTTGCATTTGCATTTGCATTTGCATTTGCATTTGCATTTGCATTTGCATTTGCATTTGCATTTGCATTTGCATTTGCATTTGCATTTGCATTAGCATTAGCATTTGCATTTGCATTTGCATTTGCATTTGCATTTGCATTTGCATTTGCATTTGCATTTGCATTTGCATTTGCATTTGCATTTGCATTTGCATTTGCATTTGCATTTGCATTTGCATTTGCATTTGCATTTGCATTTGCATTTGCATTTGCATTTGCATTTGCATTTGCATTTGCATTTGCATTTGCATTTGCATTTGCATTTGCATTTGCATTTGCATTTGCATTTGCATTTGTATTAGCATTTGCATTTGCATTTGCATTTGCATTTGCATTTGCATTTGCATTTGCATTTGCATTTGCATTTGCATTTGCATTTGCATTTGCATTTGCATTTGCATTTGCATTTGCATTTGCATTTGCATTTGCATTTGCATTTGCATTTGCATTTGCATTTGCATTTGCATTTGCATTTGCATTTGCATTTGCATTTGCATTTGCATTTGCATTTGCATTTGCATTTGCATTTGCATATGCATTTGCATTTGCATTTGGATTTGCATTTGCATTTGCACTTGCATTTCCATTTGCATTTGCATTTGCATTTGCATTTGCATTTGCATTTGCATTTGCATTTGCATTTGCATTTGCATTTGCATTTCCATTTGCATTTGCATTTGCATTTGCATTTGCATTTCCATTTGCATTTGCACTTGCACTTGCACTTGCATTTGCATTTGCATTTGCATTTGCATTTGCATTTGCATTTGCATTTGCATTTGCATTTGCATTTGCATTTGCATTTGCATTTGCATTTGCATCTGCATTTGCATTTGCATTTGCATTTGCATTTGCATTTGCATTTGCATTTGCATTTGCATTTGCATTTGCATTTGCATTTGCATTTGCATTTGCATTTGCATTTGCATTTGCATTTGGATTTGCATTTGCATTTGCATTTGCATTTGCATTTGCATTTGCATTTGCATTTGCATTTGCATTTGCATTTGCATTTGCATTTGCATTTGCATTTGCATTTAGATTTGCATTTGCATTTAGATTTGCATTTGCATTTGAATTTGCATTTGCGTTTGCGTTTGCGTTTGCGTTTGCATTTGCACTTGCACTTGCACTTGCACTTGCACTTGCACTTGCACTTGCACTTGCACTCGCACTCGCACTCGCACTCGCACTCGCACTCGCACTCGCACTCGCACTCGCACTCGCACTCGCACTCGCACTCGCACTCGCACTCGCACTCGCATTAGCATTTGCATTTGCATTTGCATTTGCATTTGCATTTGCATTTGCATTTGCATTTGCATTTGCATTTGAATTTGCATTTGCATTTGCATTTGCATTTGCATTTGCATTTGCATTAGCATTTGCATTTGCATTTGCATTTGCATTTGCATTTGCATTTGCATTTGCATTTGCATTTGCATTTGCATTTGCATTTGCATTAGCATTAGCATTTGCATTTGCATTTGCATTTGCATTTGCATTTGCATTTGCATTTGCATTTGCATTTGCATTTGCATTTGCATTTGCATTTGCATTTGCATTTGCATTTGCATTAGCATTAGCATTTGCATTTGCATTTGCATTTGCATTTGCATTTGCATTTGCATTTGCATTTGCATTTGCATTTGCATTTGTATTAGCATTTGCATTTGCATTTGCATTTGCATTTGCATTTGCATTTGCATTTGCATTTGCATTTGCATTTGCATTTGCATTTGCATTTGGATTTGCATTTGCATTTGCATTTGCATTTGCATTTGCATTTGCATTTGCATTTGCATTTGCATTTGCATTTGCATTTGCATTTGCATTTGCATTTGCATTAGCATTAGCATTTGCATTTGCATTTGCATTTGCATTTGCATTTGCATTTGCATTTGCATTTGCATTTGTATTTGCACTCGCACTCGCACTCGCACTCGCACTCGCACTCGCACTCGCACTCGCACTCGCACTCGCACTCGCACTCGCACTCGCACTCGCACTCGCACTCGCATTAGCATTTGCATTTGCATTTGCATTTGCATTTGCATTTGCATTTGCATTTGCATTTGCATTTGCATTTGCATTTGCATTTGCATTTGCATTTGCATTTGCATTTGCATTTGCATTTGCATTTGCATTTGCATTTGCATTTGCATTTGCATTTGCATTTGCATTTGCATTTGCATTTGGATTTGCATTTGCATTTGCATTTGCATTTGCATTTGCATTTGCATTTGCATTTGCATTTGCATTTGCATTTGCATTTGCATTTGCATTTGCATTTGCATTTGCATTTGCATTTGCATTTGCATTTGCATTTGCATTTGCATTTGCATTTGCATTTGCATTTGCATTTGCATTTGCATTTGCATTTGCATTTGCATTTGCATTTGTATTAGCATTTGCATTTGCATTTGCATTTGCATTTGCATTTGCATTTGCATTTGCATTTGCATTTGCATTTGCATTTGGATTTGCATTTGCATTTGCATTTGCATTTGCATTTGCATTTGCATTTGCATTTGCATTTGCATTTGCATTTGCATTTGCATTTGCATTTGCATTTGCATTTGCATTTGCATTAGCATTAGCATTTGCATTTGCATTTGCATTTGCATTTGCATTTGCATTTGCATTTGCATTTGCATTTGCATTTGCATTTGCATTTGCATTTGCATTTGCATTTGCATTTGCATTTGCATTTGCATTTGCATTTGCATTTGCATTTGCATTTGCATTTACATTTGCATTTGCATTTGCATTTGCATTTGCATTTGCATTTGCATTTGCATTTGCATTTGCATTTGCATTTGCATTTGCATTTGCATTTGCATTAGCATTAGCATTTGCATTTGCATTTGCATTTGCATTTGCATTTGCATTTGCATTTGCATTTGCACTCGCACTCGCACTCGCACTCGCACTCGCACTCGCACTCGCACTCGCATTAGCATTTGCATTTGCATTTGCATTTGCATTTGCATTTGCATTTGCATTTGCATTTGCATTTGCATTTGCATTTGCATTTGCATTTGCATTTGCATTTGCATTTGCATTTGCATTTGCATTTGCATTTGCATTTGCATTTGCACTCGCACTCGCACTCGCACTCGCACTCGCACTCGCACTCGCACTCGCACTCGCACTCGCACTCGCACTCGCACTCGCACTCGCACTCGCACTCGCACTCGCATTAGCATTTGCATTTGCATTTGCATTTGCATTTGCATTTGCATTTGCATTTGCATTTGCATTTGCATTTGCATTTGCATTTGCATTTGCATTTGCATTTGCATTTGCATTTGCATTTGCATTTGCATTTGCATTTGCATTTGCATTTGCATTTGCATTTGCATTTGCATTTGCATTTGCATTTGCATTTGCATTAGCATTAGCATTTGCATTTGCATTTGCATTTGCATTTGCATTTGCATTTGCATTTGCATTTGCACTCGCACTCGCACTCGCACTCGCACTCGCACTCGCACTCGCACTCGCATTAGCATTTGCATTTGCATTTGCATTTGCATTTGCATTTGCATTTGCATTTGCATTTGCATTTGCATTTGCATTTGCATTTGCATTTGCATTTGCATTTGCATTTGCATTTGCATTTGCATTTGCATTTGCATTTGCATTTGCATTTGCATTTGCATTTGCATTTGCATTTGCATTTGCATTTGCATTTGCATTTGCATTTGCATTAGCATTAGCATTTGCATTTGCATTTGCATTTGCATTTGCATTTGCATTTGCATTTGCATTTGCATTTGCATTTGCATTTGCATTTGCATTTGCATTTGCATTTGCATTTGCATTTGCATTTGCATTTGCATTTGCATTTGCATTTGCATTTGCATTTGCATTTGCATTTGCATTTGCATTTGCATTTGCATTTGCATTTGCATTTGCATTTGCATTTGCATTTGCATTTGCATTTGTATTAGCATTTGCATTTGCATTTGCATTTGCATTTGCATTTGCATTTGCATTTGCATTTGCATTTGCATTTGCATTTGCATTTGCATTTGCATTTGCATTTGCATTTGCATTTGCATTTGCATTTGCATTTGCATTTGCATTTGCATTTGCATTTGCATTTGCATTTGCATTTGCATTTGCATTTGCATTTGCATTTGCATTTGCATTTGCATTTGCATTTGCATTTGCATTTGCATTTGCATATGCATTTGCATTTGCATTTGGATTTGCATTTGCATTTGCACTTGCATTTCCATTTGCATTTGCATTTGCATTTGCATTTGCATTTGCATTTGCATTTGCATTTGCATTTGCATTTGCATTTGCATTTCCATTTGCATTTGCATTTGCATTTGCATTTGCATTTCCATTTGCATTTGCACTTGCACTTGCACTTGCATTTGCATTTGCATTTGCATTTGCATTTGCATTTGCATTTGCATTTGCATTTGCATTTGCATTTGCATTTGCATTTGCATTTGCATTTGCATTTGCATCTGCATTTGCATTTGCATTTGCATTTGCATTTGCATTTGCATTTGCATTTGCATTTGCATTTGCATTTGCATTTGCATTTGCATTTGCATTTGCATTTGCATTTGCATTTGCATTTGCATTTGCATTTGGATTTGCATTTGCATTTGCATTTGCATTTGCATTTCCATTTGCATTTGCATTTGCATTTGCATTTGCATTTGCATTTGCATTTGCATTTGCATTTGCATTTGCATTTGCATTTGCATTTGCATTTGCATTTGCATTTGCATTTCCATTTGCATTTGCACTTGCACTTGCACTTGCAGTTGCGCTTGCGCTTGCGCTTGCGCTTGCGCTTGCGGTTGCGTTTGCGTTTGCGTTTGCGTTTGCGTTTGCGTTTGCGTTTGCGTTTGCGTTTGCGTTTGCATTTGCGTTTGCGTTTGCGTTTGCGTTTGCGTTTGCGTTTGCGTTTGCGTTTGCGTTTGCGTTTGCGTTTGCGTTTGCGTTTGCGTTTGCGTTTGCGTTTGCGTTTGCGTTTGCGTTTGCGTTTGCGTTTGCGTTTGCGTTTGCGTTTGCGTTTGCGTTTGCGTTTGCGTTTGCGTTTGCGTTTGCGTTTGCGTTTGCGTTTGCGTTTGCGTTTGCGTTTGCGTTTGCGTTTGCGTTTGCGTTTGCGTTTGCGTTTGCGTTTGCGTTTGCGTTTGCGTTTGCGTTTGCGTTTGCGTTTGCGTTTGCGTTTGCGTTTGCGTTTGCGTTTGCGTTTGCGTTTGCGTTTGCGTTTGCGTTTGCGTTTGCGTTTGCGTTTGCGTTTGCGTTTGCGTTTGCGTTTGCGTTTGCGTTTGCGTTTGCGTTTGCGTTTGCGTTTGCGTTTGCGTTTGCGTTTGCGTTTGCGTTTGCGTTTGCGTTTGCGTTTGCGTTTGCGTTTGCGTTTCCGTTTGCGTTTGCGTTTGCGTTTGCGTTTGCGTTTGCGTTTGCGTTTGCGTTTGCGTTTGCGTTTGCGTTTGCGTTTGCGTTTGCGTTTGCCTTTGCGTTTGCATTTGCGTTTGCATTTGCATTTGCATTTGCATTTGCATTTGCATTTGCATTTGCATTTGCATTTGCATTAGCATTAGCATTTGCATTTGCATTTGCATTTGCATTTGCATTTGCATTAGCATTAGCATTTGCATTTGCATTTGCATTTGCATTTGCATTTGCATTTGCATTTGCATTTGCATTTGCATTTGCATTTGGATTTGCATTTGCATTTGCATTTGCATTTGCATTTGCATTTGCATTTGCATTTGCATTTGCATTTGCATTTGCATTTGCATTTGCATTTGCATTTGCATTTGCATTTGCATTTGCATTTGCATTTGCATTTGCATTTGCATTTGCATTTGCATTTGCATTTGC
>CAWLCU010000048.1:387500-390000 GCA_963855975.1 Andrena chrysosceles
TTGCATTTGCATTTGCATTTGCATTTGCATTTGCATTTGCATTTGCATTTGCATTTGCATTTGCATTTGCATTTGCATTTGCATTTGCATTTGCATTTGCATTTGCATTTGCATTTGCATTTGCATTTGCATTTGCATTTGCATTTGCATTTGCATTTGCATTTGCATTTGCATTTGCATTTGCATTTGCACTTGCACTTGCACTTGCAGTTGCGCTTGCGCTTGCGCTTGCGCTTGCGGTTGCGTTTGCGTTTGCGTTTGCGTTTGCGTTTGCGTTTGCGTTTGCGTTTGCGTTTGCGTTTGCGTTTGCGTTTGCGTTTGCGTTTGCGTTTGCGTTTGCGTTTGCGTTTGCGTTTGCGTTTGCGTTTGCGTTTGCGTTTGCGTTTGCGTTTGCGTTTGCGTTTGCGTTTGCGTTTGCGTTTGCGTTTGCGTTTGCGTTTGCGTTTGCATTTGCATTTGCATTTGCATTTGCATTTGCATTTGCATTTGCATTTGCATTTGCATTTGCATTTGCATTTGCATTTGCATTTGCATTTGCATTTGCATTTGCATTTGCACTTGCACTTGCACATGCAGTTGCGCTTGCGCTTGCGCTTGCGCTTGCGCTTGCGCTTGCGCTTGCGGTTGCGCTTGCGTTTGCGTTTGCGTTTGCGTTTGCGTTTGCGTTTGCGTTTGCGTTTGCGTTTGCGTTTGCGTTTGCGTTTGCGTTTGCGTTTGCGTTTGCGTTTGCGTTTGCATTTCCATTTGCATTTGCATTTGCATTTGCATTTGCATTTGCATTTGCATTTGCATTTCCATTTGCATTTGCATTTGCATTTGCATTTGCATTTGCATTTGCATTTGCATTTGCATTTGCATTTGCATTTGCATTAGCATTAGCATTTGCATTTGCATTTGCATTTGCATTTGCATTTGCATTTGCATTTGCATTTGCATTTGCATTTGCATTTGCATTTGCATTTGCATTTGCATTTGCATTTGCATTTGCATTTGCATTTGCATTTGCATTTGCATTAGCATTAGCATTTGCATTTGCATTTGCATTAGCATTAGCATTTGCATTTGCATTTGCATTTGCATTTGCATTTGCATTTGCATTAGCATTAGCATTTGCATTTGCATTTGCATTTGCATTTGCATTTGCATTTGCATTTGCATTTGCATTTGCATTTGCATTTGCATTTGCATTTGCATTTGCATTTGCATTTGCATTTGCATTTGCATTTGCATTTGCATTTGCATTTGCATTTGCATTTGCATTTGCATTTGCATTTGCATTTGCATTTGCATTTGCATTTGCATTTGCATTTGCATTTGCATTTGCATTTGCATTTGCATTTGCATTTGCATTTGCATTTGCATTTGCATTTGCATTTGCATTTGCTTTTGCATTTGCATTTGCATTTGCATTTGCATTTGCATTTGCATTTGCATTTGCATTTGCATTTGCATTTGCACTTGCACTTGCACTTGCAGTTGCGCTTGCGCTTGCGCTTGCGCTTGCGCTTGCGGTTGCGTTTGCGTTTGCGTTTGCGTTTGCGTTTGCGTTTGCGTTTGCGTTTGCGTTTGCGTTTGCGTTTGCGTTTGCGTTTGCGTTTGCGTTTGCGTTTGCGTTTGCGTTTGCGTTTGCGTTTGCGTTTGCGTTTGCGTTTGCGTTTGCGTTTGCGTTTGCGTTTGCGTTTGCGTTTGCGTTTGCGTTTGCGTTTGCGTTTGCGTTTGCGTTTGCGTTTGCGTTTGCGTTTGCGTTTGCGTTTGCGTTTGCGTTTGCGTTTGCGTTTGCGTTTGCGTTTGCGTTTGCGTTTGCGTTTGCGTTTGCGTTTGCGTTTGCGTTTGCGTTTGCGTTTGCGTTTGCGTTTGCGTTTGCGTTTGCGTTTGCGTTTGCATTTGCATTTGCATTTGCATTTGCATTTGCATTTGCATTTGCATTAGCATTAGCATTTGCATTTGCATTTGCATTTGCATTTGCATTTGCATTAGCATTAGCATTTGCATTTGCATTTGCATTTGCATTTGCATTTGCATTTGCATTTGCATTTGCATTTGCATTTGGATTTGCATTTGCATTTGCATTTGCATTTGCATTTGCATTTGCATTTGCATTTGCATTTGCATTTGCATTTGCATTTGCATTTGCATTTGCATTTGCATTTGCATTTGCATTTGCATTTGCATTTGCATTTGCATTTGCATTTGCATTTGCATTTGCATTTGCATTTGCATTTGCATTTGCATTTGCATTTGCATTTGCATTTGCATTTGCATTTGCATTTGCATTTGCATTTGCATTTGCATTTGCATTTGCATTTGCATTTGCATTTGCATTTGCATTTGCATTTGCATTTGCATTTGCATTTGCATTTGCATTTGCATTTGCATTTGCATTTGCATTTGCATTTGCATTTGCATTTGCATTAGCATTTGCATTTGCATTTGCATTTGCATTTGCATTTGCATTTGCATTTGCATTTGCATTTGCATTTGCATTTGCATTTGCATTTGC
>CAWLCU010000048.1:395000-407500 GCA_963855975.1 Andrena chrysosceles
TTGCATTTGCATTTGCATTTGCATTTGCATTTGCATTTGCATTTGCATTTGCACTTGCACTTGCACATGCAGTTGCGCTTGCGCTTGCGCTTGCGCTTGCGTTTGCGTTTGCGTTTGCGTTTGCGTTTGCGTTTGCGTTTGCGTTTGCGTTTGCGTTTGCGTTTGCGTTTGCGTTTGCGTTTGCGTTTGCATTTGCATTTGCATTTGCATTTGCATTTGCATTTGCATTTGCATTTGCATTTGCATTTGCATTTGCATTTGCATTTGCATTTGCATTAGCATTAGCATTTGCATTTGCATTTGCATTTGCATTTGCATTTGCATTTGCATTAGCATTAGCATTTGCATTTGCATTTGCATTTGCATTTGCATTTGCATTTGCATTTGCATTTGCATTTGCATTTGCATTTGCATTTGCATTTGCATTTGCATTTGCATTTGCATTTGCATTTGCATTTGCATTTGCATTTGCATTTGCATTTGCATTTGCATTTGCATTTGCATTTGCATTTGCATTTGCATTTGCATTTGCATTTGCATTTGCATTTGCATTTGCATTAGCATTTGCATTTGCATTTGCATTTGCATTTGCATTTGCATTTGCATTTGCATTTGCATTTGCATTTGCATTTGCATTTGCATTTGCATTTGCATTTAGATTTGCATTTGCATTTAGATTTGCATTTGCATTTGAATTTGCATTTGCGTTTGCGTTTGCGTTTGCATTTGCATTTGCATTTGCATTTGCATTTGCATTTGCATTTGCATTTGCATTTGCATTAGCATTAGCATTTGCATTTGCATTTGCATTTGCATTTGCATTTGCATTTGCATTTGCATTAGCATTAGCATTAGCATTTGCATTTGCATTTGCATTTGCATTTGCATTTGCATTTGCATTTGCATTTGCATTTGGATTTGCATTTGCAATTGCATTTGCATTTGCATTTGCAATTGCATTTGCATTTGCATTTGCATTTGCATTTGCATTTGCATTTGCATTTGCATTTGCATTTGCATTTGCATTTGCATTTGCATTTGCATTTGCATTTGCATTTGCATTTGCATTTGCATTTGCATTTGCATTTGCATTTGCATTTGCATTTGCATTTACATTTGCATTTGCATTTGCATTTGCATTAGCATTTGCATTTGCATTTGCATTTGCATTTGCATTTGCATTTGCATTTGCATTTGCATTTGCATTTGCATTTGCATTTGCATTTGCATTTGCATTTGCATTTGCATTTGCATTTGCATTTGCATTTGCATTTGCATTTGCATTTGCATTTGCATTTGCATTTGCATTTGCATTTGCATTTGCATTTGCATTTGCATTTGCATTTGCATTTGCATTTGCATTTGCATTTGCATTTGCATTTGCATTTGCATTTGCATTTGCATTTGCATTTGCATTAGCATTAGCATTTGCATTTGCATTTGCATTAGCATTAGCATTTGCATTTGCATTTGCATTTGCATTTGCATTTGCATTTGCATTAGCATTAGCATTTGCATTTGCATTTGCATTTGCATTTGCATTTGCATTTGCATTTGCATTTGCATTTGCATTTGCATTTGCATTTGCATTTGCATTTGCATTTGCATTTGCATTTGCATTTGCATTTGCATTTGCATTTGCATATGCATTTGCATTTGCATTTGCATTTGCATTTGCATTTGCATTTGCATTTGCATTTGCATTTGCATTTGCATTTGCATTTGCATTTGCATTTGCATTTGCATTTGCATTTGCATTTGCATTTGCATTTGCATTTGCATTTGCATTTGCATTTGCATTTGCATTTGCATTTGCATTTGCATTTGCATTTGCATTTGCATTTGCATTTGCATTTGCATTTGCATTTGCATTTGTATTAGCATTTGCATTTGCATTTGCATTTGCATTTGCATTTGCATTTGCATTTGCATTTGCATTTGCATTTGCATTTGGATTTGCATTTGCATTTGCATTTGCATTTGCATTTGCATTTGCATTTGCATTTGCATTTGCATTTGCATTTGCATTTGCATTTGCATTAGCATTAGCATTTGCATTTGCATTTGCATTTGCATTTGCATTTGCATTTGCATTTGCATTTGCATTTGCATTTGCACTCGCACTCGCACTCGCACTCGCACTCGCACTCGCACTCGCACTCGCACTCGCACTCGCACTCGCACTCGCACTCGCACTCGCACTCGCACTCGCACTCGCACTCGCACTCGCACTCGCACTCGCACTCGCACTCGCACTCGCATTAGCATTTGCATTTGCATTTGCATTTGCATTTGCATTTGCATTTGCATTTGCATTTGCATTTGCATTTGCATTTGCATTTGCATTTGCATTTGCATTTGCATTTGCATTTGCATTTGCATTAGCATTAGCATTTGCATTTGCATTTGCATTTGCATTTGCATTTGCATTTGCATTTGCATTTGCATTTGCATTTGCATTTGCATTTGCATTTGCATTTGCATTTGCATTTGCATTTGCATTTGCATTTGCATTTGCATTTGCATTTGCATTTGCATTTGCATTTGCATTTGCATTTGCATTTGCATTTGCATTTGCATTTGCATTTGCATTTGCATTTGCATTTGCATTTGCATTTGCATTTGTATTAGCATTTGCATTTGCATTTGCATTTGCATTTGCATTTGCATTTGCATTTGCATTTGCATTTGCATTTGCATTTGCATTTGCATTTGGATTTGCATTTGCATTTGCATTTGCATTTGCATTTGCATTTGCATTTGCATTTGCATTTGCATTTGCATTTGCATTTGCATTTGCATTTGCATTTGCATTTGCATTAGCATTAGCATTTGCATTTGCATTTGCATTTGCATTTGCATTTGCATTTGCATTTGCATTTGCATTTGCATTTGCATTTGCATTTGCATTTGCATTTGCATTTGCATTTGCATATGCATTTGCATTTGCATTTGCATTTGCATTTGCATTTGCATTTGCATTTGCATTTGCATTTGCATTTGCATTTGCATTTGCATTTGCATTTGCATTTGCATTTGCATTTGCATTTGCATTTGCATTTGCATTTGCATTTGCATTTGCATTTGCATTTGCATTTGCATTTGCATTTGCATTTGCATTTGCATTTGCATTTGCATTTGCACTTGCACTTGCACTTGCACTTGCACTTGCACTTGCACTCGCACTCGCACTCGCACTCGCACTCGCACTCGCACTCGCACTCGCACTCGCACTCGCACTCGCACTCGCACTCGCATTAGCATTTGCATTTGCATTTGCAATTGCATTTGCATTTGCATTTGCATTTGCATTTGCATTTGCATTTGCATTTGCATTTGCATTTGCATTTGCATTTGCATTTGCATTTGCATTTGCATTTGCATTTGCATTTGCATTTGCATTTGCATTTGCATTTGCATTTGCATTTGCATTAGCATTTGCATTTGCAATTGCATTTGCATTTGCATTTGCATTTGCATTTCCATTTGCATTTGCATTTGCATTTGCATTTGCATTTGCATTTGCATTTGCATTTGCATTTGCATTTGCATTTGCATTTGCATTTGCATTTGCATTTGCATTTGCATTTGCATTTGCATTTGCATTTGCATTTGCATTAGCATTAGCATTTGCATTTGCATTTGCATTTGCATTTGCATTTGCATTTGCATTTGCATTTGCATTTGCATTTGCATTTGCATTTGCATTTGCATTTGCATTTGCATTTGCATTTGCATTTGCATTTGCATTTGCATTTGCATTTGCATTTGCATTAGCATTAGCATTTGCATTTGCATTTGCATTAGCATTAGCATTTGCATTTGCATTTGCATTTGCATTTGCATTTGCATTTGCATTTGCATTTGCATTAGCATTAGCATTTGCATTTGCATTTGCATTTGCATTTGCATTTGCATTTGCATTTGCATTTGCATTTGCATTTGCATTTGCATTTGCATTTGCATTTGCATTTGCATTTGCATTTGCATTTGCATTTGCATTTGCATTTGCATTTGCATTTGCATTTGCATTTGCATTTGCATTTGCATTTGCATTTGCATTTGCATTTGCATTTGCATTTGCATTTGCATTTGCATTTGCATTTGCATTTGCATTTGCATTTGCATTTGCATTTGCATTTGCATTTGCATTTGCATTTGCATTTGCATTTGCATTTGCATTTGCATTTGCATTTGCATTTGCACTTGCACTTGCACTTGCAGTTGCGCTTGCGCTTGCGCTTGCGCTTGCGGTTGCGTTTGCGTTTGCGTTTGCGTTTGCGTTTGCGTTTGCGTTTGCGTTTGCGTTTGCGTTTGCGTTTGCGTTTGCGTTTGCGTTTGCGTTTGCGTTTGCGTTTGCGTTTGCGTTTGCGTTTGCGTTTGCGTTTGCGTTTGCGTTTGCGTTTGCGTTTGCGTTTGCGTTTGCGTTTGCGTTTGCGTTTGCGTTTGCGTTTGCGTTTGCGTTTGCATTTGCATTTGCATTTGCATTTGCATTTGCATTTGCATTTGCATTTGCATTTGCATTTGCATGTGCATTTGCATTTGCATTTGCATTTGCATTTGCATTTGCATTTGCATTTGCATTTTCATTTGCATTTGCATTTGCATTTGCATTTGCATTTGCATTTGCATTTGCATTTGCATTTGCATTTGCATTTGCATTTGCATTTGCATTTGCATTTGCATTTGCATTTGCATTTGCATTTGCATTAGCATTAGCATTAGCATTTGCATTTGCATTTGCATTTGCATTTGCATTTGCATTTGCATTTGCATTTGCATTTGCATTTGCATTTGCATTTGCATTTGCATTTGCATTTGCATTTGCATTTGCATTTGCATTTGCATTTGCATTTGCATTTGCATTTGCATTTGCATTTGCATTTGCATTTGCATTTGCATTTGCATTTGCATTTGCATTTGCATTTGCATTTGCATTTGCATTTGCATTTGCATTTGCATTTGCATTTGAATTTGCATTTGCATTTGCATTTGCATTTGCATTTGCATTTGCATTTGCATTTGCATTTGCATTTGCATTTGCATTTGCATTTGCATTTGCATTTGCATTTGCATTTGCATTTGCATTTGCATTTGCATTTGCATTTGCATTTGCATTTGCATTTGCATATGCATTTGCATTTGCATTTGGATTTGCATTTGCATTTGCATTTGCATTTCCATTTGCATTTGCATTTGCATTTGCATTTGCATTTGCATTTGCATTTGCATTTGCATTTCCATTTGCATTTGCATTTGCATTTGCATTTGCATTTGCATTTCCATTTGCATTTGCACTTGCACTTGCACTTGCAGTTGCGCTTGCGCTTGCGCTTGCGGTTGCGGTTGCGTTTGCGTTTGCGTTTGCGTTTGCGTTTGCGTTTGCGTTTGCGTTTGCATTTGCATTTGCATTTGCATTTGCATTTCCATTTGCATTTGCACTTGCACTTGCACTTGCAGTTGCGCTTGCGCTTGCGCTTGCGCTTGCGGTTGCGTTTGCGTTTGCGTTTGCGTTTGCGTTTGCGTTTGCGTTTGCGTT
This sequence comes from Andrena chrysosceles, assembly GCA_963855975.1. NCBI lineage: Eukaryota > Metazoa > Arthropoda > Insecta > Hymenoptera > Andrenidae > Andrena > Andrena chrysosceles. The sequence continues at coordinate 400,540 of CAWLCU010000048.1, forward strand.
TGCGTTTGCGTTTGCGTTTGCGTTTGCGTTTGCGTTTGCGTTTGCGTTTGCGTTTGCGTTTGCGTTTGCATTTGCATTTGCATTTGCATTTGCATTTGCATTTGCATTTGCATTTGCATTTGCATTTGCATTTGCATTTGCATTTGCATTTGCATTTGCATTTGCATTTGCATTTGCATTTGCATTTGCATTTGCATTTGCATTTGCATTTTCATTTGCATTTGCATTGGCATTTGCATTTGCATTTGCATTTGCATTTGCATTTGCATTTGCATTTGCATTTGCATTTGCATTTGCATTTGCATTTGCATTTGCATTTGCATTTGCATTTGCATTTGCATTTGCATTTGCATTAGCATTAGCATTTGCATTTGCATTTGCATTTGCATTTGCATTTGCATTTGCATTTGCATTTGCATTTGCATTTGCATTTGCATTTGCATTTGCATTTGCATTTGCATTTGCATTTGTATTAGCATTTGCATTTGCATTTGCATTTGCATTTGCATTTGCATTTGCATTTGCATTTGCATTTGCATTTGCATTTGCATTTGCATTTGGATTTGCATTTGCATTTGCATTTGCATTTGCATTTGCATTTGCATTTGCATTTGCATTTGCATTTGCATTTGCATTTGCATTTGCATTTGCATTTGCATTAGCATTAGCATTTGCATTTGCATTTGCATTTGCATTTGCATTTGCATTTGCATTTGCATTTGCATTTGCATTTGCATTTGCATTTGCATTTGCATTTGCATTTGCATTTGCATTTGCATTTGCATATGCATTTGCATTTGCATTTGCATTTGCATTTGCATTTGCATTTGCATTTGCATTTGCATTTGCATTTGCATTTGCATTTGCATTTGCATTTGCATTTGCATTTGCATTTGCATTTGCATTTGCATTTGCATTTGCATTTGCATTTGCATTTGCATTTGCATTTGCATTTGCATTTGCATTTGCATTTGCATTTGCATTTGCATTTGCATTTTCATTTGCATTTGCATTTGCATTTGCATTTGCATTTGCATTTGCATTTGCATTTGCATTTGCATTTGCATTTGCATTTGCATTTGCATTTGCATTTGCATTTGCATTTGCATTTGCATTTGCATTTGCATTTGCATTTGCATTTGCATTTGCATTTGCATTTGTATTAGCATTTGCATTTGCATTTGCATTTGCATTTGCATTTGCATTTGCATTTGCATTTGCATTTGCATTTGCATTTGCATTTGCATTTGCATTTGCATTTGCATTTGCATTTGCATTTGCACTTGCACTTGCACATGCAGTTGCGCTTGCGCTTGCGCTTGCGCTTGCGCTTGCGCTTGCGCTTGCGCTTGCGCTTGCGCTTGCGTTTGCGTTTGCGTTTGCGTTTGCGTTTGCGTTTGCGTTTGCGTTTGCGTTTGCGTTTGCGTTTGCGTTTGCGTTTGCGTTTGCGTTTGCGTTTGCGTTTGCGTTTGCGTTTGCGTTTGCGTTTGCGTTTGCGTTTGCGTTTGCGTTTGCGTTTGCATTTCCATTTGCATTTGCATTTGCATTTGCATTTGCATTTGCATTTGCATTTGCATTTGCATTTCCATTTGCATTTGCATTTGCATTTGCATTTGCATTTGCATTTGCATTTGCATTTGCATTTGCATTTGCATTTGCATTAGCATTAGCATTTGCATTTGCATTTGCATTTGCATTTGCATTTGCATTTGCATTTGCATTTGCATTTGCATTTGCATTTGCATTTGCATTTGCATTTGCATTTGCATTTGCATTTGCATTTGCATTTGCATTTGCATTTGCATTTGCATTTGCATTAGCATTAGCATTTGCATTTGCATTTGCATTAGCATTTGCATTTGCATTTGCATTTGCATTTGCATTTGCATTTGCATTAGCATTAGCATTTGCATTTGCATTTGCATTTGCATTTGCATTTGCATTTGCATTTGCATTTGCATTTGCATTTGCATTTGCATTTGCATTTGCATTTGCATTTGCATTTGCATTTGCATTTGCATTTGCATTTGCATTTGCATTTGCATTTGCATTTGCATTTGCATTTGCATTTGCATTTGCATTTGCATTTGCATTTGCATTTGCATTTGCATTTGCATTTGCATTTGCATTTGCATTTGCATTTGCATTTGCATTTGCATTTGCATTTGCATTTGCATTTGCATTTGCATTTGCATTTGCATTTGCATTTGCATTTGCATTTGCTTTTGCATTTGCATTTGCATTTGCATTTGCATTTGCATTTGCATTTGCATTTGCATTTGCATTTGCATTTGCATTTGCATTTGCACTTGCACTTGCACTTGCAGTTGCGCTTGCGCTTGCGCTTGCGCTTGCGCTTGCGGTTGCGTTTGCGTTTGCGTTTGCGTTTGCGTTTGCGTTTGCGTTTGCGTTTGCGTTTGCGTTTGCGTTTGCGTTTGCGTTTGCGTTTGCGTTTGCGTTTGCGTTTGCGTTTGCGTTTGCGTTTGCGTTTGCGTTTGCGTTTGCGTTTGCGTTTGCGTTTGCGTTTGCGTTTGCGTTTGCGTTTGCGTTTGCGTTTGCGTTTGCGTTTGCGTTTGCGTTTGCGTTTGCGTTTGCGTTTGCGTTTGCGTTTGCGTTTGCGTTTGCGTTTGCGTTTGCGTTTGCGTTTGCGTTTGCGTTTGCGTTTGCGTTTGCGTTTGCGTTTGCATTTGCATTTGCATTTGCATTTGCATTTGCATTTGCATTTGCATTTGCATTTGCATTTGCATTTGCATTTGCATTTGCATTTGCATTTGCATTTGCACTTGCACTTGCACATGCAGTTGCGCTTGCGCTTGCGCTTGCGGTTGCGCTTGCGTTTGCGTTTGCGTTTGCGTTTGCGTTTGCGTTTGCGTTTGCGTTTGCGTTTGCGTTTGCGTTTGCGTTTGCGTTTGCGTTTGCGTTTGCGTTTGCGTTTGCGTTTGCGTTTGCGTTTGCGTTTGCGTTTGCGTTTGCGTTTACGTTTGCGTTTGCGTTTGCGTTTGCGTTTGCGTTTGCGTTTGCGTTTGCGTTTGCGTTTGCGTTTGCATTTGCATTTGCATTTGCATTTGCATTTGCATTTGCATTTGCATTTGCATTTGCATTTGCATTTGCATTTGCATTTGAATTTGCATTTGCATTTGCATTTGCATTAGCATTAGCATTTGCATTTGCATTTGCATTTGCATTTGCATTTGCATTTGCATTTGCATTTGCATTTGCATTTGCATTTGCATTTGCATTTGCATTTGCATTTGCATTTGCATTTGCATTTGCATTTGCATTTGCATTTGCATTTGCATTTGCATTTGCATTTGCATTTGCATTTGCATTTGCATTTGCATTTGCATTTGCATTAGCATTTGCATTTGCATTTGCATTTGCATTTGCATTTGCATTTGCATTTGCATTTGCATTTGCATTTGCATTTGCATTTGCATTTGCATTTGCATTTGCATTTAGATTTGCATTTGCATTTAGATTTGCATTTGCATTTGAATTTGCATTTGCGTTTGCGTTTGCGTTTGCATTTGCATTTGCATTTGCATTTGCATTTGCATTAGCATTAGCATTTGCATTTGCATTTGCATTTGCATTTGCATTTGCATTTGCATTTGCATTAGCATTAGCATTAGCATTTGCATTTGCATTTGCATTTGCATTTGCATTTGCATTTGCATTTGCATTTGCATTTGGATTTGCATTTGCAATTGCATTTGCATTTGCATTTGCAATTGCATTTGCATTTGCATTTGCATTTGCATTTGCATTTGCATTTGCATTTGCATTTGCATTTGCATTTGCATTTGCATTTGCATTTGCATTTGCATTTGCATTTGCATTTGCATTTGCATTTGCATTTGCATTTGCATTTGCATTTGCATTTGCATTTGCATTTGCATTTGCATTAGCATTTGCATTTGCATTTGCATTTGCATTTGCATTTGCATTTGCATTTGCATTTGCATTTGCATTTGCATTTGCATTTGCATTTGCATTTGCATTTGCATTTGCATTTGCATTTGCATTTGCATTTGCATTTGCATTTGCATTTGCATTTGCATTTGCATTTGCATTTGCATTTGCATTTGCATTTGCATTTGCATTTGCATTTGCATTTGCATTTGCATTTGCATTTGCATTTCCATTTGCATTTGCATTTGCATTTGCATTTGCATTTGCATTTGCATTTGCATTTGCATTTGCATTTGCATTTGCATTAGCATTAGCATTTGCATTTGCATTTGCATTTGCATTTGCATTTGCATTTGCATTTGCATTTGCATTTGCATTTGCATTTGCATTTGCATTTGCATTTGCATTTGCATTTGCATTTGCATTTGCATTTGCATTTGCATTTGCATTTGCATTAGCATTAGCATTTGCATTTGCATTTGCATTAGCATTTGCATTTGCATTTGCATTTGCATTTGCATTTGCATTTGCATTAGCATTAGCATTTGCATTTGCATTTGCATTTGCATTTGCATTTGCATTTGCATTTGCATTTGCATTTGCATTTGCATTTGCATTTGCATTTGCATTTGCATTTGCATTTGCATTTGCATTTGCATTTGCATTTGCATTTGCATTTGCATTTGCATTTGCATTTGCATTTGCATTTGCATTTGCATTTGCATTTGCATTTGCATTTGCATTTGCATTTGCATTTGCATTTGCATTTGCATTTGCATTTGCATTTGCATTTGCATTTGCATTTGCATTTGCATTTGCATTTGCATTTGCATTTGCATTTGCATTTGCATTTGCTTTTGCATTTGCATTTGCATTTGCATTTGCATTTGCATTTGCATTTGCATTTGCATTTGCATTTGCATTTGCATTTGCATTTGCATTTGCATTTGCATTTGCATTTGCATTTGCATTTGCGTTTGCGTTTGCATTTGCATTTGCATTTGCATTTGCATTTGCATTACCATTAGCATTTGCATTTGCATTTGCATTTGCATTTGCATTTGCATTTGCATTTGCATTTGCATTTGCATTTGCATTTGCATTTGCATTTGCATTTCCATTTGCATTTGCATTTGCATTTGCATTTGCATTTGCATTTGCATTTGCATTTGCATTTGCATTTGCATTTGCATTAGCATTAGCATTTGCATTTGCATTTGCATTTGCATTTGCATTTGCATTTGCATTTGCATTTGCATTTGCATTTGCATTTGCATTTGCATTTGCATTTGCATTTGCATTTGCATTTGCATTTGCATTTGCATTTGCATTTGCATTTGCATTAGCATTAGCATTTGCATTTGCATTTGCATTAGCATTTGCATTTGCATTTGCATTTGCATTTGCATTTGCATTTGCATTAGCATTAGCATTTGCATTTGCATTTGCATTTGCATTTGCATTTGCATTTGCATTTGCATTTGCATTTGCATTTGCATTTGCATTTGCATTTGCATTTGCATTTGCATTTGCATTTGCATTTGCATTTGCATTTGCATTTGCATTTGCATTTGCATTTGCATTTGCATTTGCATTTGCATTTGCATTTGCATTTGCATTTGCATTTGCATTTGCATTTGCATTTGCATTTGCATTTGCATTTGCATTTGCATTTGCATTTGCATTTGCAATTGCATTTGCATTTGCATTTGCATTTGCATTTGCATTTGCATTTGCATTTGCATTTGCATTTGCATTTGCTTTTGCATTTGCATTTGCATTTGCATTTGCATTTGCATTTGCATTTGCATTTGCATTTGCATTTGCATTTGCATTTGCATTTGCACTTGCACTTGCACTTGCAGTTGCGCTTGCGCTTGCGCTTGCGCTTGCGCTTGCGCTTGCGCTTGCGGTTGCGTTTGCGTTTGCGTTTGCGTTTGCGTTTGCGTTTGCGTTTGCGTTTGCGTTTGCGTTTGCGTTTGCGTTTGCGTTTGCGTTTGCGTTTGCGTTTGCGTTTGCGTTTGCGTTTGCGTTTGCGTTTGCGTTTGCGTTTGCGTTTGCGTTTGCGTTTGCGTTTGCGTTTGCGTTTGCGTTTGCGTTTGCGTTTGCGTTTGCGTTTGCGTTTGCGTTTGCGTTTGCGTTTGCGTTTGCGTTTGCGTTTGCGTTTGCGTTTGCGTTTGCGTTTGCGTTTGCGTTTGCGTTTGCGTTTGCGTTTGCATTTGCATTTGCATTTGCATTTGCATGTGCATTTGCATTTGCATTTGCATTTGCATTTGCATTTGCATTTGCATTTGCATTTGCATTTGCATTTGCATTTGCACTTGCACTTGCACATGCAGTTGCGCTTGCGCTTGCGATTGCGGTTGCGCTTGCGTTTGCGTTTGCGTTTGCGTTTGCGTTTGCGTTTGCGTTTGCGTTTGCGTTTGCGTTTGCGTTTGCGTTTGCGTTTGCGTTTGCGTTTGCGTTTGCGTTTGCGTTTGCGTTTGCGTTTGCGTTTGCGTTTACGTTTGCGTTTGCGTTTGCGTTTGCGTTTGCGTTTGCGTTTGCGTTTGCGTTTGCGTTTGCATTTGCATTTGCATTTGCATTTGCATTTGCATTTGCATTTGCATTTGCATTTGCATTTGCATTTGCATTAGCATTAGCATTTGCATTTGCATTTGAATTTGTTGCATTGCATTTGCATTAGCATTAGCATTTGCATTTGCATTTGCATTTGCATTTGCATTTGCATTTGCATTTGCATTTGCATTTGCATTTGCATTTGCATTTGCATTTGCATTTGCATTTGCATTTGCATTTGCATTTGCATTTGCATTTGCATTTGCATTTGCATTTGCATTTGCATTTGCATTTGCATTTGCATTTGCATTTGCATTTGCATTTGCATTAGCATTTGCATTTGCATTTGCATTTGCATTTGCATTTGCATTTGCATTTGCATTTGCATTTGCATTTGCATTTGCATTTGCATTTGCATTTGCATTTAGATTTGCATTTGCATTTAGATTTGCATTTGCATTTGAATTTGCATTTGCGTTTGCGTTTGCGT
>CAWLCU010000048.1:425000-435000 GCA_963855975.1 Andrena chrysosceles
ATTTGCATTTGCATTTGCATTTGCATTTGCATTTGCATTTGCATTTGCATTTGCATTTGGATTTGCATTTGCATTTGCATTTGCATTTGCATTTGCATTTGCATTTGCATTTGCATTTGCATTTGCATTTGCATTTGCATTTGCATTTGCATTTGCATTTGCATTAGCATTAGCATTTGCATTTGCATTTGCATTTGCATTTGCATTTGCATTTGCATTTGCATTTGCATTTGCATTTGCATTTGCATTTGCATTTGCATTTGCATTTGCATTTGCATATGCATTTGCATTTGCATTTGCATTTGCATTTGCATTTGCATTTGCATTTGCATTTGCATTTGCATTTGCATTTGCATTTGCATTTGCATTTGCATTTGCATTTGCATTTGCATTTGCATTTGCATTTGCATTTGCATTTGCATTTGCATTTGCATTTGCATTTGCATTTGCATTTGCATTTGCATTTGCATTTGCATTTGCATTTGCACTTGCACTTGCACTTGCACTTGCACTTGCACTTGCACTCGCACTCGCACTCGCACTCGCACTCGCACTCGCACTCGCACTCGCACTCGCACTCGCACTCGCACTCGCACTCGCATTAGCATTTGCATTTGCATTTGCAATTGCATTTGCATTTGCATTTGCATTTGCATTTGCATTTGCATTTGCATTTGCATTTGCATTTGCATTTGCATTTGCATTTGCATTTGAATTTGCATTTGCATTTGCATTTGCATTTGCATTTGCATTTGCATTTGCATTTGCATTTGCATTAGCATTTGCATTTGCAATTGCATTTGCATTTGCATTTGCATTTGCATTTCCATTTGCATTTGCATTTGCATTTGCATTTGCATTTGCATTTGCATTTGCATTTCCATTTGCATTTGCATTTGCATTTGCATTTGCATTTGCATTTGCATTTGCATTTGCATTTGCATTTGCATTTGCATTTGCATTAGCATTAGCATTTGCATTTGCATTTGCATTTGCATTTGCATTTGCATTTGCATTTGCATTTGCATTTGCATTTGCATTTGCATTTGCATTTGCATTTGCATTTGCATTTGCATTTGCATTTGCATTTGCATTTGCATTTGCATTTGCATTTGCATTAGCATTAGCATTTGCATTTGCATTTGCATTAGCATTAGCATTTGCATTTGCATTTGCATTTGCATTTGCATTTGCATTTGCATTAGCATTAGCATTTGCATTTGCATTTGCATTTGCATTTGCATTTGCATTTGCATTTGCATTTGCATTTGCATTTGCATTTGCATTTGCATTTGCATTTGCATTTGCATTTGCATTTGCATTTGCATTTGCATTTGCATTTGCATTTGCATTTGCATTTGCATTTGCATTTGCATTTGCATTTGCATTTGCATTTGCATTTGCATTTGCATTTGCATTTGCATTTGCATTTGCATTTGCATTTGCATTTGCATTTGCATTTGCATTTGCATTTGCATTTGCATTTGCATTTGCATTTGCATTTGCATTTGCATTTGCATTTGCATTTGCATTTGCATTTGCATTTGCATTTGCATTTGCATTTGCATTTGCACTTGCACTTGCACTTGCAGTTGCGCTTGCGCTTGCGCTTGCGCTTGCGGTTGCGTTTGCGTTTGCGTTTGCGTTTGCGTTTGCGTTTGCGTTTGCGTTTGCGTTTGCGTTTGCGTTTGCGTTTGCGTTTGCGTTTGCGTTTGCGTTTGCGTTTGCGTTTGCGTTTGCGTTTGCGTTTGCGTTTGCGTTTGCGTTTGCGTTTGCGTTTGCGTTTGCGTTTGCGTTTGCGTTTGCGTTTGCGTTTGCATTTGCATTTGCATTTGCATTTGCATTTGCATTTGCATTTGCATTTGCATTTGCATTTGCATTTGCATTTGCATGTGCATTTGCATTTGCATTTGCATTTGCATTTGCATTTGCATTTGCATTTGCATTTTCATTTGCATTTGCATTTGCATTTGCATTTGCATTTGCATTTGCATTTGCATTTGCATTTGCATTTGCATTTGCATTTGCATTTGCATTTGCATTTGCATTTGCATTTGCATTTGCATTTGCATTAGCATTAGCATTTGCATTTGCATTTGCATTTGCATTTGCATTTGCATTTGCATTTGCATTTGCATTTGCATTTGCATTTGCATTTGCATTTGCATTTGCATTTGCATTTGCATTTGCATTTGCATTTGCATTTGCATTTGCATTTGCATTTGCATTTGCATTTGCATTTGCATTTGCATTTGCATTTGCATTTGCATTTGCATTTGCATTTGCATTTGCATTTGCATTTGCATTTGCATTTGCATTTGCATTTGAATTTGCATTTGCATTTGCATTTGCATTTGCATTTGCATTTGCATTTGCATTTGCATTTGCATTTGCATTTGCATTTGCATTTGCATTTGCATTTGCATTTGCATTTGCATTTGCATTTGCATTTGCATTTGCATTTGCATTTGCATTTGCATTTGCATATGCATTTGCATTTGCATTTGGATTTGCATTTGCATTTGCATTTGCATTTCCATTTGCATTTGCATTTGCATTTGCATTTGCATTTGCATTTGCATTTGCATTTGCATTTCCATTTGCATTTGCATTTGCATTTGCATTTGCATTTGCATTTCCATTTGCATTTGCACTTGCACTTGCACTTGCAGTTGCGCTTGCGCTTGCGCTTGCGGTTGCGGTTGCGTTTGCGTTTGCGTTTGCGTTTGCGTTTGCGTTTGCGTTTGCGTTTGCATTTGCATTTGCATTTGCATTTGCATTTCCATTTGCATTTGCACTTGCACTTGCACTTGCAGTTGCGCTTGCGCTTGCGCTTGCGCTTGCGGTTGCGTTTGCGTTTGCGTTTGCGTTTGCGTTTGCGTTTGCGTTTGCGTTTGCGTTTGCGTTTGCGTTTGCGTTTGCGTTTGCGTTTGCGTTTGCGTTTGCGTTTGCGTTTGCATTTGCATTTGCATTTGCATTTGCATTTGCATTTGCATTTGCATTTGCATTTGCATTTGCATTTGCATTTGCATTTGCATTTGCATTTGCATTTGCATTTGCATTTGCATTTGCATTTGCATTTGCATTTGCATTTGCATTTTCATTTGCATTTGCATTGGCATTTGCATTTGCATTTGCATTTGCATTTGCATTTGCATTTGCATTTGCATTTGCATTTGCATTTGCATTTGCATTTGCATTTGCATTTGCATTTGCATTTGCATTTGCATTTGCATTTGCATTAGCATTAGCATTTGCATTTGCATTTGCATTTGCATTTGCATTTGCATTTGCATTTGCATTTGCATTTGCATTTGCATTTGCATTTGCATTTGCATTTGCATTTGCATTTGCATTTGTATTAGCATTTGCATTTGCATTTGCATTTGCATTTGCATTTGCATTTGCATTTGCATTTGCATTTGCATTTGCATTTGCATTTGGATTTGCATTTGCATTTGCATTTGCATTTGCATTTGCATTTGCATTTGCATTTGCATTTGCATTTGCATTTGCATTTGCAATTTGCATTTGCATTTGCATTAGCATTAGCATTTGCATTTGCATTTGCATTTGCATTTGCATTTGCATTTGCATTTGCATTTGCATTTGCATTTGCATTTGCATTTGCATTTGCATTTGCATTTGCATTTGCATATGCATTTGCATTTGCATTTGCATTTGCATTTGCATTTGCATTTGCATTTGCATTTGCATTTGCATTTGCATTTGCATTTGCATTTGCATTTGCATTTGCATTTGCATTTGCATTTGCATTTGCATTTGCATTTGCATTTGCATTTGCATTTGCATTTGCATTTGCATTTGCATTTGCATTTGCATTTGCATTTGCATTTGCATTTGCATTTTCATTTGCATTTGCATTTGCATTTGCATTTGCATTTGCATTTGCATTTGCATTTGCATTTGCATTTGCATTTGCATTTGCATTTGCATTTGCATTTGCATTTGCATTTGCATTTGCATTTGCATTTGCATTTGCATTTGCATTTGCATTTGCATTTGCATTTGCATTTGCATTTGCATTTGCATTTGCATTTGCATTTAGATTTGCATTTGCATTTAGATTTGCATTTGCATTTGAATTTGCATTTGCGTTTGCGTTTGCGTTTGCATTTGCACTTGCACTTGCACTTGCACTTGCACTTGCACTTGCACTCGCACTCGCACTCGCACTCGCACTCGCACTCGCACTCGCACTCGCACTCGCACTCGCACTCGCACTCGCACTCGCATTAGCATTTGCATTTGCATTTGCATTTGCATTTGCATTTGCATTTGCATTTGCATTTGCATTTGCATTTGCATTTGCATTTGCATTTGCATTTGCATTTGCATTTGCATTTGCATTTGCATTTGCATTTGCATTTGCATTTGCATTTGCATTTGCATTTGCATTTGCATTTGCATTAGCATTTGCATTTGCAATTGCATTTGCATTTGCATTTGCATTTGCATTTCCATTTGCATTTGCATTTGCATTTGCATTTGCATTTGCATTTGCATTTGCACTTGCACTTGCACTTGCACTTGCACTTGCACTTGCACTCGCACTCGCACTCGCACTCGCACTCGCACTCGCACTCGCACTCGCACTCGCACTCGCACTCGCATTAGCATTTGCATTTGCATTTGCATTTGCATTTGCATTTGCATTTGCATTTGCATTTGCATTTGCATTTGCATTTGCATTTGCATTTGCATTTGCATTTGCATTTGCATTTGCATTTGCATTAGCATTAGCATTTGCATTTGCATTTGCATTTGCATTTGCATTTGCATTTGCATTTGCATTTGCATTTGCATTTGCATTTGCATTTGCATTTGCATTTGCATTTGCATTTGCATTTGCATTTGCATTTGCATTTGCATTTGCATTTGCATTTGCATTTGCATTTGCATTTGCATTTGCATTTGCATTTGCATTTGCATTTGCATTTGCATTTGCATTTGCATTTGCATTTGTATTAGCATTTGCATTTGCATTTGCATTTGCATTTGCATTTGCATTTGCATTTGCATTTGCATTTGCATTTGCATTTGCATTTGCATTTGGATTTGCATTTGCATTTGCATTTGCATTTGCATTTGCATTTGCATTTGCATTTGCATTTGCATTTGCATTTGCATTTGCATTTGCATTTGCATTTGCATTTGCATTAGCATTAGCATTTGCATTTGCATTTGCATTTGCATTTGCATTTGCATTTGCATTTGCATTTGCATTTGCATTTGCATTTGCATTTGCATTTGCATTTGCATTTGCATTTGCATATGCATTTGCATTTGCATTTGCATTTGCATTTGCATTTGCATTTGCATTTGCATTTGCATTTGCATTTGCATTTGCATTTGCATTTGCATTTGCATTTGCATTTGCATTTGCATTTGCATTTGCATTTGCATTTGCATTTGCATTTGCATTTGCATTTGCATTTGCATTTGCATTTGCATTTGCATTTGCATTTGCATTTGCATTTGCACTTGCACTTGCACTTGCACTTGCACTTGCACTTGCACTCGCACTCGCACTCGCACTCGCACTCGCACTCGCACTCGCACTCGCACTCGCACTCGCACTCGCACTCGCACTCGCATTAGCATTTGCATTTGCATTTGCAATTGCATTTGCATTTGCATTTGCATTTGCATTTGCATTTGCATTTGCATTTGCATTTGCATTTGCATTTGCATTTGCATTTGCATTTGAATTTGCATTTGCATTTGCATTTGCATTTGCATTTGCATTTGCATTTGCATTTGCATTTGCATTAGCATTTGCATTTGCAATTGCATTTGCATTTGCATTTGCATTTGCATTTCCATTTGCATTTGCATTTGCATTTGCATTTGCATTTGCATTTGCATTTGCATTTCCATTTGCATTTGCATTTGCATTTGCATTTGCATTTGCATTTGCATTTGCATTTGCATTTGCATTTGCATTTGCATTTGCATTAGCATTAGCATTTGCATTTGCATTTGCATTTGCATTTGCATTTGCATTTGCATTTGCATTTGCATTTGCATTTGCATTTGCATTTGCATTTGCATTTGCATTTGCATTTGCATTTGCATTTGCATTTGCATTTGCATTTGCATTTGCATTTGCATTAGCATTAGCATTTGCATTTGCATTTGCATTAGCATTAGCATTTGCATTTGCATTTGCATTTGCATTTGCATTTGCATTTGCATTAGCATTAGCATTTGCATTTGCATTTGCATTTGCATTTGCATTTGCATTTGCATTTGCATTTGCATTTGCATTTGCATTTGCATTTGCATTTGCATTTGCATTTGCATTTGCATTTGCATTTGCATTTGCATTTGCATTTGCATTTGCATTTGCATTTGCATTTGCATTTGCATTTGCATTTGCATTTGCATTTGCATTTGCATTTGCATTTGCATTTGCATTTGCATTTGCATTTGCATTTGCATTTGCATTTGCATTTGCATTTGCATTTGCATTTGCATTTGCATTTGCATTTGCATTTGCATTTGCATTTGCATTTGCATTTGCATTTGCATTTGCATTTGCATTTGCATTTGCATTTGCATTTGCACTTGCACTTGCACTTGCAGTTGCGCTTGCGCTTGCGCTTGCGCTTGCGGTTGCGTTTGCGTTTGCGTTTGCGTTTGCGTTTGCGTTTGCGTTTGCGTTTGCGTTTGCGTTTGCGTTTGCGTTTGCGTTTGCGTTTGCGTTTGCGTTTGCGTTTGCGTTTGCGTTTGCGTTTGCGTTTGCGTTTGCGTTTGCGTTTGCGTTTGCGTTTGCGTTTGCGTTTGCGTTTGCGTTTGCATTTGCATTTGCATTTGCATTTGCATTTGCATTTGCATTTGCATTTGCATTTGCATTTGCATTTGCATTTGCATGTGCATTTGCATTTGCATTTGCATTTGCATTTGCATTTGCATTTGCATTTGCATTTTCATTTGCATTTGCATTTGCATTTGCATTTGCATTTGCATTTGCATTTGCATTTGCATTTGCATTTGCATTTGCATTTGCATTTGCATTTGCATTTGCATTTGCATTTGCATTTGCATTTGCATTAGCATTAGCATTTGCATTTGCATTTGCATTTGCATTTGCATTTGCATTTGCATTTGCATTTGCATTTGCATTTGCATTTGCATTTGCATTTGCATTTGCATTTGCATTTGCATTTGCATTTGCATTTGCATTTGCATTTGCATTTGCATTTGCATTTGCATTTGCATTTGCATTTGCATTTGCATTTGCATTTGCATTTGCATTTGCATTTGCATTTGCATTTGCATTTGCATTTGCATTTGCATTTGCATTTGCATTTGCATTTGAATTTGCATTTGCATTTGCATTTGCATTTGCATTTGCATTTGCATTTGCATTTGCATTTGCATTTGCATTTGCATTTGCATTTGCATTTGCATTTGCATTTGCATTTGCATTTGCATTTGCATTTGCATTTGCATTTGCATTTGCATTTGCATTTGCATATGCATTTGCATTTGCATTTGGATTTGCATTTGCATTTGCATTTGCATTTCCATTTGCATTTGCATTTGCATTTGCATTTGCATTTGCATTTGCATTTGCATTTGCATTTCCATTTGCATTTGCATTTGCATTTGCATTTGCATTTGCATTTCCATTTGCATTTGCACTTGCACTTGCACTTGCAGTTGCGCTTGCGCTTGCGCTTGCGGTTGCGGTTGCGTTTGCGTTTGCGTTTGCGTTTGCGTTTGCGTTTGCGTTTGCATTTGCATTTGCATTTGCATTTGCATTTCCATTTGCATTTGCACTTGCACTTGCACTTGCAGTTGCGCTTGCGCTTGCGCTTGCGCTTGCGGTTGCGTTTGCGTTTGCGTTTGCGTTTGCGTTTGCGTTTGCGTTTGCGTTTGCGTTTGCGTTTGCGTTTGCGTTTGCGTTTGCGTTTGCGTTTGCGTTTGCGTTTGCGTTTGCATTTGCATTTGCATTTGCATTTGCATTTGCATTTGCATTTGCATTTGCATTTGCATTTGCATTTGCATTTGCATTTGCATTTGCATTTGCATTTGCATTTGCATTTGCATTTGCATTTGCATTTGCATTTGCATTTGCATTTTCATTTGCATTTGCATTGGCATTTGCATTTGCATTTGCATTTGCATTTGCATTTGCATTTGCATTTGCATTTGCATTTGCATTTGCATTTGCATTTGCATTTGCATTTGCATTTGCATTTGCATTTGCATTTGCATTTGCATTAGCATTAGCATTTGCATTTGCATTTGCATTTGCATTTGCATTTGCATTTGCATTTGCATTTGCATTTGCATTTGCATTTGCATTTGCATTTGCATTTGCATTTGCATTTGCATTTGTATTAGCATTTGCATTTGCATTTGCATTTGCATTTGCATTTGCATTTGCATTTGCATTTGCATTTGCATTTGCATTTGCATTTGGATTTGCATTTGCATTTGCATTTGCATTTGCATTTGCATTTGCATTTGCATTTGCATTTGCATTTGCATTTGCATTTGCAATTTGCATTTGCATTTGCATTAGCATTAGCATTTGCATTTGCATTTGCATTTGCATTTGCATTTGCATTTGCATTTGCATTTGCATTTGCATTTGCATTTGCATTTGCATTTGCATTTGCATTTGCATTTGCATATGCATTTGCATTTGCATTTGCATTTGCATTTGCATTTGCATTTGCATTTGCATTTGCATTTGCATTTGCATTTGCATTTGCATTTGCATTTGCATTTGCATTTGCATTTGCATTTGCATTTGCATTTGCATTTGCATTTGCATTTGCATTTGCATTTGCATTTGCATTTGCATTTGCATTTGCATTTGCATTTGCATTTGCATTTGCATTTTCATTTGCATTTGCATTTGCATTTGCATTTGCATTTGCATTTGCATTTGCATTTGCATTTGCATTTGCATTTGCATTTGCATTTGCATTTGCATTTGCATTTGCATTTGCATTTGCATTTGCATTTGCATTTGCATTTGCATTTGCATTTGCATTTGCATTTGCATTTGCATTTGCATTTGCATTTGCATTTGCATTTAGATTTGCATTTGCATTTAGATTTGCATTTGCATTTGAATTTGCATTTGCGTTTGCGTTTGCGTTTGCATTTGCACTTGCACTTGCACTTGCACTTGCACTTGCACTTGCACTCGCACTCGCACTCGCACTCGCACTCGCACTCGCACTCGCACTCGCACTCGCACTCGCACTCGCACTCGCACTCGCATTAGCATTTGCGTTTGCATTTGCATTTGCATTTGCATTTGCATTTGCATTTGCATTTGCATTTGCATTTGCATTTGCATTTGCATTTGCATTTGCATTTGCATTTGCATTTGCATTTGCATTTGCATTTGCATTTGCATTTGCATTTGCATTTGCATTTGCATTTGCATTTGCATTAGCATTTGCATTTGCAATTGCATTTGCATTTGCATTTGCATTTGCATTTCCATTTGCATTTGCATTTGCATTTGCATTTGCATTTGCATTTGCATTTGCATTTCCATTTGCATTTGCATTTGCATTTGCATTTGCATTTGCATTTGCATTTGCATTTGCATTTGCATTTGCATTTGCATTTCCATTTGCATTTGCATTTGCATTTGCATTTGCATTTGCATTTGCATTTGCATTTGCATTTGCATTTGCATTTGCATTTGCATTAGCATTAGCATTTGCATTTGCATTTGCATTTGCATTTGCATTTGCATTTGCATTTGCATTTGCATTTGCATTTGCATTTGCATTTGCATTTGCATTTGCATTTGCATTTGCATTTGCATTTGCATTTGCATTTGCATTTGCATTTGCATTTGCATTTGCATTTGCATTAGCATTAGCATTTGCATTTGCATTTGCATTAGCATCAGCATTTGCATTTGCATTTGCATTTGCATTTGCATTTGCATTTGCATTAGCATTAGCATTTGCATTTGCATTTGCATTTGCATTTGCAT
>CAWLCU010000048.1:442500-452500 GCA_963855975.1 Andrena chrysosceles
TTGCATTTGCATTTGCATTTGCATTTGCATTTGCATTTGCATTTGCATTAGCATTTGCATTTGCATTTGCATTTGCATTTGCATTTGCATTTGCATTTGCATTTGCATTTGCATTTGCATTTGCATTTGCATTTGCATTTGCATTTGCATTTGCATTTGCATTTGCATTTGCATTTGCATTTGCATTTGCATTTGCATTTGCATTTGCATTTGCATTTGCATTTGCATTTGCATTTGCATTTGCATTTGCATTTGCATTTGCATTTGCATTTGCATTTGCATTTGCATTTGCATTTGCATTTGCATTTGCATTTGCATTTGCATTTGCATTTGCATTTGCATTTGCATTTGCATTAGCATTAGCATTTGCATTTGCATTTGCATTAGCATTAGCATTTGCATTTGCATTTGCATTTGCATTTGCATTTGCATTTGCATTAGCATTAGCATTTGCATTTGCATTTGCATTTGCATTTGCATTTGCATTTGCATTTGCATTTGCATTTGCATTTGCATTTGCATTTGCATTTGCATTTGCATTTGCATTTGCATTTGCATTTGCATTTGCATTTGCATTTGCATATGCATTTGCATTTGCATTTGCATTTGCATTTGCATTTGCATTTGCATTTGCATTTGCATTTGCATTTGCATTTGCATTTGCATTTGCATTTGCATTTGCATTTGCATTTGCATTTGCATTTGCATTTGCATTTGCATTTGCATTTGCATTTGCATTTGCATTTGCATTTGCATTTGCATTTGCATTTGCATTTGCATTTGCATTTGCATTTGCATTTGCATTTGCATTTGCATTTGCATTTGTATTAGCATTTGCATTTGCATTTGCATTTGCATTTGCATTTGCATTTGCATTTGCATTTGCATTTGCATTTGCATTTGCATTTGCATTTGGATTTGCATTTGCATTTGCATTTGCATTTGCATTTGCATTTGCATTTGCATTTGCATTTGCATTTGCATTTGCATTTGCATTTGCATTTGCATTAGCATTAGCATTTGCATTTGCATTTGCATTTGCATTTGCATTTGCATTTGCATTTGCATTTGCATTTGCATTTGCACTCGCACTCGCACTCGCACTCGCACTCGCACTCGCACTCGCACTCGCACTCGCACTCGCACTCGCACTCGCACTCGCACTCGCACTCGCACTCGCACTCGCACTCGCACTCGCACTCGCACTCGCACTCGCACTCGCATTAGCATTTGCATTTGCATTTGCATTTGCATTTGCATTTGCATTTGCATTTGCATTTGCATTTGCATTTGCATTTGCATTTGCATTTGCATTTGCATTTGCATTTGCATTTGCATTTGCATTAGCATTAGCATTTGCATTTGCATTTGCATTTGCATTTGCATTTGCATTTGCATTTGCATTTGCATTTGCATTTGCATTTGCATTTGCATTTGCATTTGCATTTGCATTTGCATTTGCATTTGCATTTGCATTTGCATTTGCATTTGCATTTGCATTTGCATTTGCATTTGCATTTGCATTTGCATTTGCATTTGCATTTGCATTTGCATTTGCATTTGCATTTGTATTAGCATTTGCATTTGCATTTGCATTTGCATTTGCATTTGCATTTGCATTTGCATTTGCATTTGCATTTGCATTTGCATTTGCATTTGGATTTGCATTTGCATTTGCATTTGCATTTGCATTTGCATTTGCATTTGCATTTGCATTTGCATTTGCATTTGCATTTGCATTTGCATTTGCATTTGCATTTGCATTTGCATTAGCATTAGCATTTGCATTTGCATTTGCATTTGCATTTGCATTTGCATTTGCATTTGCATTTGCATTTGCATTTGCATTTGCATTTGCATTTGCATTTGCATTTGCATTTGCATATGCATTTGCATTTGCATTTGCATTTGCATTTGCATTTGCATTTGCATTTGCATTTGCATTTGCATTTGCATTTGCATTTGCATTTGCATTTGCATTTGCATTTGCATTTGCATTTGCATTTGCATTTGCATTTGCATTTGCATTTGCATTTGCATTTGCATTTGCATTTGCATTTGCATTTGCATTTGCATTTGCATTTGCACTTGCACTTGCACTTGCAGTTGCGCTTGCGCTTGCGCTTGCGCTTGCGGTTGCGTTTGCGTTTGCGTTTGCGTTTGCGTTTGCGTTTGCGTTTGCGTTTGCGTTTGCGTTTGCGTTTGCGTTTGCGTTTGCGTTTGCGTTTGCGTTTGCGTTTGCGTTTGCGTTTGCGTTTGCGTTTGCGTTTGCGTTTGCGTTTGCGTTTGCGTTTGCGTTTGCGTTTGCGTTTGCGTTTGCGTTTGCGTTTGCGTTTGCGTTTGCGTTTGCGTTTGCGTTTGCATTTGCATTTGCATTTGCATTTGCATTTGCATTTGCATTTGCATTTGCATTTGCATTTGCATTTGCATTTGCATGTGCATTTGCATTTGCATTTGCATTTGCATTTGCATTTGCATTTGCATTTGCATTTTCATTTGCATTTGCATTTGCATTTGCATTTGCATTTGCATTTGCATTTGCATTTGCATTTGCATTTGCATTTGCATTTGCATTTGCATTTGCATTTGCATTTGCATTTGCATTTGCATTTGCATTTGCATTAGCATTAGCATTTGCATTTGCATTTGCATTTGCATTTGCATTTGCATTTGCATTTGCATTTGCATTTGCATTTGCATTTGCATTTGCATTTGCATTTGCATTTGCATTTGCATTTGCATTTGCATTTGCATTTGCATTTGCATTTGCATTTGCATTTGCATTTGCATTTGCATTTGCATTTGCATTTGCATTTGCATTTGCATTTGCATTTGCATTTGCATTTGCATTTGCATTTGCATTTGAATTTGCATTTGCATTTGCATTTGCATTTGCATTTGCATTTGCATTTGCATTTGCATTTGCATTTGCATTTGCATTTGCATTTGCATTTGCATTTGCATTTGCATTTGCATTTGCATTTGCATTTGCATTTGCATTTGCATTTGCATTTGCATTTGCATTTGCATTTGCATTTGCATTTGCATTTGCATTTGCATTTGCATTTGCACTTGCACTTGCACTTGCAGTTGCGCTTGCGCTTGCGCTTGCGCTTGCGGTTGCGTTTGCGTTTGCGTTTGCGTTTGCGTTTGCGTTTGCGTTTGCGTTTGCGTTTGCGTTTGCGTTTGCGTTTGCGTTTGCGTTTGCGTTTGCGTTTGCGTTTGCGTTTGCGTTTGCGTTTGCGTTTGCGTTTGCGTTTGCGTTTGCGTTTGCGTTTGCGTTTGCGTTTGCGTTTGCGTTTGCGTTTGCGTTTGCGTTTGCGTTTGCATTTGCATTTGCATTTGCATTTGCATTTGCATTTGCATTTGCATTTGCATTTGCATGTGCATTTGCATTTGCATTTGCATTTGCATTTGCATTTGCATTTGCATTTGCATTTTCATTTGCATTTGCATTTGCATTTGCATTTGCATTTGCATTTGCATTTGCATTTGCATTTGCATTTGCATTTGCATTTGCATTTGCATTTGCATTTGCATTTGCATTTGCATTTGCATTTGCATTTGCATTAGCATTAGCATTTGCATTTGCATTTGCATTTGCATTTGCATTTGCATTTGCATTTGCATTTGCATTTGCATTTGCATTTGCATTTGCATTTGCATTTGCATTTGCATTTGCATTTGCATTTGCATTTGCATTTGCATTTGCATTTGCATTTGCATTTGCATTTGCATTTGCATTTGCATTTGCATTTGCATTTGCATTTGCATTTGCATTTGCATTTGCATTTGCATTTGCATTTGCATTTGCATTTGCATTTGCATTTGCATTTGCATTTGAATTTGCATTTGCATTTGCATTTGCATTTGCATTTGCATTTGCATTTGCATTTGCATTTGCATTTGCATTTGCATTTGCATTTGCATTTGCATTTGCATTTGCATTTGCATTTGCATTTGCATTTGCATTTGCATTTGCATTTGCATTTGCATTTGCATTTGCATATGCATTTGCATTTGCATTTGGATTTGCATTTGCATTTGCATTTGCATTTCCATTTGCATTTGCATTTGCATTTGCATTTGCATTTGCATTTGCATTTGCATTTGCATTTCCATTTGCATTTGCATTTGCATTTGCATTTGCATTTGCATTTCCATTTGCATTTGCACTTGCACTTGCACTTGCAGTTGCGCTTGCGCTTGCGCTTGCGGTTGCGGTTGCGTTTGCGTTTGCGTTTGCGTTTGCGTTTGCGTTTGCGTTTGCGTTTGCATTTGCATTTGCATTTGCATTTGCATTTCCATTTGCATTTGCACTTGCACTTGCACTTGCAGTTGCGCTTGCGCTTGCGCTTGCGCTTGCGGTTGCGTTTGCGTTTGCGTTTGCGTTTGCGTTTGCGTTTGCGTTTGCGTTTGCGTTTGCGTTTGCGTTTGCGTTTGCGTTTGCGTTTGCGTTTGCGTTTGCGTTTGCATTTGCATTTGCATTTGCATTTGCATTTGCATTTGCATTTGCATTTGCATTTGCATTTGCATTTGCATTTGCATTTGCATTTGCATTTGCATTTGCATTTGCATTTGCATTTGCATTTGCATTTGCATTTGCATTTGCATTTTCATTTGCATTTGCATTGGCATTTGCATTTGCATTTGCATTTGCATTTGCATTTGCATTTGCATTTGCATTTGCATTTGCATTTGCATTTGCATTTGCATTTGCATTTGCATTTGCATTTGCATTTGCATTTGCATTTGCATTAGCATTAGCATTTGAATTTGCATTTGCATTTGCATTTGCATTTGCATTTGCATTTGCATTTGCATTTGCATTTGCATTTGCATTTGCATTTGCATTTGCATTTGCATTTGCATTTGTATTAGCATTTGCATTTGCATTTGCATTTGCATTTGCATTTGCATTTGCATTTGCATTTGCATTTGCATTTGCATTTGCATTTGCATTTGGATTTGCATTTGCATTTGCA
This sequence comes from Andrena chrysosceles, assembly GCA_963855975.1. NCBI lineage: Eukaryota > Metazoa > Arthropoda > Insecta > Hymenoptera > Andrenidae > Andrena > Andrena chrysosceles. The sequence continues at coordinate 447,486 of CAWLCU010000048.1, forward strand.
TTTGCATTTGCATTTGCATTTGCATTTGCATTTGCATTTGCATTTGCATTTGCATTTGCATTTGCATTTGCATTTGCATTAGCATTAGCATTTGCATTTGCATTTGCATTTGCATTTGCATTTGCATTTGCATTTGCATTTGCATTTGCATTTGCATTTGCATTTGCATTTGCATTTGCATTTGCATTTGCATATGCATTTGCATTTGCATTTGCATTTGCATTTGCATTTGCATTTGCATTTGCATTTGCATTTGCATTTGCATTTGCATTTGCATTTGCATTTGCATTTGCATTTGCATTTGCATTTGCATTTGCATTTGCATTTGCATTTGCATTTGCATTTGCATTTGCATTTGCATTTGCATTTGCATTTGCATTTGCATTTGCATTTGCATTTGCATTTGCATTTGCATTTTCATTTGCATTTGCATTTGCATTTGCATTTGCATTTGCATTTGCATTTGCATTTGCATTTGCATTTGCATTTGCATTTGCATTTGCATTTGCATTTGCATTTGCATTTGCATTTGCATTTGCATTTGCATTTGCATTTGCATTTGCATTTGCATTTGCATTTGCATTTGCATTTGCATTTGCATTTGCATTTGCATTTGCATTTGCATTTAGATTTGCATTTGCATTTAGATTTGCATTTGCATTTGAATTTGCATTTGCGTTTGCGTTTGCGTTTGCATTTGCACTTGCACTTGCACTTGCACTTGCACTTGCACTTGCACTCGCACTCGCACTCGCACTCGCACTCGCACTCGCACTCGCACTCGCACTCGCACTCGCACTCGCACTCGCACTCGCACTCGCATTAGCATTTGCATTTGCATTTGCATTTGCATTTGCATTTGCATTTGCATTTGCATTTGCATTTGCATTTGCATTTGCATTTGCATTTGCATTTGCATTTGCATTTGCATTTGCATTTGCATTTGCATTTGCATTTGCATTTGCATTTGCATTTGCATTTGCATTTGCATTTGCATTAGCATTTGCATTTGCAATTGCATTTGCATTTGCATTTGCATTTGCATTTCCATTTCCATTTGCATTTGCATTTGCATTTGCATTTGCATTTGCATTTGCATTTCCATTTGCATTTGCATTTGCATTTGCATTTGCATTTGCATTTGCATTTGCATTTGCATTTGCATTTGCATTTGCATTTGCATTTGCATTAGCATTAGCATTTGCATTTGCATTTGCATTTGCATTTGCATTTGCATTTGCATTTGCATTTGCATTTGCATTTGCATTTGCATTTGCATTTGCATTTGCATTTGCATTTGCATTTGCATTTGCATTTGCATTTGCATTTGCATTAGCATTAGCATTTGCATTTGCATTTGCATTAGCATTAGCATTTGCATTTGCATTTGCATTTGCATTTGCATTTGCATTTGCATTAGCATTAGCATTTGCATTTGCATTTGCATTTGCATTTGCATTTGCATTTGCATTTGCATTTGCATTTGCATTTGCATTTGCATTTGCATTTGCATTTGCATTTGCATTTGCATTTGCATTTGCATTTGCATTTGCATTTGCATTTGCATTTGCATTTGCATTTGCATTTGCATTTGCATTTGCATTTGCATTTGCATTTGCATTTGCATTTGCATTTGCATTTGCATTTGCATTTGCATTTGCATTTGCATTTGCATTTGCATTTGCATTTGCATTTGCATTTGCATTTGCATTTGCATTTGCATTTGCATTTGCATTTGCATTTGCATTTGCATTTGCATTTGCATTTGCATTTGCATTTGCATTTGCATTTGCATTTGCATTTGCATTTGCATTTGCATTTGCATTTGCACTTGCACTTGCACTTGCAGTTGCGCTTGCGCTTGCGCTTGCGGTTGCGTTTGCGTTTGCGTTTGCGTTTGCGTTTGCGTTTGCGTTTGCGTTTGCGTTTGCGTTTGCGTTTGCGTTTGCGTTTGCGTTTGCGTTTGCGTTTGCGTTTGCGTTTGCGTTTGCGTTTGCGTTTGCGTTTGCGTTTGCGTTTGCGTTTGCGTTTGCGTTTGCGTTTGCGTTTGCGTTTGCGTTTGCGTTTGCATTTGCATTTGCATTTGCATTTGCATTTGCATTTGCATTTGCATTTGCATTTGCATTTGCATTTGCATTTGCATTTGCATTTGCATTTGCATTTGCATTTGCATTTGCATTTGCACTTGCACTTGCACATGCAGTTGCGCTTGCGCTTGCGCTTGCGCTTGCGTTTGCGTTTGCGTTTGCGTTTGCGTTTGCGTTTGCGTTTGCGTTTGCGTTTGCGTTTGCGTTTGCGTTTGCGTTTGCGTTTGCGTTTGCGTTTGCGTTTGCGTTTGCGTTTGCATTTCCATTTGCATTTGCATTTGCATTTGCATTTGCATTTGCATTTGCATTTGCATTTCCATTTGCATTTGCATTTGCATTTGCATTTGCATTTGCATTTGCATTTGCATTTGCATTTGCATTTGCATTTGCATTAGCATTAGCATTTGCATTTGCATTTGCATTTGCATTTGCATTTGCATTTGCATTTGCATTTGCATTTGCATTTGCATTTGCATTTGCATTTGCATTTGCATTTGCATTTGCATTTGCATTTGCATTTGCATTTGCATTTGCATTTGCATTAGCATTAGCATTTGCATTTGCATTTGCATTAGCATTTGCATTTGCATTTGCATTTGCATTTGCATTTGCATTTGCATTAGCATTAGCATTTGCATTTGCATTTGCATTTGCATTTGCATTTGCATTTGCATTTGCATTTGCATTTGCATTTGCATTTGCATTTGCATTTGCATTTGCATTTGCATTTGCATTTGCATTTGCATTTGCATTTGCATTTGCATTTGCATTTGCATTTGCATTTGCATTTGCATTTGCATTTGCATTTGCATTTGCATTTGCATTTGCATTTGCATTTGCATTTGCATTTGCATTTGCATTTGCATTTGCATTTGCATTTGCATTTGCATTTGCATTTGCATTTGCATTTGCATTTGCATTTTGCATTTGCATTTGCATTTGCATTTGCATTTGCTTTTGCATTTGCATTTGCACTTGCATTTGCATTTGCATTTGCATTTGCATTTGCATTTGCATTTGCATTTGCATTTGCATTTGCACTTGCACTTGCACTTGCAGTTGCGCTTGCGCTTGCGCTTGCGCTTGCGGTTGCGTTTGCGTTTGCGTTTGCGTTTGCGTTTGCGTTTGCGTTTGCGTTTGCGTTTGCGTTTGCGTTTGCGTTTGCGTTTGCGTTTGCGTTTGCGTTTGCGTTTGCGTTTGCGTTTGCGTTTGCGTTTGCGTTTGCGTTTGCGTTTGCGTTTGCGTTTGCGTTTGCGTTTGCGTTTGCGTTTGCGTTTGCGTTTGCGTTTGCGTTTGCGTTTGCGTTTGCGTTTGCGTTTGCGTTTGCGTTTGCGTTTGCGTTTGCATTTGCATTTGCATTTGCATTTGCATTTGCATTTGCATTTGCATTTGCATTTGCATTTGCATTTGCATTTGCATTTGCATTTGCATTTGCACTTGCACTTGCACATGCAGTTGCGCTTGCGCTTGCGCTTGCGGTTGCGCTTGCGTTTGCGTTTGCGTTTGCGTTTGCGTTTGCGTTTGCGTTTGCGTTTGCGTTTGCGTTTGCGTTTGCGTTTGCGTTTGCGTTTGCGTTTGCGTTTGCGTTTGCGTTTGCGTTTGCGTTTACGTTTGCGTTTGCGTTTGCGTTTGCGTTTGCGTTTGCGTTTGCGTTTGCGTTTGCGTTTGCGTTTGCATTTGCATTTGCATTTGCATTTGCATTTGCATTTGCATTTGCATTTGCATTTGCATTTGCATTTGCATTAGCATTAGCATTTGCATTTGCATTTGAATTTGCATTTGCATTTGCATTTGCATTAGCATTAGCATTTGCATTTGCATTTGCATTTGCATTTGCATTTGCATTTGCATTTGCATTTGCATTTGCATTTGCATTTGCATTTGCATTTGCATTTGCATTTGCATTTGCATTTGCATTTGCATTTGCATTTGCATTTGCATTTGCATTTGCATTTGCATTTGCATTTGCATTTGCATTTGCATTTGCATTTGCATTTGCATTAGCATTTGCATTTGCATTTGCATTTGCATTTGCATTTGCATTTGCATTTGCATTTGCATTTGCATTTGCATTTGCATTTGCATTTGCATTTGCATTTAGATTTGCATTTGCATTTAGATTTGCATTTGCATTTGAATTTGCATTTGCGTTTGCGTTTGCGTTTGCATTTGCATTTGCATTTGCATTTGCATTTGCATTTGCATTTGCATTTGCATTTGCATTAGCATTAGCATTTGCATTTGCATTTGCATTTGCATTTGCATTTGCATTTGCATTTGCATTAGCATTAGCATTAGCATTTGCATTTGCATTTGCATTTGCATTTGCATTTGCATTTGCATTTGCATTTGCATTTGGATTTGCATTTGCAATTGCATTTGCATTTGCATTTGCAATTGCATTTGCATTTGCATTTGCATTTGCATTTGCATTTGCATTTGCATTTGCATTTGCATTTGCATTTGCATTTGCATTTGCATTTGCATTTGCATTTGCATTGCATTTGCATTTGCATTTGCATTTGCATTTGCATTTGCATTTGCATTTGCATTTGCATTTGCATTTGCATTTGCATTTGCATTTGCATTTGCATTTGCATTTGCATTTGCATTTGCATTTGCATTTGCATTTGCATTTGCATTTGCATTTGCATTTGCATTTGCATTTGCATTTGCATTTGCATTTGCATTTGCATTTGCATTTGCATTTGCATTTGCATTTGCATTTGCATTTGCATTTGCATTTGCATTTGCATTTGCATTTGCATTTGCATTTGCATTTGCATTTGCATTTGCATTTGCATTTGCATTTGCATTTGCATTTGCATTTGCATTTGCATTTGCATTTGCATTTGCATTTGCATTTGCATTTGCATTTGCATTTGCATTTGCATTTGCATTTGCATTTGCATTTGCATTTGCATTTGC
>CAWLCU010000048.1:457500-497500 GCA_963855975.1 Andrena chrysosceles
TTCCATTTGCATTTGCATTTGCATTTGCATTTGCATTTGCATTTGCATTTGCATTTGCATTTGCACTTGCACTTGCACTTGCAGTTGCGCTTGCGCTTGCGGTTGCGTTTGCGTTTGCGATTGCGTTTGCGTTTGCGTTTGCGTTTGCGTTTGCGTTTGCGTTTGCGTTTGCGTTTGCGTTTGCGTTTGCGTTTGCGTTTGCGTTTGCGTTTGCGTTTGCGTTTGCGTTTGCGTTTGCGTTTGCGTTTGCGTTTGCGTTTGCGTTTGCGTTTGCGTTTGCGTTTGCGTTTGCGTTTGCGTTTGCGTTTGCGTTTGCGTTTGCGTTTGCGTTTGCGTTTGCGTTTGCGTTTGCGTTTGCGTTTGCGTTTGCGTTTGCGTTTGCGTTTGCGTTTGCGTTTGCGTTTGCATTTGCATTTGCATTTGCATTTGCATTTGCATTTGCATTAGCATTAGCATTTGCATTTGCATTTGCATTTGCATTTGCATTTGCATTTGCATTAGCATTAGCATTTGCATTTGCATTTGCATTTGCATTTGCATTTGCATTTGCATTTGCATTTGCATTTGCATTTGCATTTGCATTTGCATTTGCATTTGCATTTGCATTTGGATTTGCATTTGCATTTGCATTTGCATTTGCATTTGCATTTGCATTTGCATTTGCATTTGCATTTGCATTTGCATTTGCATTTGCATTTGCATTTGCATTTGCATTTGCATTTGCGTTTGCGTTTGCGTTTGCGTTTGCGTTTGCGTTTGCGTTTGCGTTTGCGTTTGCGTTTGCGTTTGCGTTTGCGTTTGCGTTTGCGTTTGCGTTTGCGTTTGCGTTTGCGTTTGCATTTGCATTAGCATTAGCATTTGCATTTGCATTTGCATTTGCATTTGCATTTGCATTTGCATTAGCATTAGCATTAGCATTTGCATTTGCATTTGCATTTGCATTTGCATTTGCATTTGCATTTGCATTTGCATTTGCATTTGCATTTGCATTTGCATTTGCATTTGCATTTCCATTTGCATTTGCATTTGCATTTGCATTTGCATTTGCATTTGCATTTGCATTTGCATTTGCATTTGCATTTGCATTTGCATTTGCATTTGCATTTGCATTTGCATTTGCATTTGCATTTGCATTTGCATTTGCATTTGCATTTGCATTTGCATTTGCATTTGCATTTGCATTTGCATTTGCATTTGCATTTGCATTTGCATTTGCATTTGCATTTGCATTTGCATTTGCATTTGCATTTGCATTTGCATTTGCATTTGCATTTGCATTTGCATTTGCATTTGCATTTGCATTTGCATTAGCATTTGCATTTGCATTTGCATTTGCATTTGCATTTGCATTTCCATTTGCATTTGCATTTGCATTTGCATTTGCATTTGCATTTGCATTTCCATTTGCATTTGCATTTGCATTTGCATTTGCATTTGCATTTGCATTTGCATTTGCATTTGCATTTGCATTTGCATTTGCATTTGCATTTGCATTTGCATTTGCATTTGCATTTGCATTTGCATTTGCATTTGCATTTGCATTTGCATTTGCATTTGCATTTGCATTTGCATTTGCATTTGCATTTGCATTTGCATTTGCATTTGCATTTGCATTTGCATTTGCATTTGCATTTGCATTTGCATTTGCATTTGCATTTGCATTTGCATTTGCATTTCCATTTGCATTTGCATTTGCATTTGCATTTGCATTTGCATTTGCATTTGCATTTGCATTTGCACTTGCACTTGCACTTGCAGTTGCGCTTGCGCTTGCGGTTGCGTTTGCGTTTGCGATTGCGTTTGCGTTTGCGTTTGCGTTTGCGTTTGCGTTTGCGTTTGCGTTTGCGTTTGCGTTTGCGTTTGCGTTTGCGTTTGCGTTTGCGTTTGCGTTTGCGTTTGCGTTTGCGTTTGCGTTTGCGTTTGCGTTTGCGTTTGCGTTTGCGTTTGCGTTTGCGTTTGCGTTTGCGTTTGCGTTTGCGTTTGCGTTTGCGTTTGCGTTTGCGTTTGCGTTTGCGTTTGCGTTTGCGTTTGCGTTTGCGTTTGCGTTTGCGTTTGCGTTTGCGTTTGCGTTTGCGTTTGCGTTTGCATTTGCATTTGCATTTGCATTTGCATTTGCATTTGCATTAGCATTAGCATTTGCATTTGCATTTGCATTTGCATTTGCATTTGCATTTGCATTAGCATTAGCATTTGCATTTGCATTTGCATTTGCATTTGCATTTGCATTTGCATTTGCATTTGCATTTGCATTTGCATTTGCATTTGCATTTGGATTTGCATTTGCATTTGCATTTGCATTTGCATTTGCATTTGCATTTGCATTTGCATTTGCATTTGCATTTGCATTTGCATTTGCATTTGCATTTGCATTTGCATTTGCGTTTGCGTTTGCGTTTGCGTTTGCGTTTGCGTTTGCGTTTGCGTTTGCGTTTGCGTTTGCGTTTGCGTTTGCGTTTGCGTTTGCGTTTGCGTTTGCGTTTGCGTTTGCATTTGCATTAGCATTAGCATTTGCATTTGCATTTGCATTTGCATTTGCATTTGCATTTGCATTAGCATTAGCATTAGCATTTGCATTTGCATTTGCATTTGCATTTGCATTTGCATTTGCATTTGCATTTGCATTTGCATTTGCATTTGCATTTGCATTTGCATTTGCATTTCCATTTGCATTTGCATTTGCATTTGCATTTGCATTTGCATTTGCATTTGCATTTGCATTTGCATTTGCATTTGCATTTGCATTTGCATTTGCATTTGCATTTGCATTTGCATTTGCATTTGCATTTGCATTTGCATTTGCATTTGCATTTGCATTTGCATTTGCATTTGCATTTGCATTTGCATTTGCATTTGCATTTGCATTTGCATTTGCATTTGCATTTGCATTTGCATTTGCATTTGCATTTGCATTTGCATTTGCATTTGCATTTGCATTTGCATTTGCATTTGCATTTGCATTTCCATTTGCATTTGCATTTGCATTTGCATTTGCATTTGCATTTGCATTTGCATTTGCATTTGCATTTGCATTTGCATTTGCATTTGCATTTGCATTTGCATTTGCATTTGCATTTGCATTTGCATTTGCATTTGCATTTGCATTTGCATTTGCATTTGCATTTGCATTTGCATTTGCATTTGCATTTGCATTTGCATTTGCATTTGCATTTGCATTTGCATTTGCATTTGCATTTGCATTTGCATTTGCATTTGCATTTGCATTTGCATTTCCATTTACATTTGCATTTGCATTTGCATTTGCATTTGCATTTGCATTTGCATTTGCATTTGCACTTGCACTTGCACTTGCAGTTGCGCTTGCGCTTGCGGTTGCGTTTGCGTTTGCGATTGCGTTTGCGTTTGCGTTTGCGTTTGCGTTTGCGTTTGCGTTTGCGTTTGCGTTTGCGTTTGCGTTTGCGTTTGCGTTTGCGTTTGCGTTTGCGTTTGCGTTTGCGTTTGCGTTTGCGTTTGCGTTTGCGTTTGCGTTTGCGTTTGCGTTTGCGTTTGCGTTTGCGTTTGCGTTTGCGTTTGCGTTTGCGTTTGCGTTTGCGTTTGCGTTTGCGTTTGCGTTTGCGTTTGCGTTTGCGTTTGCGTTTGCGTTTGCGTTTGCGTTTGCGTTTGCGTTTGCGTTTGCGTTTGCGTTTGCATTTGCATTTGCATTTGCATTTGCATTTGCATTTGCATTAGCATTAGCATTTGCATTTGCATTTGCATTTGCATTTGCATTTGCATTTGCATTAGCATTAGCATTTGCATTTGCATTTGCATTTGCATTTGCATTTGCATTTGCATTTGCATTTGCATTTGCATTTGCATTTGCATTTGCATTTGGATTTGCATTTGCATTTGCATTTGCATTTGCATTTGCATTTGCATTTGCATTTGCATTTGCATTTGCATTTGCATTTGCATTTGCATTTGCATTTGCATTTGCATTTGCATTTGCATTTGCATTTGCATTTGCATTTGCATTTGCATTTGCATTTGCATTTGCATTAGCATTTGCATTTGCATTTGCATTTGCATTTGCATTTGCATTTGCATTTGCATTTGCATTTGCATTTGCATTTGCATTTGCATTTGCGTTTGCGTTTGCGTTTGCATTTGCACTTGCACTTGCACTTGCACTTGCACTTGCACTTGCACTCGCACTCGCACTCGCACTCGCACTCGCACTCGCACTCGCACTCGCACTCGCACTCGCACTCGCACTCGCACTCGCACTCGCACTCGCACTCGCATTAGCATTTGCATTTGCATTTGCATTTGCATTTGCATTTGCATTTGCATTTGCATTTGCATTTGCATTTGCATTTGCATTTGCATTTGCATTTGCATTTGCATTTGCATTTGCATTTGCATTTGCATTTGCATTAGCATTTGCATTTGCATTTGCATTTGCATTTGCATTTGCATTTCCATTTGCATTTGCATTTGCATTTGCATTTGCATTTGCATTTGCATTTCCATTTGCATTTGCATTTGCATTTGCATTTGCATTTGCATTTGCATTTGCATTTGCATTTGCATTTGCATTTGCATTTGCATTTGCATTTGCATTTGCATTTGCATTTGCATTTGCATTTGCATTTGCATTTGCATTTGCATTTGCATTTGCATTTGCATTTGCATTTGCATTTGCATTTGCATTTGCATTTGCATTTGCATTTGCATTTGCATTTGCATTTGCATTTGCATTTGCATTTGCATTTGCATTTGCATTTGCATTTGCATTTGCATTTGCATTTGCATTTGCATTTGCATTTGCATTTGCAATTGCATTTGCATTTGCATTTGCATTTCCATTTGCATTTGCATTTGCATTTGCATTTGCATTTGCATTTGCATTTGCATTTGCATTTGCATTTGCATTTGCATTTGCATTTGCATTTGCATTTGCATTTGCATTTGCATTTGCATTTGCATTTGCATTTGCATTTGCATTTGCATTTGCATTTGCATTTGCATTTGCATTTGCATTTGCATTTGCATTTGCATTTGCATTTGCATTTGCATTTGCATTTGCATTTCCATTTGCATTTGCATTTGCATTTCCATTTGCATTTGCATTTGCATTTGCATTTGCATTTGCATTTGCATTTGCATTTGCATTTGCACTTGCACTTGCACTTGCAGTTGCGCTTGCGCTTGCGGTTGCGTTTGCGTTTGCGATTGCGTTTGCGTTTGCGTTTGCGTTTGCGTTTGCGTTTGCGTTTGCGTTTGCGTTTGCGTTTGCGTTTGCGTTTGCGTTTGCGTTTGCGTTTGCGTTTGCGTTTGCGTTTGCGTTTGCGTTTGCGTTTGCGTTTGCGTTTGCGTTTGCGTTTGCGTTTGCGTTTGCGTTTGCGTTTGCGTTTGCGTTTGCGTTTGCGTTTGCGTTTGCGTTTGCGTTTGCGTTTGCGTTTGCGTTTGCGTTTGCGTTTGCGTTTGCGTTTGCGTTTGCGTTTGCGTTTGCGTTTGCGTTTGCGTTTGCGTTTGCGTTTGCGTTTGCGTTTGCGTTTGCGTTTGCATTTGCATTTGCATTTGCATTTGCATTTGCATTTGCATTAGCATTAGCATTTGCATTTGCATTTGCATTTGCATTTGCATTTGCATTTGCATTAGCATTAGCATTTGCATTTGCATTTGCATTTGCATTTGCATTTGCATTTGCATTTGCATTTGCATTTGCATTTGCATTTGCATTTGCATTTGCATTTGCATTTGCATTTGCATTTGCATTTGCATTTGCATTTGCATTTGCATTTGCATTTGCATTTGCATTTGCATTTGCATTTGCATTTGCATTTGCATTTGCATTTGCATTTGCATTTGCATTTGCATTTGCATTTGCATTTGCATTTGCATTTGCATTTGCATTTGCATTTGCATTTGCATTTGCATTTGCATTTGCATTTGCATTTGCATTTGCATTTGCAATTGCATTTGCATTTGCATTTGCATTTCCATTTGCATTTGCATTTGCATTTGCATTTGCATTTGCATTTGCATTTGCATTTGCATTTGCATTTGCATTTGCATTTGCATTTGCATTTGCATTTGCATTTGCATTTGCATTTGCATTTGCATTTGCATTTGCATTTGCATTTGCATTTGCATTTGCATTTGCATTTGCATTTGCATTTGCATTTGCATTTGCATTTGCATTTGCATTTGCATTTGCATTTGCATTTCCATTTGCATTTGCATTTGCATTTCCATTTGCATTTGCATTTGCATTTGCATTTGCATTTGCATTTGCATTTGCATTTGCATTTGCATTTGCACTTGCACTTGCACTTGCAGTTGCGCTTGCGCTTGCGGTTGCGTTTGCGTTTGCGATTGCGTTTGCGTTTGCGTTTGCGTTTGCGTTTGCGTTTGCGTTTGCGTTTGCGTTTGCGTTTGCGTTTGCGTTTGCGTTTGCGTTTGCGTTTGCGTTTGCGTTTGCGTTTGCGTTTGCGTTTGCGTTTGCGTTTGCGTTTGCGTTTGCGTTTGCGTTTGCGTTTGCGTTTGCGTTTGCGTTTGCGTTTGCGTTTGCGTTTGCGTTTGCGTTTGCGTTTGCGTTTGCGTTTGCGTTTGCGTTTGCGTTTGCGTTTGCGTTTGCGTTTGCGTTTGCGTTTGCGTTTGCGTTTGCGTTTGCGTTTGCGTTTGCGTTTGCGTTTGCGTTTGCATTTGCATTTGCATTTGCATTTGCATTTGCATTTGCATTAGCATTAGCATTTGCATTTGCATTTGCATTTGCATTTGCATTTGCATTTGCATTTGCATTAGCATTAGCATTTGCATTTGCATTTGCATTTGCATTTGCATTTGCATTTGCATTTGCATTTGCATTTGCATTTGCATTTGCATTTGCATTTGCATTTGCATTTGCATTTGCATTTGCATTTGCATTTGCATTTGCATTTGCATTTGCATTTGCATTTGCATTTGCATTAGCATTTGCATTTGCATTTGCATTTGCATTTGCATTTGCATTTGCATTTGCATTTGCATTTGCATTTGCATTAGCATTTGCATTAGCATTAGCATTTGCATTTGCATTTGCATTTGCATTTGCATTTGCATTTGCATTAGCATTAGCATTTGCATTTGCATTTGCATTTGCATTTGCATTTGCATTTGCATTTGCATTTGCATTTGGATTTGCATTTGCATTTGCATTTGCATTTGCATTTGCATTTGCATTTGCATTTGCATTTGCATTTGCATTTGCATTTGCATTTGCATTTGCATTTGCATTTGCATTTGCATTTGCATTTGCATTTGCATTTGCATTTGCATTTGCATTTGCATTTGCATTTGCATTAGCATTTGCATTTGCATTTGCATTTGCATTTGCATTTGCATTTGCATTTGCATTTGCATTTGCATTTGCATTTGCATTTGCATTTGCATTTGCATTTGCATTTGCATTTGCATTTGCATTTGCATTTGCATTTGCATTTGCATTTGCATTTCCATTTCCATTTGCATTTGCATTTGCATTTGCATTTGCATTTGCATTTGCATTTGCATTTGCATTTGCATTTGCATTTGCATTTGCATTTGCATTTGCATTTGCATTTGCATTTGCATTTGCATTTGCATTTGCATTTGCATTTGCATTTGCATTTGCATTTGCATTTGCATTTGCATTTGCATTTGCATTTGCATTTGCATTTGCATTTGCATTTGCATTTGCATTTGCATTTGCATTTGCATTTGCATTTGCATTTGCGTTTGCGTTTGCGTTTGCGTTTGCGTTTGCGTTTGCGTTTGCGTTTGCATTTGCATTTGCATTTGCATTTGCATTTGCATTTGCATTAGCATTAGCATTTGCATTTGCATTTGCATTTGCATTTGCATTTGCATTTGCATTAGCATTAGCATTTGCATTTGCATTTGCATTTGCATTTGCATTTGGATTTGCATTTGCATTTGCATTTGCATTTGCATTTGCATTTGCATTTGCATTTGCATTTGCATTTGCATTTGCATTTGCATTTGCATTTGCATTTGCATTTGCATTTGCATTTGCATTTGCATTTGCATTTGCATTTGCATTTGCATTTGCATTTGCATTTGCATTTGCATTTGCATTTGCATTTGCATTTGCATTTGCATTTGCATTTGCATTTGCATTTCCATTTGCATTTGCATTTGCATTTCCATTTGCATTTGCATTTGCATTTGCATTTGCATTTGCATTTGCATTTGCATTTGCACTTGCACTTGCACTTGCAGTTGCGCTTGCGCTTGCGGTTGCGTTTGCGTTTGCGATTGCGTTTGCGTTTGCGTTTGCGTTTGCGTTTGCGTTTGCGTTTGCGTTTGCGTTTGCGTTTGCGTTTGCGTTTGCGTTTGCGTTTGCGTTTGCGTTTGCGTTTGCGTTTGCGTTTGCGTTTGCGTTTGCGTTTGCGTTTGCGTTTGCGTTTGCGTTTGCGTTTGCGTTTGCGTTTGCGTTTGCGTTTGCGTTTGCGTTTGCGTTTGCGTTTGCGTTTGCGTTTGCGTTTGCGTTTGCGTTTGCGTTTGCGTTTGCGTTTGCGTTTGCGTTTGCGTTTGCGTTTGCGTTTGCGTTTGCGTTTGCGTTTGCGTTTGCGTTTGCGTTTGCGTTTGCGTTTGCGTTTGCGTTTGCGTTTGCGTTTGCGTTTGCGTTTGCGTTCGCGTTTGCGTTTGCGTTTGCGTTTGCGTTTGCATTTGCATTTGCATTTGCATTTGCATTTGCATTTGCATTAGCATTAGCATTTGCATTTGCATTTGCATTTGCATTTGCATTTGCATTTGCATTAGCATTAGCATTTGCATTTGCATTTGCATTTGCATTTGCATTTGCATTTGCATTTGCATTTGCATTTGCATTTGCATTTGCATTTGGATTTGCATTTGCATTTGCATTTGCATTTGCATTTGCATTTGCATTTGCATTTGCATTTGCATTTGCATTTGCATTTGCATTTGCATTTGCATTTGCATTTGCATTTGCATTTGCATTTGCATTTGCATTTGCATTTGCATTTGCATTTGCATTTGCATTTGCATTAGCATTTGCATTTGCATTTGCATTTGCATTTGCATTTGCATTTGCATTTGCATTTGCATTTGCATTTGCATTTGCATTTGCATTTGCATTTGCATTTGCATTTGCATTTGCATTTGCATTTGCATTTGCATTTGCATTTGCATTTGCATTTGCATTTGCATTTGCATTTGCATTTGCATTTGCATTTGCATTTGCATTTGCATTTGCATTTGCATTTGCATTTGCATTTGCATTTGCATTTGCATTTGCATTTGCATTTGCATTTGCATTTGCATTTGCATTTGCATTTGCATTTGCATTTGCATTTGCATTTGCATTTGCATTTGCATTTGCATTTGCATTTGCATTTGCATTTGCATTTGCATTTGGATTTGCATTTGCATTTGCATTTGCATTTGCATTTGCATTTGCATTTGCATTTGCATTTGCATTTGCATTTGCATTTGCATTTGCATTTCCATTTGCATTAGCATTTGCATTTGCATTTGCATTTGCATTTGCATTTGCATTTGCATTTGCATTTGCATTTGCATTTGCATTTGCATTTGCATTTGCATTTGCATTTGCATTTGCATTTGCATTTGCATTTGCATTTGCATTTGCATTTGCATTTGCATTTGCATTTGCATTTGCATTTGCATTTGCATTTGCATTTGCATTTGCATTTGCATTTGCATTTGCATTTGCATTTGCATTTGCATTTGCATTTGCATTTGCATTTGCATTTGCATTTGCATTTGCATTTGCATTTGCATTTGCATTTGCATTTGCATTTGCATTTGCATTTCCATTTGCATTTGCATTTGCATTTGCATTTGCATTTGCATTTGCATTTGCATTTGCATTTGCATTTGCATTTGCATTTGCATTTGCATTTGCATTTGCATTTGCATTTGCATTTGCATTTGCATTTGCATTTGCATTTGCATTTGCATTTGCATTTGCATTTGCATTTGCATTTGCATTTGCATTTGCATTTGCATTAGCATTTGCATTTGCATTTGCATTTGCATTTGCATTTGCATTTGCATTTGCATTTGCATTTGCATTTGCATTTGCATTTGCATTTGCATTTGCATTTGCATTTGCATTTGCATTTGCATTTGCATTTGCATTTGCATTTGCATTTGCATTTGCATTTGCATTTGCATTTGCATTTGCATTTGCATTTGCATTTGCATTTGCATTTGCATTTGCATTTGCATTTGCATTTGCATTTGCATTTGCATTTGCATTTGCATTTGCATTTGCATTTGCATTTGCATTTGCATTTGCATTTGCATTTGCATTTGCATTTGCATTTGCATTTGCATTTGCATTTGCATTTGCATTTGCATTTGCATTTGGATTTGCATTTGCATTTGCATTTGCATTTGCATTTGCATTTGCATTTGCATTTGCATTTGCATTTGCATTTGCATTTGCATTTGCATTTCCATTTGCATTAGCATTTGCATTTGCATTTGCATTTGCATTTGCATTTGCATTTGCATTTGCATTTGCATTTGCATTTGCATTTGCATTTGCATTTGCATTTGCATTTGCATTTGCATTTGCATTTGCATTTGCATTTGCATTTGCATTTGCATTTGCATTTGCATTTGCATTTGCATTTGCATTTGCATTTGCATTTGCATTTGCATTTGCATTTGCATTTGCATTTGCATTTGCATTTGCATTTGCATTTGCATTTGCATTTGCATTTGCATTTGCATTTGCATTTGCATTTGCATTTGCATTTGCATTTGCATTTGCATTTGCATTTCCATTTGCATTTGCATTTGCATTTGCATTTGCATTTGCATTTGCATTTGCATTTGCATTTGCATTTGCATTTGCATTTGCATTTGCATTTGCATTTGCATTTGCATTTGCATTTGCATTTGCATTTGCATTTGCATTTGCATTTGCATTTGCATTTGCATTTGCATTTGCATTTGCATTTGCATTTGCATTTGCATTTGCATTTGCATTTGCATTTGCATTTGCATTTGCATTTGCATTTGCATTTGCATTTGCATTTGCATTTGCATTTGCATTTCCATTTGCATTTGCATTTGCATTTGCATTTGCATTTGCATTTGCATTTGCATTTGCATTTGCACTTGCACTTGCACTTGCAGTTGCGCTTGCGCTTGCGGTTGCGTTTGCGTTTGCGATTGCGTTTGCGTTTGCGTTTGCGTTTGCGTTTGCGTTTGCGTTTGCGTTTGCGTTTGCGTTTGCGTTTGCGTTTGCGTTTGCGTTTGCGTTTGCGTTTGCGTTTGCGTTTGCGTTTGCGTTTGCGTTTGCGTTTGCGTTTGCGTTTGCGTTTGCGTTTGCGTTTGCGTTTGCGTTTGCGTTTGCGTTTGCGTTTGCGTTTGCGTTTGCGTTTGCGTTTGCGTTTGCGTTTGCGTTTGCGTTTGCGTTTGCGTTTGCGTTTGCGTTTGCGTTTGCATTTGCATTTGCATTTGCATTTGCATTTGCATTAGCATTAGCATTTGCATTTGCATTTGCATTTGCATTTGCATTTGCATTTGCATTAGCATTAGCATTTGCATTTGCATTTGCATTTGCATTTGCATTTGCATTTGCATTTGCATTTGCATTTGCATTTGCATTTGCATTTGCATTTGGATTTGCATTTGCATTTGCATTTGCATTTGCATTTGCATTTGCATTTGCATTTGCATTTGCATTTGCATTTGCATTTGCATTTGCATTTGCATTTGCATTTGCATTTGCATTTGCATTTGCATTTGCATTTGCATTTGCATTTGCATTTGCATTTGCATTAGCATTTGCATTTGCATTTGCATTTGCATTTGCATTTGCATTTGCATTTGCATTTGCATTTGCATTTGCATTTGCATTTGCATTTGCATTTGCATTTGCATTTGCATTTGCATTTGCATTTGCATTTGCATTTGCATTTGCATTTGCATTTCCATTTGCATTTGCATTTGCATTTGCATTTGCATTTGCATTTGCATTTGCATTTGCATTTGCACTTGCACTTGCACTTGCAGTTGCGCTTGCGCTTGCGGTTGCGTTTGCGTTTGCGATTGCGTTTGCGTTTGCGTTTGCGTTTGCGTTTGCGTTTGCGTTTGCGTTTGCGTTTGCGTTTGCGTTTGCGTTTGCGTTTGCGTTTGCGTTTGCGTTTGCGTTTGCGTTTGCGTTTGCGTTTGCGTTTGCGTTTGCGTTTGCGTTTGCGTTTGCGTTTGCGTTTGCGTTTGCGTTTGCGTTTGCGTTTGCGTTTGCGTTTGCGTTTGCGTTTGCGTTTGCGTTTGCGTTTGCGTTTGCGTTTGCGTTTGCGTTTGCGTTTGCATTTGCATTTGCATTTGCATTTGCATTTGCATTTGCATTAGCATTAGCATTTGCATTTGCATTTGCATTTGCATTTGCATTTGCATTTGCATTAGCATTAGCATTTGCATTTGCATTTGCATTTGCATTTGCATTTGGATTTGCATTTGCATTTGCATTTGCATTTGCATTTGCATTTGCATTTGCATTTGCATTTGCATTTGCATTTGCATTTGCATTTGCATTTGCATTTGCATTTGCATTTGCATTTGCATTTGCATTTGCATTTGCATTTGCATTAGCATTTGCATTTGCATTTGCATTTGCATTTGCATTTGCATTTGCATTTGCATTTGCATTTGCATTTGCATTTGCATTTGCATTTGCATTTGCATTTGCATTTGCATTTGCATTTGCATTTGCATTTGCATTTGCATTTGCATTTCCATTTGCATTTGCATTTGCATTTGCATTTGCATTTGCATTTGCATTTGCATTTGCATTTGCACTTGCACTTGCACTTGCAGTTGCGCTTGCGCTTGCGGTTGCGTTTGCGTTTGCGATTGCGTTTGCGTTTGCGTTTGCGTTTGCGTTTGCGTTTGCGTTTGCGTTTGCGTTTGCGTTTGCGTTTGCGTTTGCGTTTGCGTTTGCGTTTGCGTTTGCGTTTGCGTTTGCGTTTGCGTTTGCGTTTGCGTTTGCGTTTGCGTTTGCGTTTGCGTTTGCGTTTGCGTTTGCGTTTGCGTTTGCGTTTGCGTTTGCGTTTGCGTTTGCGTTTGCGTTTGCGTTTGCGTTTGCATTTGCATTTGCATTTGCATTTGCATTTGCATTTGCATTAGCATTAGCATTTGCATTTGCATTTGCATTTGCATTTGCATTTGCATTTGCATTAGCATTAGCATTTGCATTTGCATTTGCATTTGCATTTGCATTTGCATTTGCATTTGCATTTGCATTTGCATTTGCATTTGCATTTGCATTTGGATTTGCATTTGCATTTGCATTTGCATTTGCATTTGCATTTGCATTTGCATTTGCATTTGCATTTGCATTTGCATTTGCATTTGCATTTGCATTTGCATTTGCATTTGCATTTGCATTTGCATTTGCATTTGCATTAGCATTTGCATTTGCATTTGCATTTGCATTTGCATTTGCATTTGCATTTGCATTTGCATTTGCATTTGCATTTGCATTTGCATTTGCATTTGCATTTGCATTTGCATTTGCATTTGCATTTGCATTTGCATTTCCATTTGCATTTGCATTTGCATTTGCATTTGCATTTGCATTTGCATTTGCATTTGCATTTGCACTTGCACTTGCACTTGCAGTTGCGCTTGCGCTTGCGGTTGCGTTTGCGTTTGCGATTGCGTTTGCGTTTGCGTTTGCGTTTGCGTTTGCGTTTGCGTTTGCGTTTGCGTTTGCGTTTGCGTTTGCGTTTGCGTTTGCGTTTGCGTTTGCGTTTGCGTTTGCGTTTGCGTTTGCGTTTGCGTTTGCGTTTGCGTTTGCGTTTGCGTTTGCGTTTGCGTTTGCGTTTGCGTTTGCTTTTGCGTTTGCGTTTGCGTTTGCGTTTGCGTTTGCGTTTGCGTTTGCGTTTGCGTTTGCGTTTGCGTTTGCGTTTGCGTTTGCGTTTGCGTTTGCGTTTGCGTTTGCGTTTGCGTTTGCGTTTGCGTTTGCGTTTGCGTTTGCGTTTGCGTTTGCGTTTGCGTTTGCGTTTGCGTTTGCGTTTGCGTTTGCGTTTGCGTTTGCGTTTGCGTTTGCATTTGCATTTGCATTTCCATTTGCATTTGCATTTGCATTTGCATTTGCATTTGCATTTGCATTTGCATTTGCACTTGCACTTGCACTTGCAGTTGCGCTTGCGCTTGCGGTTGCGTTTGCGTTTGCGATTGCGTTTGCGTTTGCGTTTGCGTTTGCGTTTGCGTTTGCGTTTGCGTTTGCGTTTGCGTTTGCGTTTGCGTTTGCGTTTGCGTTTGCGTTTGCGTTTGCGTTTGCGTTTGCGTTTGCGTTTGCGTTTGCGTTTGCTTTTGCGTTTGCGTTTGCGTTTGCGTTTGCGTTTGCGTTTGCGTTTGCGTTTGCGTTTGCGTTTGCGTTTGCGTTTGCGTTTGCGTTTGCGTTTGCGTTTGCGTTTGCGTTTGCGTTTGCGTTTGCGTTTGCGTTTGCGTTTGCGTTTGCGTTTGCGTTTGCGTTTGCGTTTGCGTTTGCGTTTGCGTTTGCGTTTGCGTTTGCGTTTGCGTTTGCGTTTGCGTTTGCGTTTGCGTTTGCGTTTGCGTTTGCGTTTGCGTTTGCGTTTGCGTTTGCGTTTGCGTTTGCGTTTGCGTTTGCGTTTGCGTTTGCGTTTGCGTTTGCGTTTGCGTTTGCGTTTGCGTTTGCGTTTGCGTTTGCGTTTGCGTTTGCGTTTGCGTTTGCGTTTGCCTTTGCGTTTGCATTTGCATTTGCATTTGCATTTGCATTTGCATTTGCATTTGCATTTGCATTTGCATTTGCATTAGCATTAGCATTTGCATTTGCATTTGCATTTGCATTTGCATTTGCATTTGCATTAGCATTAGCATTTGCATTTGCATTTGCATTTGCATTTGCATTTGCATTTGCATTTGCATTTGCATTTGCATTTGCATTTGCATTTGCATTTGGATTTGCATTTGCATTTGCATTTGCATTTGCATTTGCATTTGCATTTGCATTTGCATTTGGATTTGCATTTGCATTTGCATTTGCATTTGCATTTGCATTTGCATTTGCATTTGCATTTGCATTTGCATTTGCATTTGCATTTGCATTTGCATTTGCATTTGCATTTGCATTTGCATTTGCATTTGCATTTGCATTTGCATTTGCATTTGCATTTGCATTTGCATTTCCATTTGCATTTGCATTTGCATTTGCATTTGCACTTGCACTTGCACTTGCAGTTGCGCTTGCGCTTGCGGTTGCGATTGCGTTTGCGTTTGCGTTTGCGTTTGCGTTTGCGTTTGCGTTTGCGTTTGCGTTTGCGTTTGCGTTTGCGTTTGCGTTTGCGTTTGCGTTTGCGTTTGCGTTTGCGTTTGCGTTTGCGTTTGCGTTTGCGTTTGCGTTTGCGTTTGCGTTTGCGTTTGCGTTTGCGTTTGCGTTTGCGTTTGCGTTTGCGTTTGCGTTTGCGTTTGCGTTTGCGTTTGCGTTTGCGTTTGCGTTTGCGTTTGCGTTTGCGTTTGCGTTTGCGTTTGCATTTGCATTTGCATTTGCATTTGCATTTGCATTAGCATTAGCATTTGCATTTGCATTTGCATTTGCATTTGCATTTGCATTTGCATTAGCATTAGCATTTGCATTTGCATTTGCATTTGCATTTGCATTTGCATTTGCATTTGCATTTGCATTTGCATTTGCATTTGCATTTGCATTTGGATTTGCATTTGCATTTGCATTTGCATTTGCATTTGCATTTGCATTTGCATTTGCATTTGCATTTGCATTTGCATTTGCATTTGCATTTGCATTTGCATTTGCATTTGCATTTGCATTTGCATTTGCATTTGCATTTGCATTTGCATTTGCATTTGCATTTGCATTTGCATTTGCATTTGCATTTGCATTTGCATTTGCATTTGCATTTGCATTTGCATTTGCATTTGCATTTGCATTTGCATTTGCATTTGCATTTGCATTTGCATTTGCATTTGCATTTGCATTTGCATTTGCATTTGCATTTGCATTTGCATTTGCATTTGCATTTGCATTTGCATTTGCATTTGCATTTGCATTTGCATTTGCATTTGCATTTGCATTTGCATTTGCATTTGCATTTGCATTTGCATTTGCATTTGCATTTGCATTTGCATTTGCATTTGCATTTGCATTTGCATTTGCATTTGCATTTGCATTTGCATTTGCATTTGCATTTCCATTTGCATTTGCATTTGCATTTGCATTTGCATTTGCATTTGCATTTGCATTTGCATTTGCACTTGCACTTGCACTTGCAGTTGCGCTTGCGCTTGCGGTTGCGTTTGCGTTTGCGATTGCGTTTGCGTTTGCGTTTGCGTTTGCGTTTGCGTTTGCGTTTGCGTTTGCGTTTGCGTTTGCGTTTGCGTTTGCGTTTGCGTTTGCGTTTGCGTTTGCGTTTGCGTTTGCGTTTGCGTTTGCGTTTGCGTTTGCGTTTGCGTTTGCGTTTGCGTTTGCGTTTGCGTTTGCGTTTGCGTTTGCGTTTGCGTTTGCGTTTGCGTTTGCGTTTGCGTTTGCGTTTGCGTTTGCGTTTGCGTTTGCGTTTGCGTTTGCGTTTGCGTTTGCATTTGCATTTGCATTTGCATTTGCATTTGCATTTGCATTAGCATTAGCATTTGCATTTGCATTTGCATTTGCATTTGCATTTGCATTTGCATTAGCATTAGCATTTGCATTTGCATTTGCATTTGCATTTGCATTTGCATTTGCATTTGCATTTGCATTTGCATTTGCATTTGCATTTGCATTTGGATTTGCATTTGCATTTGCATTTGCATTTGCATTTGCATTTGCATTTGCATTTGCATTTGCATTTGCATTTGCATTTGCATTTGCATTTGCATTTGCATTTGCATTTGCATTTGCATTTGCATTTGCATTTGCATTTGCATTTGCATTTGCATTAGCATTTGCATTTGCATTTGCATTTGCATTTGCATTTGCATTTGCATTTGCATTTGCATTTGCATTTGCATTTGCATTTGCATTTGCATTTGCATTTGCATTTGCATTTGCATTTGCATTTGCATTTGCATTTGCATTTGCATTTGCATTTCCATTTGCATTTGCATTTGCATTTGCATTTGCATTTGCATTTGCATTTGCATTTGCATTTGCACTTGCACTTGCACTTGCAGTTGCGCTTGCGCTTGCGGTTGCGTTTGCGTTTGCGATTGCGTTTGCGTTTGCGTTTGCGTTTGCGTTTGCGTTTGCGTTTGCGTTTGCGTTTGCGTTTGCGTTTGCGTTTGCGTTTGCGTTTGCGTTTGCGTTTGCGTTTGCGTTTGCGTTTGCGTTTGCGTTTGCGTTTGCGTTTGCGTTTGCGTTTGCGTTTGCGTTTGCGTTTGCGTTTGCGTTTGCGTTTGCGTTTGCATTTGCATTTGCATTTGCATTTGCATTTGCATTTGCATTAGCATTAGCATTTGCATTTGCATTTGCATTTGCATTTGCATTTGCATTTGCATTAGCATTAGCATTTGCATTTGCATTTGCATTTGCATTTGCATTTGCATTTGCATTTGCATTTGCATTTGCATTTGCATTTGCATTTGCATTTGGATTTGCATTTGCATTTGCATTTGCATTTGCATTTGCATTTGCATTTGCATTTGCATTTGCATTTGCATTTGCATTTGCATTTGCATTTGCATTTGCATTTGCATTTGCATTTGCATTTGCATTTGCGATTGCGTTTGCGTTTGCGTTTGCGTTTGCATTTGCATTTGCATTTGCATTTGCATTTGCATTTGCATTTGCATTTGCATTTGCATTTGCATTTGCATTTGCATTTGCATTTGCATTTGCATTTGCATTTGCATTTGCATTTGCATTTGCATTTGCATTTGCATTTGCATTTGCATTTGCATTTGCATTTGGATTTGCATTTGCATTTGCATTTGCATTTGCATTTGCATTTGCATTTGCATTTGCATTTGCATTTGCATTTGCATTTGCATTTGCATTTGCATTTCCATTTGCATTAGCATTTGCATTTGCATTTGCATTTGCATTTGCATTTGCATTTGCATTTGCATTTGCATTTGCATTTGCATTTGCATTTGCATTTGCATTTGCATTTGCATTTGCATTTGCATTTGCATTTGCATTTGCATTTGCATTTGCATTTGCATTTGCATTTGCATTTGCATTTGCATTTGCATTTGCATTTGCATTTGCATTTGCATTTGCATTTGCATTTGCATTTGCATTTGCATTTGCATTTGCATTTGCATTTGCATTTGCATTTGCATTTGCATTTGCATTTGCATTTGCATTTGCATTTGCATTTGCATTTGCATTTGCATTTGCATTTGCATTTGCATTTGCATTTGCATTTGCATTTGCATTTGCATTTGGATTTGCATTTGCATTTGCATTTGCATTTGCATTTGCATTTGCATTTGCATTTGCATTTGCATTTGCATTTGCATTTGCATTTGCATTTGCATTAGCATTTGCATTTGCATTTGCATTTGCATTTGCATTTGCATTTGCATTTGCATTTGCATTTGCATTTGCATTTGCATTTGCATTTGCATTTGCATTTGCATTTGCATTTGCATTTGCATTTGCATTTGCATTTGCATTTGCATTTGCATTTGCATTTGCATTTGCATTTGCATTTGCATTTGCATTTGCATTTGCATTTGCATTTGCATTTGCATTTGCATTTGCATTTGCATTTGCATTTGCATTTGCATTTGCATTTGCATTTGCATTTCCATTTGCATTTGCATTTGCATTTGCATTTGCATTTGCATTTGCATTTGCATTTGCATTTGCATTTGCATTTGCATTTGCATTTGCATTTGCATTTGCATTTGCATTTGCATTTGCATTTGCATTTGCATTTGCATTTGCATTTGCATTTGCATTTCCATTTGCATTTGCATTTGCATTTGCATTTGCATTTGCATTTGCATTTGCATTTGCATTTGCATTTGCATTTGCATTTGCATTTGCATTTGCATTTGCATTTGCATTTGCATTTGCATTTGCATTTGCATTTGCATTTGCATTTCCATTTGCATTTGCATTTGCATTTGCATTTGCATTTGCATTTGCATTTGCATTTGCATTTGCATTTGCACTTGCACTTGCACTTGCAGTTGCGCTTGCGCTTGCGGTTGCGTTTGCGTTTGCGATTGCGTTTGCGTTTGCGTTTGCGTTTGCGTTTGCGTTTGCGTTTGCGTTTGCGTTTGCGTTTGCGTTTGCGTTTGCGTTTGCGTTTGCGTTTGCGTTTGCGTTTGCGTTTGCGTTTGCGTTTGCGTTTGCGTTTGCGTTTGCATTTGCATTTGCATTTGCATTTGCATTTGCATTTGCATTTGCATTTGCATTTGCATTAGCATTAGCATTTGCATTTGCATTTGCATTTGCATTTGCATTTGCATTTGCATTAGCATTAGCATTTGCATTTGCATTTGCATTTGCATTTGCATTTGCATTTGCATTTGCATTTGCATTTGCATTTGCATTTGCATTTGCATTTGCATTTCCATTTGCATTTGCATTTGCATTTGCATTTGCATTTGCATTTGCATTTGCATTTGCATTTGCACTTGCACTTGCACTTGCAGTTGCGCTTGCGCTTGCGGTTGCGTTTGCGTTTGCGATTGCGTTTGCGTTTGCGTTTGCGTTTGCGTTTGCGTTTGCGTTTGCGTTTGCGTTTGCGTTTGCGTTTGCGTTTGCGTTTGCATTTGCATTTGCATTTGCATTTGCATTTGCATTTGCATTTGCATTTGCATTTGCATTAGCATTAGCATTTGCATTTGCATTTGCATTTGCATTTGCATTTGCATTTGCATTAGCATTAGCATTTGCATTTGCATTTGCATTTGCATTTGCATTTGCATTTGCATTTGCATTTGCATTTGCATTTGCATTTGCATTTGCATTTGGATTTGCATTTGCATTTGCATTTGCATTTGCATTTGCATTTGCATTTGCATTTGCATTTGGATTTGCATTTGCATTTGCATTTGCATTTGCATTTGCATTTGCATTTGCATTTGCATTTGCATTTGCATTTGCATTTGCATTTGCATTTGCATTTGCATTTGCATTTGCATTTGCATTTGCATTTGCATTTGCATTTGCATTTGCATTTGCATTTGCATTTGCATTTGCATTTGCATTTGCATTTGCATTTGCATTTGCATTTGCATTTGCATTTGCATTAGCATTTGCATTTGCATTTGCATTTGCATTTGCATTTGCATTTGCATTTGCATTTGCATTTGCATTTGCATTTGCATTTGCATTTGCATTTGCATTTGCATTTGCATTTGCATTTGCATTTGCATTTGCATTTGCATTTGCATTTGCATTTGCATTTGCATTTGCATTTGCATTTGCATTTGCATTTGCATTTGCATTTGCATTTGCATTTGCATTTGCATTTGCATTTGCATTTGCATTTGCATTTGCATTTGCATTTGCATTTGCATTTGCATTTGCATTTGCATTTGCATTTGCATTTGCATTTGCATTTGCATTTGCATTTGCATTTGCATTTGCATTTCCATTTGCATTTGCATTTGCATTTGCATTTGCACTTGCACTTGCACTTGCAGTTGCGCTTGCGCTTGCGGTTGCGTTTGCGTTTGCGATTGCGTTTGCGTTTGCGTTTGCGTTTGCGTTTGCGTTTGCGTTTGCGTTTGCGTTTGCGTTTGCGTTTGCGTTTGCGTTTGCGTTTGCGTTTGCGTTTGCGTTTGCGTTTGCGTTTGCGTTTGCGTTTGCGTTTGCGTTTGCGTTTGCGTTTGCGTTTGCGTTTGCGTTTGCGTTTGCGTTTGCGTTTGCGTTTGCGTTTGCGTTTGCGTTTGCGTTTGCGTTTGCGTTTGCGTTTGCGTTTGCGTTTGCATTTGCATTTGCATTTGCATTTGCATTTGCATTTGCATTAGCATTAGCATTTGCATTTGCATTTGCATTTGCATTTGCATTTGCATTTGCATTAGCATTAGCATTTGCATTTGCATTTGCATTTGCATTTGCATTTGCATTTGCATTTGCATTTGCATTTGCATTTGCATTTGCATTTGCATTTGGATTTGCATTTGCATTTGCATTTGCATTTGCATTTGCATTTGCATTTGCATTTGCATTTGCATTTGCATTTGCATTTGCATTTGCATTTGCATTTGCATTTGCATTTGCATTTGCATTTGCATTTGCATTTGCATTTGCATTTGCATTTGCATTTGCATTTGCATTTGCATTAGCATTTGCATTTGCATTTGCATTTGCATTTGCATTTGCATTTGCATTTGCATTTGCATTTGCATTTGCATTTGCATTTGCATTTGCATTTGCATTTGCATTTGCATTTGCATTTGCATTTGCATTTGCATTTGCATTTGCATTTGCATTTCCATTTGCATTTGCATTTGCATTTGCATTTGCATTTGCATTTGCATTTGCATTTGCATTTGCACTTGCACTTGCACTTGCAGTTGCGCTTGCGCTTGCGGTTGCGTTTGCGTTTGCGATTGCGTTTGCGTTTGCGTTTGCGTTTGCGTTTGCGTTTGCGTTTGCGTTTGCGTTTGCGTTTGCGTTTGCGTTTGCGTTTGCGTTTGCGTTTGCGTTTGCGTTTGCGTTTGCGTTTGCGTTTGCGTTTGCGTTTGCGTTTGCGTTTGCGTTTGCGTTTGCGTTTGCGTTTGCATTTGCATTTGCATTTGCATTTGCATTTGCATTTGCATTAGCATTAGCATTTGCATTTGCATTTGCATTTGCATTTGCATTTGCATTTGCATTAGCATTAGCATTTGCATTTGCATTTGCATTTGCATTTGCATTTGCATTTGCATTTGCATTTGCATTTGCATTTGCATTTGCATTTGCATTTGGATTTGCATTTGCATTTGCATTTGCATTTGCATTTGCATTTGCATTTGCATTTGCATTTGCATTTGCATTTGCATTTGCATTTGCATTTGCATTTGCATTTGCATTTGCATTTGCATTTGCATTTGCGATTGCGTTTGCGTTTGCGTTTGCGTTTGCATTTGCATTTGCATTTGCATTTGCATTTGCATTTGCATTAGCATTAGCATTTGCATTTGCATTTGCATTTGCATTTGCATTTGCATTTGCATTTGCATTTGCATTTGCATTTGCATTTGCATTTGCATTTGCATTTGCATTTGCATTTGCATTTGCATTTGCATTTGCATTTGCATTTGCATTTGCATTTGCATTTGCATTTGCATTTGCATTTGCATTTGCATTTGCATTTGCATTTGCATTTGCATTTGCATTTGCATTTGCATTTGCATTTGCATTTGCATTTGCATTTGCATTTGCATTTGCATTTGCATTTGCATTTGCATTTGCATTTGGATTTGCATTTGCATTTGCATTTGCATTTGCATTTGCATTTGCATTTGCATTTGCATTTGCATTTGCATTTGCATTTCCATTTGCATTAGCATTTGCATTTGCATTTGCATTTGCATTTGCATTTGCATTTGCATTTGCATTTGCATTTGCATTTGCATTTGCATTTGCATTTGCATTTGCATTTGCATTTGCATTTGCATTTGCATTTGCATTTGCATTTGCATTTGCATTTGCATTTGCATTTGCATTTGCATTTGCATTTGCATTTGCATTTGCATTTGCATTTGCATTTGCATTTGCATTTGCATTTGCATTTGCATTTGCATTTGCATTTGCATTTGCATTTGCATTTGCATTTGCATTTGCATTTGCATTTGCATTTGCATTTGCATTTGCATTTGCATTTGCATTTGCATTTGCATTTGCATTTGCATTTGCATTTGCATTTGCATTTGCATTTGCATTTGCATTTGCATTTGCATTTGGATTTGCATTTGCATTTGCATTTGCATTTGCATTTGCATTTGCATTTGCATTTGCATTTGCATTTGCATTTGCATTTGCATTTGCATTTGCATTAGCATTTGCATTTGCATTTGCATTTGCATTTGCATTTGCATTTGCATTTGCATTTGCATTTGCATTTGCATTTGCATTTGCATTTGCATTTGCATTTGCATTTGCATTTGCATTTGCATTTGCATTTGCATTTGCATTTGCATTTGCATTTGCATTTGCATTTGCATTTGCATTTGCATTTGCATTTGCATTTGCATTTGCATTTGCATTTGCATTTGCATTTGCATTTCCATTTGCATTTGCATTTGCATTTGCATTTGCATTTGCATTTGCATTTGCATTTGCATTTGCATTTGCATTTGCATTTGCATTTGCATTTGCATTTGCATTTGCATTTGCATTTGCATTTGCATTTGCATTTGCATTTGCATTTCCATTTGCATTTGCATTTGCATTTGCATTTGCATTTGCATTTGCATTTGCATTTGCATTTGCACTTGCACTTGCACTTGCAGTTGCGCTTGCGCTTGCGGTTGCGTTTGCGTTTGCGATTGCGTTTGCGTTTGCATTTGCATTTGCATTTGCATTTGCATTTCCATTTGCATTTGCATTTGCATTTGCATTTGCATTTGCATTTGCATTTGCATTTGCATTTGCATTTGCATTTGCATTAGCATTTGCATTTGCATTTGCATTTGCATTTGCATTTGCATTTGCATTTGCATTTGCATTTGCATTTGCATTTGCATTTGCATTTGCATTTGCATTTGCATTTGCATTTGCATTTGCATTTGCATTTGCATTTGCATTTGCATTTGCATTTGCATTTGCATTTGCATTTGCATTTGCATTTGCATTTGCATTTGCATTTGCATTTGCATTTGCATTTGCATTTGCATTTGCATTTGCATTTGCATTTGCATTTGCATTTGCATTTGCATTTCCATTTGCATTTGCATTTGCATTTGCATTTGCATTTGCATTTGCATTTGCATTTGCATTTGCATTTGCATTTGCATTTGCATTTGCATTTGCATTTGCATTTGCATTTGCATTTGCATTTGCATTTGCATTTGCATTTGCATTTGCATTTGCATTTCCATTTGCATTTGCATTTGCATTTGCATTTGCATTTGCATTTGCATTTGCATTTGCATTTGCATTTGCATTTGCATTTGCATTTGCATTTGCATTTGCATTTGCATTTGCATTTGCATTTGCATTTGCATTTGCATTTGCATTTCCATTTGCATTTGCATTTGCATTTGCATTTGCATTTGCATTTGCATTTGCATTTGCATTTGCATTTGCACTTGCACTTGCACTTGCAGTTGCGCTTGCGCTTGCGGTTGCGTTTGCGTTTGCGATTGCGTTTGCGTTTGCGTTTGCGTTTGCGTTTGCGTTTGCGTTTGCGTTTGCGTTTGCGTTTGCGTTTGCGTTTGCGTTTGCGTTTGCGTTTGCGTTTGCGTTTGCGTTTGCGTTTGCGTTTGCGTTTGCGTTTGCGTTTGCATTTGCATTTGCATTTGCATTTGCATTTGCATTTGCATTTGCATTTGCATTTGCATTTGCATTAGCATTAGCATTTGCATTTGCATTTGCATTTGCATTTGCATTTGCATTTGCATTAGCATTAGCATTTGCATTTGCATTTGCATTTGCATTTGCATTTGCATTTGCATTTGCATTTGCATTTGCATTTGCATTTGCATTTGCATTTGCATTTCCATTTGCATTTGCATTTGCATTTGCATTTGCATTTGCATTTGCATTTGCATTTGCATTTGCACTTGCACTTGCACTTGCAGTTGCGCTTGCGCTTGCGGTTGCGTTTGCGTTTGCGATTGCGTTTGCGTTTGCGTTTGCGTTTGCGTTTGCGTTTGCGTTTGCGTTTGCGTTTGCGTTTGCGTTTGCGTTTGCGTTTGCATTTGCATTTGCATTTGCATTTGCATTTGCATTTGCATTTGCATTTGCATTAGCATTAGCATTTGCATTTGCATTTGCATTTGCATTTGCATTTGCATTTGCATTAGCATTAGCATTTGCATTTGCATTTGCATTTGCATTTGCATTTGCATTTGCATTTGCATTTGCATTTGCATTTGCATTTGCATTTGCATTTGGATTTGCATTTGCATTTGCATTTGCATTTGCATTTGCATTTGCATTTGCATTTGCATTTGGATTTGCATTTGCATTTGCATTTGCATTTGCATTTGCATTTGCATTTGCATTTGCATTTGCATTTGCATTTGCATTTGCATTTGCATTTGCATTTGCATTTGCATTTGCATTTGCATTTGCATTTGCATTTGCATTTGCATTTGCATTTGCATTTGCATTTGCATTTGCATTTGCATTTGCATTTGCATTTGCATTTGCATTTGCATTTGCATTTGCATTAGCATTTGCATTTGCATTTGCATTTGCATTTGCATTTGCATTTGCATTTGCATTTGCATTTGCATTTGCATTTGCATTTGCATTTGCATTTGCATTTGCATTTGCATTTGCATTTGCATTTGCATTTGCATTTGCATTTGCATTTGCATTTGCATTTGCATTTGCATTTGCATTTGCATTTGCATTTGCATTTGCATTTGCATTTGCATTTGCATTTGCATTTGCATTTGCATTTGCATTTGCATTTGCATTTGCATTTGCATTTGCATTTGCATTTGCATTTGCATTTGCATTTGCATTTGCATTTGCATTTGCATTTGCATTTGCATTTGCATTTCCATTTGCATTTGCATTTGCATTTGCATTTGCACTTGCACTTGCACTTGCAGTTGCGCTTGCGCTTGCGGTTGCGTTTGCGTTTGCGATTGCGTTTGCGTTTGCGTTTGCGTTTGCGTTTGCGTTTGCGTTTGCGTTTGCGTTTGCGTTTGCGTTTGCGTTTGCGTTTGCGTTTGCGTTTGCGTTTGCGTTTGCGTTTGCGTTTGCGTTTGCGTTTGCGTTTGCGTTTGCGTTTGCGTTTGCGTTTGCGTTTGCGTTTGCGTTTGCGTTTGCGTTTGCGTTTGCGTTTGCGTTTGCGTTTGCGTTTGCGTTTGCGTTTGCGTTTGCGTTTGCGTTTGCATTTGCATTTGCATTTGCATTTGCATTTGCATTTGCATTAGCATTAGCATTTGCATTTGCATTTGCATTTGCATTTGCATTTGCATTTGCATTAGCATTAGCATTTGCATTTGCATTTGCATTTGCATTTGCATTTGCATTTGCATTTGCATTTGCATTTGCATTTGCATTTGCATTTGCATTTGGATTTGCATTTGCATTTGCATTTGCATTTGCATTTGCATTTGCATTTGCATTTGCATTTGCATTTGCATTTGCATTTGCATTTGCATTTGCATTTGCATTTGCATTTGCATTTGCATTTGCATTTGCATTTGCATTTGCATTTGCATTTGCATTTGCATTTGCATTTGCATTAGCATTTGCATTTGCATTTGCATTTGCATTTGCATTTGCATTTGCATTTGCATTTGCATTTGCATTTGCATTTGCATTTGCATTTGCATTTGCATTTGCATTTGCATTTGCATTTGCATTTGCATTTGCATTTGCATTTGCATTTGCATTTCCATTTGCATTTGCATTTGCATTTGCATTTGCATTTGCATTTGCATTTGCATTTGCATTTGCACTTGCACTTGCACTTGCAGTTGCGCTTGCGCTTGCGGTTGCGTTTGCGTTTGCGATTGCGTTTGCGTTTGCGTTTGCGTTTGCGTTTGCGTTTGCGTTTGCGTTTGCGTTTGCGTTTGCGTTTGCGTTTGCGTTTGCGTTTGCGTTTGCGTTTGCGTTTGCGTTTGCGTTTGCGTTTGCGTTTGCGTTTGCGTTTGCGTTTGCGTTTGCGTTTGCGTTTGCATTTGCATTTGCATTTGCATTTGCATTTGCATTTGCATTAGCATTAGCATTTGCATTTGCATTTGCATTTGCATTTGCATTTGCATTTGCATTAGCATTAGCATTTGCATTTGCATTTGCATTTGCATTTGCATTTGCATTTGCATTTGCATTTGCATTTGCATTTGCATTTGCATTTGCATTTGGATTTGCATTTGCATTTGCATTTGCATTTGCATTTGCATTTGCATTTGCATTTGCATTTGCATTTGCATTTGCATTTGCATTTGCATTTGCATTTGCATTTGCATTTGCATTTGCATTTGCATTTGCGATTGCGTTTGCGTTTGCGTTTGCGTTTGCATTTGCATTTGCATTTGCATTTGCATTTGCATTTGCATTAGCATTAGCATTTGCATTTGCATTTGCATTTGCATTTGCATTTGCATTTGCATTTGCATTTGCATTTGCATTTGCATTTGCATTTGCATTTGCATTTGCATTTGCATTTGCATTTGCATTTGCATTTGCATTTGCATTTGCATTTGCATTTGCATTTGCATTTGCATTTGCATTTGCATTTGCATTTGCATTTGCATTTGCATTTGCATTTGCATTTGCATTTGCATTTGCATTTGCATTTGCATTTGCATTTGCATTTGCATTTGCATTTGCATTTGCATTTGCATTTGCATTTGCATTTGCATTTGCATTTGCATTTGCATTTGCATTTGCATTTGCATTTGCATTTGCATTTGGATTTGCATTTGCATTTGCATTTGCATTTGCATTTGCATTTGCATTTGCATTTGCATTTGCATTTGCATTTGCATTTGCATTTGCATTTGCATTAGCATTTGCATTTGCATTTGCATTTGCATTTGCATTTGCATTTGCATTTGCATTTGCATTTGCATTTGCATTTGCATTTGCATTTGCATTTGCATTTGCATTTGCATTTGCATTTGCATTTGCATTTGCATTTGCATTTGCATTTGCATTTGCATTTGCATTTGCATTTGCATTTGCATTTGCATTTGCATTTGCATTTGCATTTGCATTTGCATTTGCATTTGCATTTCCATTTGCATTTGCATTTGCATTTGCATTTGCATTTGCATTTGCATTTGCATTTGCATTTGCATTTGCATTTGCATTTGCATTTGCATTTGCATTTGCATTTGCATTTGCATTTGCATTTGCATTTGCATTTGCATTTGCATTTCCATTTGCATTTGCATTTGCATTTGCATTTGCATTTGCATTTGCATTTGCATTTGCATTTGCACTTGCACTTGCACTTGCAGTTGCGCTTGCGCTTGCGGTTGCGTTTGCGTTTGCGATTGCGTTTGCGTTTGCATTTGCATTTGCATTTGCATTTGCATTTCCATTTGCATTTGCATTTGCATTTGCATTTGCATTTGCATTTGCATTTGCATTTGCATTTGCATTTGCATTTGCATTAGCATTTGCATTTGCATTTGCATTTGCATTTGCATTTGCATTTGCATTTGCATTTGCATTTGCATTTGCATTTGCATTTGCATTTGCATTTGCATTTGCATTTGCATTTGCATTTGCATTTGCATTTGCATTTGCATTTGCATTTGCATTTGCATTTGCATTTGCATTTGCATTTGCATTTGCATTTGCATTTGCATTTGCATTTGCATTTGCATTTGCATTTGCATTTGCATTTGCATTTGCATTTGCATTTGCATTTGCATTTGCATTTCCATTTGCATTTGCATTTGCATTTGCATTTGCATTTGCATTTGCATTTGCATTTGCATTTGCATTTGCATTTGCATTTGCATTTGCATTTGCATTTGCATTTGCATTTGCATTTGCATTTGCATTTGCATTTGCATTTGCATTTGCATTTGCATTTCCATTTGCATTTGCATTTGCATTTGCATTTGCATTTGCATTTGCATTTGCATTTGCATTTGCATTTGCATTTGCATTTGCATTTGCATTTGCATTTGCATTTGCATTTGCATTTGCATTTGCATTTGCATTTGCATTTGCATTTCCATTTGCATTTGCATTTGCATTTGCATTTGCATTTGCATTTGCATTTGCATTTGCATTTGCATTTGCACTTGCACTTGCACTTGCAGTTGCGCTTGCGCTTGCGGTTGCGTTTGCGTTTGCGATTGCGTTTGCGTTTGCGTTTGCGTTTGCGTTTGCGTTTGCGTTTGCGTTTGCGTTTGCGTTTGCGTTTGCGTTTGCGTTTGCGTTTGCGTTTGCGTTTGCGTTTGCGTTTGCGTTTGCGTTTGCGTTTGCGTTTGCGTTTGCATTTGCATTTGCATTTGCATTTGCATTTGCATTTGCATTTGCATTTGCATTTGCATTAGCATTAGCATTTGCATTTGCATTTGCATTTGCATTTGCATTTGCATTTGCATTAGCATTAGCATTTGCATTTGCATTTGCATTTGCATTTGCATTTGCATTTGCATTTGCATTTGCATTTGCATTTGCATTTGCATTTGCATTTGCATTTCCATTTGCATTTGCATTTGCATTTGCATTTGCATTTGCATTTGCATTTGCATTTGCATTTGCACTTGCACTTGCACTTGCAGTTGCGCTTGCGCTTGCGGTTGCGTTTGCGTTTGCGATTGCGTTTGCGTTTGCGTTTGCGTTTGCGTTTGCGTTTGCGTTTGCGTTTGCGTTTGCGTTTGCGTTTGCGTTTGCGTTTGCATTTGCATTTGCATTTGCATTTGCATTTGCATTTGCATTTGCATTTGCATTTGCATTAGCATTAGCATTTGCATTTGCATTTGCATTTGCATTTGCATTTGCATTTGCATTAGCATTAGCATTTGCATTTGCATTTGCATTTGCATTTGCATTTGCATTTGCATTTGCATTTGCATTTGCATTTGCATTTGCATTTGCATTTGGATTTGCATTTGCATTTGCATTTGCATTTGCATTTGCATTTGCATTTGCATTTGCATTTGGATTTGCATTTGCATTTGCATTTGCATTTGCATTTGCATTTGCATTTGCATTTGCATTTGCATTTGCATTTGCATTTGCATTTGCATTTGCATTTGCATTTGCATTTGCATTTGCATTTGCATTTGCATTTGCATTTGCATTTGCA
The DNA here is from genome assembly GCA_963855975.1 of Andrena chrysosceles. NCBI lineage: Eukaryota > Metazoa > Arthropoda > Insecta > Hymenoptera > Andrenidae > Andrena > Andrena chrysosceles. Next base: position 487,296 of record CAWLCU010000048.1, read on the forward strand.
TTTGCATTTGCATTTGCATTTGCATTTGCATTTGCATTTGCATTTGCATTTGCATTTGCATTTGCATTTGCATTAGCATTTGCATTTGCATTTGCATTTGCATTTGCATTTGCATTTGCATTTGCATTTGCATTTGCATTTGCATTTGCATTTGCATTTGCATTTGCATTTGCATTTGCATTTGCATTTGCATTTGCATTTGCATTTGCATTTGCATTTGCATTTGCATTTGCATTTGCATTTGCATTTGCATTTGCATTTGCATTTGCATTTGCATTTGCATTTGCATTTGCATTTGCATTTGCATTTGCATTTGCATTTGCATTTGCATTTGCATTTGCATTTGCATTTGCATTTGCATTTGCATTTGCATTTGCATTTGCATTTGCATTTGCATTTGCATTTGCATTTCCATTTGCATTTGCATTTGCATTTGCATTTGCACTTGCACTTGCACTTGCAGTTGCGCTTGCGCTTGCGGTTGCGTTTGCGTTTGCGATTGCGTTTGCGTTTGCGTTTGCGTTTGCGTTTGCGTTTGCGTTTGCGTTTGCGTTTGCGTTTGCGTTTGCGTTTGCGTTTGCGTTTGCGTTTGCGTTTGCGTTTGCGTTTGCGTTTGCGTTTGCGTTTGCGTTTGCGTTTGCGTTTGCGTTTGCGTTTGCGTTTGCGTTTGCGTTTGCGTTTGCGTTTGCGTTTGCGTTTGCGTTTGCGTTTGCGTTTGCGTTTGCGTTTGCGTTTGCGTTTGCGTTTGCATTTGCATTTGCATTTGCATTTGCATTTGCATTTGCATTAGCATTAGCATTTGCATTTGCATTTGCATTTGCATTTGCATTTGCATTTGCATTAGCATTAGCATTTGCATTTGCATTTGCATTTGCATTTGCATTTGCATTTGCATTTGCATTTGCATTTGCATTTGCATTTGCATTTGCATTTGGATTTGCATTTGCATTTGCATTTGCATTTGCATTTGCATTTGCATTTGCATTTGCATTTGCATTTGCATTTGCATTTGCATTTGCATTTGCATTTGCATTTGCATTTGCATTTGCATTTGCATTTGCATTTGCATTTGCATTTGCATTTGCATTTGCATTTGCATTTGCATTAGCATTTGCATTTGCATTTGCATTTGCATTTGCATTTGCATTTGCATTTGCATTTGCATTTGCATTTGCATTTGCATTTGCATTTGCATTTGCATTTGCATTTGCATTTGCATTTGCATTTGCATTTGCATTTGCATTTGCATTTGCATTTCCATTTGCATTTGCATTTGCATTTGCATTTGCATTTGCATTTGCATTTGCATTTGCATTTGCACTTGCACTTGCACTTGCAGTTGCGCTTGCGCTTGCGGTTGCGTTTGCGTTTGCGATTGCGTTTGCGTTTGCGTTTGCGTTTGCGTTTGCGTTTGCGTTTGCGTTTGCGTTTGCGTTTGCGTTTGCGTTTGCGTTTGCGTTTGCGTTTGCGTTTGCGTTTGCGTTTGCGTTTGCGTTTGCGTTTGCGTTTGCGTTTGCGTTTGCGTTTGCGTTTGCGTTTGCATTTGCATTTGCATTTGCATTTGCATTTGCATTTGCATTAGCATTAGCATTTGCATTTGCATTTGCATTTGCATTTGCATTTGCATTTGCATTAGCATTAGCATTTGCATTTGCATTTGCATTTGCATTTGCATTTGCATTTGCATTTGCATTTGCATTTGCATTTGCATTTGCATTTGCATTTGGATTTGCATTTGCATTTGCATTTGCATTTGCATTTGCATTTGCATTTGCATTTGCATTTGCATTTGCATTTGCATTTGCATTTGCATTTGCATTTGCATTTGCATTTGCATTTGCATTTGCATTTGCGATTGCGTTTGCGTTTGCGTTTGCGTTTGCATTTGCATTTGCATTTGCATTTGCATTTGCATTTGCATTAGCATTAGCATTTGCATTTGCATTTGCATTTGCATTTGCATTTGCATTTGCATTTGCATTTGCATTTGCATTTGCATTTGCATTTGCATTTGCATTTGCATTTGCATTTGCATTTGCATTTGCATTTGCATTTGCATTTGCATTTGCATTTGCATTTGCATTTGCATTTGCATTTGCATTTGCATTTGCATTTGCATTTGCATTTGCATTTGCATTTGCATTTGCATTTGCATTTGCATTTGCATTTGCATTTGCATTTGCATTTGCATTTGCATTTGCATTTGCATTTGCATTTGGATTTGCATTTGCATTTGCATTTGCATTTGCATTTGCATTTGCATTTGCATTTGCATTTGCATTTGCATTTGCATTTCCATTTGCATTAGCATTTGCATTTGCATTTGCATTTGCATTTGCATTTGCATTTGCATTTGCATTTGCATTTGCATTTGCATTTGCATTTGCATTTGCATTTGCATTTGCATTTGCATTTGCATTTGCATTTGCATTTGCATTTGCATTTGCATTTGCATTTGCATTTGCATTTGCATTTGCATTTGCATTTGCATTTGCATTTGCATTTGCATTTGCATTTGCATTTGCATTTGCATTTGCATTTGCATTTGCATTTGCATTTGCATTTGCATTTGCATTTGCATTTGCATTTGCATTTGCATTTGCATTTGCATTTGCATTTGCATTTGCATTTGCATTTGCATTTGCATTTGCATTTGCATTTGCATTTGCATTTGCATTTGCATTTGCATTTGCATTTGCATTTGGATTTGCATTTGCATTTGCATTTGCATTTGCATTTGCATTTGCATTTGCATTTGCATTTGCATTTGCATTTGCATTTGCATTTGCATTTGCATTAGCATTTGCATTTGCATTTGCATTTGCATTTGCATTTGCATTTGCATTTGCATTTGCATTTGCATTTGCATTTGCATTTGCATTTGCATTTGCATTTGCATTTGCATTTGCATTTGCATTTGCATTTGCATTTGCATTTGCATTTGCATTTGCATTTGCATTTGCATTTGCATTTGCATTTGCATTTGCATTTGCATTTGCATTTGCATTTGCATTTGCATTTGCATTTCCATTTGCATTTGCATTTGCATTTGCATTTGCATTTGCATTTGCATTTGCATTTGCATTTGCATTTGCATTTGCATTTGCATTTGCATTTGCATTTGCATTTGCATTTGCATTTGCATTTGCATTTGCATTTGCATTTGCATTTCCATTTGCATTTGCATTTGCATTTGCATTTGCATTTGCATTTGCATTTGCATTTGCATTTGCACTTGCACTTGCACTTGCAGTTGCGCTTGCGCTTGCGGTTGCGTTTGCGTTTGCGATTGCGTTTGCGTTTGCATTTGCATTTGCATTTGCATTTGCATTTCCATTTGCATTTGCATTTGCATTTGCATTTGCATTTGCATTTGCATTTGCATTTGCATTTGCACTTGCACTTGCACTTGCAGTTGCGCTTGCGCTTGCGGTTGCGTTTGCGTTTGCGATTGCGTTTGCGTTTGCGTTTGCGTTTGCGTTTGCGTTTGCGTTTGCGTTTGCGTTTGCGTTTGCGTTTGCGTTTGCGTTTGCGTTTGCGTTTGCGTTTGCGTTTGCGTTTGCGTTTGCGTTTGCGTTTGCGTTTGCGTTTGCGTTTGCGTTTGCGTTTGCGTTTGCGTTTGCGTTTGCGTTTGCGTTTGCATTTGCATTTGCATTTGCATTTGCATTTGCATTTGCATTAGCATTAGCATTTGCATTTGCATTTGCATTTGCATTTGCATTTGCATTTGCATTAGCATTAGCATTTGCATTTGCATTTGCATTTGCATTTGCATTTGCATTTGCATTTGCATTTGCATTTGCATTTGCATTTGCATTTGCATTTGGATTTGCATTTGCATTTGCATTTGCATTTGCATTTGCATTTGCATTTGCATTTGCATTTGCATTTGCATTTGCATTTGCATTTGCATTTGCATTTGCATTTGCATTTGCATTTGCATTTGCATTTGCGATTGCGTTTGCGTTTGCGTTTGCGTTTGCATTTGCATTTGCATTTGCATTTGCATTTGCATTTGCATTTGCATTTGCATTTGCATTTGCATTTGCATTTGCATTTGCATTTGCATTTGCATTTGCATTTGCATTTGCATTTGCATTTGCATTTGCATTTGCATTTGCATTTGCATTTGCATTTGCATTTGGATTTGCATTTGCATTTGCATTTGCATTTGCATTTGCATTTGCATTTGCATTTGCATTTGCATTTGCATTTGCATTTGCATTTGCATTTGCATTTCCATTTGCATTAGCATTTGCATTTGCATTTGCATTTGCATTTGCATTTGCATTTGCATTTGCATTTGCATTTGCATTTGCATTTGCATTTGCATTTGCATTTGCATTTGCATTTGCATTTGCATTTGCATTTGCATTTGCATTTGCATTTGCATTTGCATTTGCATTTGCATTTGCATTTGCATTTGCATTTGCATTTGCATTTGCATTTGCATTTGCATTTGCATTTGCATTTGCATTTGCATTTGCATTTGCATTTGCATTTGCATTTGCATTTGCATTTGCATTTGCATTTGCATTTGCATTTGCATTTGCATTTGCATTTGCATTTGCATTTGCATTTGCATTTGCATTTGCATTTGCATTTGCATTTGCATTTGCATTTGCATTTGCATTTGCATTTGCATTTGGATTTGCATTTGCATTTGCATTTGCATTTGCATTTGCATTTGCATTTGCATTTGCATTTGCATTTGCATTTGCATTTGCATTTGCATTTGCATTAGCATTTGCATTTGCATTTGCATTTGCATTTGCATTTGCATTTGCATTTGCATTTGCATTTGCATTTGCATTTGCATTTGCATTTGCATTTGCATTTGCATTTGCATTTGCATTTGCATTTGCATTTGCATTTGCATTTGCATTTGCATTTGCATTTGCATTTGCATTTGCATTTGCATTTGCATTTGCATTTGCATTTGCATTTGCATTTGCATTTGCATTTGCATTTGCATTTGCATTTGCATTTGCATTTGCATTTGCATTTGCATTTGCATTTGCATTTGCATTTGCATTTGCATTTGCATTTGCATTTGCATTTGCATTTGCATTTGCATTTGCATTTGCATTTGCATTTGCATTTGCATTTCCATTTGCATTTGCATTTGCATTTGCATTTGCATTTGCATTTGCATTTGCATTTGCATTTGCATTTGCATTTGCATTTGCATTTGCATTTGCATTTGCATTTGCATTTGCATTTGCATTTGCATTTGCATTTGCATTTGCATTTCCATTTGCATTTGCATTTGCATTTGCATTTGCATTTGCATTTGCATTTGCATTTGCATTTGCATTTGCACTTGCACTTGCACTTGCAGTTGCGCTTGCGCTTGCGGTTGCGTTTGCGTTTGCGATTGCGTTTGCGTTTGCGTTTGCGTTTGCGTTTGCGTTTGCGTTTGCGTTTGCGTTTGCGTTTGCGTTTGCGTTTGCGTTTGCGTTTGCGTTTGCGTTTGCGTTTGCGTTTGCGTTTGCGTTTGCGTTTGCGTTTGCGTTTGCATTTGCATTTGCATTTGCATTTGCATTTGCATTTGCATTTGCATTTGCATTTGCATTAGCATTAGCATTTGCATTTGCATTTGCATTTGCATTTGCATTTGCATTTGCATTAGCATTAGCATTTGCATTTGCATTTGCATTTGCATTTGCATTTGCATTTGCATTTGCATTTGCATTTGCATTTGCATTTGCATTTGCATTTGCATTTCCATTTGCATTTGCATTTGCATTTGCATTTGCATTTGCATTTGCATTTGCATTTGCATTTGCACTTGCACTTGCACTTGCAGTTGCGCTTGCGCTTGCGGTTGCGTTTGCGTTTGCGATTGCGTTTGCGTTTGCGTTTGCGTTTGCGTTTGCGTTTGCGTTTGCGTTTGCGTTTGCGTTTGCGTTTGCGTTTGCGTTTGCATTTGCATTTGCATTTGCATTTGCATTTGCATTTGCATTAGCATTAGCATTTGCATTTGCATTTGCATTTGCATTTGCATTTGCATTTGCATTAGCATTAGCATTTGCATTTGCATTTGCATTTGCATTTGCATTTGCATTTGCATTTGCATTTGCATTTGCATTTGCATTTGCATTTGCATTTGGATTTGCATTTGCATTTGCATTTGCATTTGCATTTGCATTTGCATTTGCATTTGCATTTGGATTTGCATTTGCATTTGCATTTGCATTTGCATTTGCATTTGCATTTGCATTTGCATTTGCATTTGCATTTGCATTTGCATTTGCATTTGCATTTGCATTTGCATTTGCATTTGCATTTGCATTTGCATTTGCATTTGCATTTGCATTTGCATTTGCATTTGCATTTGCATTTGCATTTGCATTTGCATTTGCATTTGCATTTGCATTTGCATTTGCATTAGCATTTGCATTTGCATTTGCATTTGCATTTGCATTTGCATTTGCATTTGCATTTGCATTTGCATTTGCATTTGCATTTGCATTTGCATTTGCATTTGCATTTGCATTTGCATTTGCATTTGCATTTGCATTTGCATTTGCATTTGCATTTGCATTTGCATTTGCATTTGCATTTGCATTTGCATTTGCATTTGCATTTGCATTTGCATTTGCATTTGCATTTGCATTTGCATTTGCATTTGCATTTGCATTTGCATTTGCATTTGCATTTGCATTTGCATTTGCATTTGCATTTGCATTTGCATTTGCATTTGCATTTGCATTTGCATTTGCATTTGCATTTGCATTTGCATTTGGATTTGCATTTGCATTTGCATTTGCATTTGCATTTGCATTTGCATTTGCATTTGCATTTGCATTTGCATTTGCATTTGCATTTGCATTTCCATTTGCATTAGCATTTGCATTTGCATTTGCATTTGCATTTGCATTTGCATTTGCATTTGCATTTGCATTTGCATTTGCATTTGCATTTGCATTTGCATTTGCATTTGCATTTGCATTTGCATTTGCATTTGCATTTGCATTTGCATTTGCATTTGCATTTGCATTTGCATTTGCATTTGCATTTGCATTTGCATTTGCATTTGCATTTGCATTTGCATTTGCATTTGCATTTGCATTTGCATTTGCATTTGCATTTGCATTTGCATTTGCATTTGCATTTGCATTTGCATTTGCATTTGCATTTGCATTTGCATTTGCATTTGCATTTGCATTTGCATTTGCATTTGCATTTGCATTTGCATTTGCATTTGCATTTGCATTTGCATTTGCATTTGCATTTGCATTTGCATTTGCATTTGCATTTGCATTTGCATTTGCATTTGCATTTGCATTTGCATTTGCATTTGCATTTCCATTTGCATTTGCATTTGCATTTGCATTTGCACTTGCACTTGCACTTGCAGTTGCGCTTGCGCTTGCGGTTGCGTTTGCGTTTGCGATTGCGTTTGCGTTTGCGTTTGCGTTTGCGTTTGCGTTTGCGTTTGCGTTTGCGTTTGCGTTTGCGTTTGCGTTTGCGTTTGCGTTTGCGTTTGCGTTTGCGTTTGCGTTTGCGTTTGCGTTTGCGTTTGCGTTTGCGTTTGCGTTTGCGTTTGCGTTTGCGTTTGCGTTTGCGTTTGCGTTTGCGTTTGCGTTTGCGTTTGCGTTTGCGTTTGCGTTTGCGTTTGCGTTTGCGTTTGCGTTTGCGTTTGCGTTTGCATTTGCATTTGCATTTGCATTTGCATTTGCATTTGCATTAGCATTAGCATTTGCATTTGCATTTGCATTTGCATTTGCATTTGCATTTGCATTAGCATTAGCATTTGCATTTGCATTTGCATTTGCATTTGCATTTGCATTTGCATTTGCATTTGCATTTGCATTTGCATTTGCATTTGCATTTGGATTTGCATTTGCATTTGCATTTGCATTTGCATTTGCATTTGCATTTGCATTTGCATTTGCATTTGCATTTGCATTTGCATTTGCATTTGCATTTGCATTTGCATTTGCATTTGCATTTGCATTTGCATTTGCATTTGCATTTGCATTTGCATTTGCATTTGCATTTGCATTAGCATTTGCATTTGCATTTGCATTTGCATTTGCATTTGCATTTGCATTTGCATTTGCATTTGCATTTGCATTTGCATTTGCATTTGCATTTGCATTTGCATTTGCATTTGCATTTGCATTTGCATTTGCATTTGCATTTGCATTTGCATTTCCATTTGCATTTGCATTTGCATTTGCATTTGCATTTGCATTTGCATTTGCATTTGCATTTGCACTTGCACTTGCACTTGCAGTTGCGCTTGCGCTTGCGGTTGCGTTTGCGTTTGCGATTGCGTTTGCGTTTGCGTTTGCGTTTGCGTTTGCGTTTGCGTTTGCGTTTGCGTTTGCGTTTGCGTTTGCGTTTGCGTTTGCGTTTGCGTTTGCGTTTGCGTTTGCGTTTGCGTTTGCGTTTGCGTTTGCGTTTGCGTTTGCGTTTGCGTTTGCGTTTGCGTTTGCGTTTGCGTTTGCATTTGCATTTGCATTTGCATTTGCATTTGCATTTGCATTAGCATTAGCATTTGCATTTGCATTTGCATTTGCATTTGCATTTGCATTTGCATTAGCATTAGCATTTGCATTTGCATTTGCATTTGCATTTGCATTTGCATTTGCATTTGCATTTGCATTTGCATTTGCATTTGCATTTGCATTTGGATTTGCATTTGCATTTGCATTTGCATTTGCATTTGCATTTGCATTTGCATTTGCATTTGCATTTGCATTTGCATTTGCATTTGCATTTGCATTTGCATTTGCATTTGCATTTGCATTTGCATTTGCGATTGCGTTTGCGTTTGCGTTTGCGTTTGCATTTGCATTTGCATTTGCATTTGCATTTGCATTTGCATTAGCATTAGCATTTGCATTTGCATTTGCATTTGCATTTGCATTTGCATTTGCATTTGCATTTGCATTTGCATTTGCATTTGCATTTGCATTTGCATTTGCATTTGCATTTGCATTTGCATTTGCATTTGCATTTGCATTTGCATTTGCATTTGCATTTGCATTTGCATTTGCATTTGCATTTGCATTTGCATTTGCATTTGCATTTGCATTTGCATTTGCATTTGCATTTGCATTTGCATTTGCATTTGCATTTGCATTTGCATTTGCATTTGCATTTGCATTTGCATTTGCATTTGGATTTGCATTTGCATTTGCATTTGCATTTGCATTTGCATTTGCATTTGCATTTGCATTTGCATTTGCATTTCCATTTGCATTAGCATTTGCATTTGCATTTGCATTTGCATTTGCATTTGCATTTGCATTTGCATTTGCATTTGCATTTGCATTTGCATTTGCATTTGCATTTGCATTTGCATTTGCATTTGCATTTGCATTTGCATTTGCATTTGCATTTGCATTTGCATTTGCATTTGCATTTGCATTTGCATTTGCATTTGCATTTGCATTTGCATTTGCATTTGCATTTGCATTTGCATTTGCATTTGCATTTGCATTTGCATTTGCATTTGCATTTGCATTTGCATTTGCATTTGCATTTGCATTTGCATTTGCATTTGCATTTGCATTTGCATTTGCATTTGCATTTGCATTTGCATTTGCATTTGCATTTGCATTTGCATTTGCATTTGCATTTGCATTTGCATTTGCATTTGCATTTGGATTTGCATTTGCATTTGCATTTGCATTTGCATTTGCATTTGCATTTGCATTTGCATTTGCATTTGCATTTGCATTTGCATTTGCATTTGCATTAGCATTTGCATTTGCATTTGCATTTGCATTTGCATTTGCATTTGCATTTGCATTTGCATTTGCATTTGCATTTGCATTTGCATTTGCATTTGCATTTGCATTTGCATTTGCATTTGCATTTGCATTTGCATTTGCATTTGCATTTGCATTTGCATTTGCATTTGCATTTGCATTTGCATTTGCATTTGCATTTGCATTTGCATTTGCATTTGCATTTGCATTTGCATTTCCATTTGCATTTGCATTTGCATTTGCATTTGCATTTGCATTTGCATTTGCATTTGCATTTGCATTTGCATTTGCATTTGCATTTGCATTTGCATTTGCATTTGCATTTGCATTTGCATTTGCATTTGCATTTGCATTTGCATTTCCATTTGCATTTGCATTTGCATTTGCATTTGCATTTGCATTTGCATTTGCATTTGCATTTGCACTTGCACTTGCACTTGCAGTTGCGCTTGCGCTTGCGGTTGCGTTTGCGTTTGC
>CAWLCU010000048.1:502500-512500 GCA_963855975.1 Andrena chrysosceles
TTGCGTTTGCGTTTGCGTTTGCGTTTGCGTTTGCGTTTGCGTTTGCGTTTGCGTTTGCGTTTGCGTTTGCGTTTGCGTTTGCGTTTGCGTTTGCGTTTGCGTTTGCGTTTGCGTTTGCGTTTGCGTTTGCGTTTGCGTTTGCGTTTGCGTTTGCGTTTGCGTTTGCGTTTGCGTTTGCGTTTGCGTTTGCGTTTGCGTTTGCGTTTGCGTTTGCGTTTGCGTTTGCGTTTGCGTTTGCGTTTGCGTTTGCGTTTGCGTTTGCGTTTGCGTTTGCGTTTGCGTTTGCGTTTGCGTTTGCGTTTGCGTTTGCGTTTGCGTTTGCGTTTGCGTTTGCGTTTGCGTTTGCGTTTGCGTTTGCGTTTGCGTTTGCGTTTGCGTTTGCGTTTGCGTTTGCGTTTGCGTTTGCGTTTGCGTTTGCGTTTGCGTTTGCGTTTGCGTTTGCGTTTGCGTTTGCGTTTGCGTTTGCGTTTGCGTTTGCGTTTGCGTTTGCGTTTGCGTTTGCGTTTGCGTTTGCGTTTGCGTTTGCGTTTGCGTTTGCGTTTGCGTTTGCGTTTGCGTTTGCGTTTGCGTTTGCGTTTGCGTTTGCGTTTGCGTTTGCGTTTGCGTTTGCGTTTGCGTTTGCGTTTGCGTTTGCGTTTGCGTTTGCCTTTGCGTTTGCATTTGCATTTGCATTTGCATTTGCATTTGCATTTGCATTTGCATTTGCATTTGCATTTGCATTTGCATTTGCATTTGCATTTGCATTTGGATTTGCATTTGCATTTGCATTTGCATTTGCATTTGCATTTGCATTTGCATTTGCATTTGCATTTGCATTTGCATTTGCATTTGCATTTGCATTTGCATTTGCATTTGCATTTGCATTTGCATTTGCATTTGCATTAGCATTTGCATTTGCATTTGCATTTGCATTTGCATTTGCATTTGCATTTGCATTTGCATTTGCATTTGCATTTGCATTTGCATTTGCATTTGCATTTGCATTTGCATTTGCATTTGCATTTGCATTTGCATTTGCATTTCCATTTGCATTTGCATTTGCATTTGCATTTGCATTTGCATTTGCATTTGCATTTGCATTTGCACTTGCACTTGCACTTGCAGTTGCGCTTGCGCTTGCGGTTGCGTTTGCGTTTGCGATTGCGTTTGCGTTTGCGTTTGCGTTTGCGTTTGCGTTTGCGTTTGCGTTTGCGTTTGCGTTTGCGTTTGCGTTTGCGTTTGCGTTTGCGTTTGCGTTTGCGTTTGCGTTTGCGTTTGCGTTTGCGTTTGCGTTTGCGTTTGCGTTTGCGTTTGCTTTTGCGTTTGCGTTTGCGTTTGCGTTTGCGTTTGCGTTTGCGTTTGCGTTTGCGTTTGCGTTTGCGTTTGCGTTTGCGTTTGCGTTTGCGTTTGCGTTTGCGTTTGCGTTTGCGTTTGCGTTTGCGTTTGCGTTTGCGTTTGCGTTTGCGTTTGCGTTTGCGTTTGCGTTTGCGTTTGCATTTGCATTTGCATTTGCATTTCCATTTGCATTTGCATTTGCATTTGCATTTGCATTTGCATTTGCATTTGCATTTGCATTTGCACTTGCACTTGCACTTGCAGTTGCGCTTGCGCTTGCGGTTGCGTTTGCGTTTGCGATTGCGTTTGCGTTTGCGTTTGCGTTTGCGTTTGCGTTTGCGTTTGCGTTTGCGTTTGCGTTTGCGTTTGCGTTTGCGTTTGCGTTTGCGTTTGCGTTTGCGTTTGCGTTTGCGTTTGCGTTTGCGTTTGCGTTTGCGTTTGCGTTTGCGTTTGCGTTTGCTTTTGCGTTTGCGTTTGCGTTTGCGTTTGCGTTTGCGTTTGCGTTTGCGTTTGCGTTTGCGTTTGCGTTTGCGTTTGCGTTTGCGTTTGCGTTTGCGTTTGCGTTTGCGTTTGCGTTTGCGTTTGCGTTTGCGTTTGCGTTTGCGTTTGCGTTTGCGTTTGCGTTTGCGTTTGCGTTTGCGTTTGCGTTTGCGTTTGCGTTTGCGTTTGCGTTTGCGTTTGCGTTTGCGTTTGCGTTTGCGTTTGCGTTTGCGTTTGCGTTTGCGTTTGCGTTTGCGTTTGCGTTTGCGTTTGCGTTTGCGTTTGCGTTTGCGTTTGCGTTTGCGTTTGCGTTTGCGTTTGCGTTTGCGTTTGCGTTTGCGTTTGCGTTTGCGTTTGCGTTTGCGTTTGCGTTTGCGTTTGCGTTTGCGTTTGCGTTTGCGTTTGCGTTTGCGTTTGCGTTTGCGTTTGCGTTTGCGTTTGCGTTTGCGTTTGCGTTTGCGTTTGCGTTTGCGTTTGCGTTTGCGTTTGCGTTTGCGTTTGCGTTTGCGTTTGCGTTTGCGTTTGCGTTTGCGTTTGCGTTTGCGTTTGCGTTTGCGTTTGCGTTTGCGTTTGCGTTTGCGTTTGCGTTTGCGTTTGCGTTTGCGTTTGCGTTTGCGTTTGCGTTTGCGTTTGCGTTTGCGTTTGCGTTTGCGTTTGCGTTTGCGTTTGCGTTTGCGTTTGCGTTTGCGTTTGCGTTTGCGTTTGCGTTTGCGTTTGCGTTTGCGTTTGCGTTTGCGTTTGCGTTTGCGTTTGCGTTTGCGTTTGCGTTTGCGTTTGCGTTTGCGTTTGCGTTTGCGTTTGCGTTTGCGTTTGCGTTTGCGTTTGCGTTTGCGTTTGCGTTTGCGTTTGCGTTTGCGTTTGCGTTTGCGTTTGCGTTTGCGTTTGCGTTTGCCTTTGCGTTTGCATTTGCATTTGCATTTGCATTTGCATTTGCATTTGCATTTGCATTTGCATTTGCATTTGCATTAGCATTAGCATTTGCATTTGCATTTGCATTTGCATTTGCATTTGCATTTGCATTTGCATTAGCATTAGCATTTGCATTTGCATTTGCATTTGCATTTGCATTTGCATTTGCATTTGCATTTGCATTTGCATTTGCATTTGCATTTGGATTTGCATTTGCATTTGCATTTGCATTTGCATTTGCATTTGCATTTGCATTTGCATTTGGATTTGCATTTGCATTTGCATTTGCATTTGCATTTGCATTTGCATTTGCATTTGCATTTGCATTTGCATTTGCATTTGCATTTGCATTTGCATTTGCATTTGCATTTGCATTTGCATTTGCATTTGCATTTGCATTTGCATTTGCATTTGCATTTGCATTTGCATTTGCATTTGCATTTGCATTTGCATTTGCATTTGCATTTGCATTAGCATTTGCATTTGCATTTGCATTTGCATTTGCATTTGCATTTGCATTTGCATTTGCATTTGCATTTGCATTTGCATTTGCATTTGCATTTGCATTTGCATTTGCATTTGCATTTGCATTTGCATTTGCATTTGCATTTCCATTTGCATTAGCATTTGCATTTGCATTTGCATTTGCATTTGCATTTGCATTTGCATTTGCATTTGCATTTGCATTTGCATTTGCATTTGCATTTGCATTTGCATTTGCATTTGCATTTGCATTTGCATTTGCATTTGCATTTGCATTTGCATTTGCATTTGCATTTGCATTTGCATTTGCATTTGCATTTGCATTTGCATTTGCATTTGCATTTGCATTTGCATTTGCATTTGCATTTGCATTTGCATTTGCATTTGCATTTGCATTTGCATTTGCATTTGCATTTGCATTTGCATTTGCATTTGCATTTGCATTTCCATTTGCATTTGCATTTGCATTTGCATTTGCATTTGCATTTGCATTTGCATTTGCATTTGCATTTGCATTTGCATTTGCATTTGCATTTGCATTTGCATTTGCATTTGCATTTGCATTTGCATTTGCGTTTGCGTTTGCGTTTGCGTTTGCGTTTGCGTTTGCGTTTGCGTTTGCGTTTGCGTTTGCGTTTGCGTTTGCGTTTGCGTTTGCGTTTGCGTTTGCGTTTGCGTTTGCGTTTGCGTTTGCGTTTGCGTTTGCGTTTGCGTTTGCGTTTGCGTTTGCGTTTGCGTTTGCGTTTGCGTTTGCGTTTGCGTTTGCGTTTGCGTTTGCGTTTGCGTTTGCGTTTGCGTTTGCGTTTGCGTTTGCGTTTGCGTTTGCGTTTGCGTTTGCGTTTGCGTTTGCGTTTGCGTTTGCGTTTGCGTTTGCGTTTGCGTTTGCGTTTGCGTTTGCGTTTGCGTTTGCGTTTGCGTTTGCGTTTGCGTTTGCGTTTGCGTTTGCGTTTGCGTTTGCGTTTGCGTTTGCGTTTGCGTTTGCGTTTGCGTTTGCGTTTGCGTTTGCGTTTGCGTTTGCGTTTGCGTTTGCGTTTGCGTTTGCGTTTGCGTTTGCGTTTGCGTTTGCGTTTGCGTTTGCGTTTGCGTTTGCGTTTGCGTTTGCGTTTGCGTTTGCGTTTGCGTTTGCATTTGCATTTGCATTTGCATTTGCATTTGCATTTGCATTAGCATTAGCATTTGCATTTGCATTTGCATTTGCATTTGCATTTGCATTTGCATTAGCATTAGCATTTGCATTTGCATTTGCATTTGCATTTGCATTTGCATTTGCATTTGCATTTGCATTTGCATTTGCATTTGCATTTGCATTTGGATTTGCATTTGCATTTGCATTTGCATTTGCATTTGCATTTGCATTTGCATTTGCATTTGCATTTGCATTTGCATTTGCATTTGCATTTGCATTTGCATTTGCATTTGCATTTGCATTTGCATTTGCATTTGCATTTGCATTTGCATTTGCATTTGCATTTGCATTTGCATTAGCATTTGCATTTGCATTTGCATTTGCATTTGCATTTGCATTTGCATTTGCATTTGCATTTGCATTTGCATTTGCATTTGCATTTGCATTTGCATTTGCATTTGCATTTGCATTTGCATTTGCATTTGCATTTGCATTTGCATTTCCATTTGCATTTGCATTTGCATTTGCATTTGCATTTGCATTTGCATTTGCATTTGCATTTGCACTTGCACTTGCACTTGCAGTTGCGCTTGCGCTTGCGGTTGCGTTTGCGTTTGCGATTGCGTTTGCGTTTGCGTTTGCGTTTGCGTTTGCGTTTGCGTTTGCGTTTGCGTTTGCGTTTGCGTTTGCGTTTGCGTTTGCGTTTGCGTTTGCGTTTGCGTTTGCGTTTGCGTTTGCGTTTGCGTTTGCGTTTGCGTTTGCGTTTGCGTTTGCGTTTGCGTTTGCGTTTGCGTTTGCGTTTGCATTTGCATTTGCATTTGCATTTGCATTTGCATTTGCATTAGCATTAGCATTTGCATTTGCATTTGCATTTGCATTTGCATTTGCATTTGCATTAGCATTAGCATTTGCATTTGCATTTGCATTTGCATTTGCATTTGCATTTGCATTTGCATTTGCATTTGCATTTGCATTTGCATTTGCATTTGGATTTGCATTTGCATTTGCATTTGCATTTGCATTTGCATTTGCATTTGCATTTGCATTTGCATTTGCATTTGCATTTGCATTTGCATTTGCATTTGCATTTGCATTTGCATTTGCATTTGCATTTGCATTTGCATTTGCATTTGCATTTGCATTTGCATTTGCATTTGCATTTGCATTTGCATTTGCATTTGCATTTGCATTTGCATTTGCATTTGCATTTGCATTTGCATTTGCATTTGCATTTGGATTTGCATTTGCATTTGCATTTGCATTTGCATTTGCATTTGCATTTGCATTTGCATTTGCATTTGCATTTGCATTTGCATTTGCATTTCCATTTGCATTAGCATTTGCATTTGCATTTGCATTTGCATTTGCATTTGCATTTGCATTTGCATTTGCATTTGCATTTGCATTTGCATTTGCATTTGCGTTTGCATTTGCATTTGCATTTGCATTTGCATTTGCATTTGCATTTGCATTTGCATTTGCATTTGCATTTGCATTTGCATTTGCATTTGCATTTGCATTTGCATTTGCATTTGCATTTGCATTTGCATTTGCATTTGCATTTGCATTTGCATTTGCATTTGCATTTGCATTTGCATTTGCATTTGCATTTGCATTTGCATTTGCATTTGGATTTGCATTTGCATTTGCATTTGCATTTGCATTTGCATTTGCATTTGCATTTGCATTTGCATTTGCATTTGCATTTGCATTTGCATTTGCATTTCCATTTGCATTAGCATTTGCATTTGCATTTGCATTTGCATTTGCATTTGCATTTGCATTTGCATTTGCATTTGCATTTGCATTTGCATTTGCATTTGCATTTGCATTTGCATTTGCATTTGCATTTGCATTTGCATTTGCATTTGCATTTGCATTTGCATTTGCATTTGCATTTGCATTTGCATTTGCATTTGCATTTGCATTTGCATTTGCATTTGCATTTGCATTTGCATTTGCATTTGCATTTGCATTTGCATTTGCATTTGCATTTGCATTTGCATTTGCATTTGCATTTGCATTTGCATTTGCATTTGCATTTCCATTTGCATTTGCATTTGCATTTGCATTTGCATTTGCATTTGCATTTGCATTTGCATTTGCATTTGCATTTGCATTTGCATTTGCATTTGCATTTGCATTTGCATTTGCATTTGCATTTGCATTTGCATTTGCATTTGCATTTGCGTTTGCGTTTGCGTTTGCGTTTGCGTTTGCGTTTGCGTTTGCGTTTGCGTTTGCGTTTGCGTTTGCGTTTGCGTTTGCGTTTGCGTTTGCGTTTGCGTTTGCGTTTGCGTTTGCGTTTGCGTTTGCGTTTGCGTTTGCGTTTGCGTTTGCGTTTGCGTTTGCGTTTGCGTTTGCGTTTGCGTTTGCGTTTGCGTTTGCGTTTGCGTTTGCGTTTGCGTTTGCGGTTGCGTTTGCGTTTGCGTTTGCGTTTGCGTTTGCGTTTGCGTTTGCGTTTGCGTTTGCGTTTGCGTTTGCGTTTGCGTTTGCGTTTGCGTTTGCGTTTGCGTTTGCGTTTGCGTTTGCGTTTGCGTTTGCGTTTGCGTTTGCGTTTGCGTTTGCGTTTGCGTTTGCGTTTGCGTTTGCGTTTGCGTTTGCGTTTGCGTTTGCGTTTGCGTTTGCGTTTGCGTTTGCGTTTGCGTTTGCGTTTGCGTTTGCGTTTGCGTTTGCGTTTGCGTTTGCGTTTGCGTTTGCGTTTGCGTTTGCGTTTGCGTTTGCATTTGCATTTGCATTTGCATTTGCATTTGCATTAGCATTAGCATTTGCATTTGCATTTGCATTTGCATTTGCATTTGCATTTGCATTAGCATTAGCATTTGCATTTGCATTTGCATTTGCATTTGCATTTGCATTTGCATTTGCATTTGCATTTGCATTTGCATTTGCATTTGCATTTGCATTTGGATTTGCATTTGCATTTGCATTTGCATTTGCATTTGCATTTGCATTTGCATTTGCATTTGCATTTGCATTTGCATTTGCATTTGCATTTGCATTTGCATTTGCATTTGCATTTGCATTTGCATTTGCATTTGCATTTGCATTTGCATTTGCATTTGCATTTGCATTTGCATTAGCATTTGCATTTGCATTTGCATTTGCATTTGCTTTTGCATTTGCATTTGCATTTGCATTTGCATTTGCATTTGCATTTGCATTTGCATTTGCATTTGCATTTGCATTTGCATTTGCATTTGCATTTGCATTTGCATTTGCATTTGCATTTCCATTTGCATTTGCATTTGCATTTGCATTTGCATTTGCATTTGCATTTGCATTTGCATTTGCACTTGCACTTGCACTTGCAGTTGCGCTTGCGCTTGCGGTTGCGTTTGCGTTTGCGATTGCGTTTGCGTTTGCGTTTGCGTTTGCGTTTGCGTTTGCGTTTGCGTTTGCGTTTGCGTTTGCGTTTGCGTTTGCGTTTGCGTTTGCGTTTGCGTTTGCGTTTGCGTTTGCGTTTGCGTTTGCGTTTGCGTTTGCGTTTGCGTTTGCGTTTGCGTTTGCGTTTGCGTTTGCATTTGCATTTGCATTTGCATTTGCATTTGCATTTGCATTAGCATTAGCATTTGCATTTGCATTTGCATTTGCATTTGCATTTGCATTTGCATTAGCATTAGCATTTGCATTTGCATTTGCATTTGCATTTGCATTTGCATTTGCATTTGCATTTGCATTTGCATTTGCATTTGCATTTGCATTTGGATTTGCATTTGCATTTGCATTTGCATTTGCATTTGCATTTGCATTTGCATTTGCATTTGCATTTGCATTTGCATTTGCATTTGCATTTGCATTTGCATTTGCATTTGCATTTGCATTTGCATTTGCATTTGCATTTGCATTTGCATTTGCATTTGCATTTGCATTTGCATTTGCATTTGCATTTGCATTTGCATTTGCATTTGCATTTGCATTTGCATTTGGATTTGCATTTGCATTTGCATTTGCATTTGCATTTGCATTTGCATTTGCATTTGCATTTGCATTTGCATTTGCATTTGCATTTGCATTTCCATTTGCATTAGCATTTGCATTTGCATTTGCATTTGCATTTGCATTTGCATTTGCATTTGCATTTGCATTTGCATTTGCATTTGCATTTGCATTTGCGTTTGCATTTGCATTTGCATTTGCATTTGCATTTGCATTTGCATTTGCATTTGCATTTGCATTTGCATTTGCATTTGCATTTGCATTTGCATTTGCATTTGCATTTGCATTTGCATTTGCATTTGCATTTGCATTTGCATTTGCATTTGCATTTGCATTTGCATTTGCATTTGCATTTGCATTTGCATTTGCATTTCCATTTGCGTTTGCGTTTGCGTTTGCGTTTGCGTTTGCGTTTGCGTTTGCGTTTGCGTTTGCGTTTGCGTTTGCGTTTGCGTTTGCGTTTGCGTTTGCGTTTGCGTTTGCGTTTGCGTTTGCGTTTGCGTTTGCGTTTGCGTTTGCGTTTGCGTTTGCATTTGCATTTGCATTTGCATTTCCATTTGCATTTGCATTTGCATTTGCATTTGCATTTGCATTTGCATTTGCATTTGCATTTGCACTTGCACTTGCACTTGCAGTTGCGCTTGCGCTTGCGGTTGCGTTTGCGTTTGCGATTGCGTTTGCGTTTGCGTTTGCGTTTGCGTTTGCGTTTGCGTTTGCGTTTGCGTTTGCGTTTGCGTTTGCGTTTGCGTTTGCGTTTGCGTTTGCGTTTGCGTTTGCGTTTGCGTTTGCGTTTGCGTTTGCGTTTGCGTTTGCGTTTGCGTTTGCGTTTGCGTTTGCGTTTGCGTTTGCGTTTGCGTTTGCGTTTGCGTTTGCGTTTGCGTTTGCGTTTGCGTTTGCGTTTGCGTTTGCGTTTGCGTTTGCGTTTGCGTTTGCGTTTGCGTTTGCGTTTGCGTTTGCGTTTGCGTTTGCGTTTGCGTTTGCGTTTGCGTTTGCGTTTGCGTTTGCGTTTGCGTTTGCGTTTGCGTTTGCGTTTGCGTTTGCGTTTGCGTTTGCGTTTGCGTTTGCGTTTGCGTTTGCGTTTGCGTTTGCGTTTGCGTTTGCGTTTGCGTTTGCGTTTGCGTTTGCGTTTGCGTTTGCGTTTGCGTTTGCGTTTGCGTTTGCGTTTGCGTTTGCGTTTGCGTTTGCGTTTGCGTTTGCGTTTGCGTTTGCGTTTGCGTTTGCGTTTGCGTTTGCGTTTGCGTTTGCGTTTGCGTTTGCGTTTGCGTTTGCGTTTGCGTTTGCCTTTGCGTTTGCATTTGCATTTGCATTTGCATTTGCATTTGCATTTGCATTTGCATTTGCATTTGCATTAGCATTAGCATTTGCATTTGCATTTGCATTTGCATTTGCATTTGCATTTGCATTAGCATTAGCATTTGCATTTGCATTTGCATTTGCATTTGCATTTGCATTTGCATTTGCATTTGCATTTGCATTTGCATTTGCATTTGCATTTGGATTTGCATTTGCATTTGCATTTGCATTTGCATTTGCATTTGCATTTGCATTTGCATTTGCATTTGCATTTGCATTTGCATTTGCATTTGCATTTGCATTTGCATTTGCATTTGCATTTGCATTTGCATTTGCATTTGCATTTGCATTTGCATTTGCATTTGCATTTGCATTTGCATTTGCATTTGCATTTGAATTAGCATTTGAATTAGCATTAGCATTTGCATTTGCATTTGCATTTGCATTTGCATTTGC
>CAWLCU010000048.1:520000-525000 GCA_963855975.1 Andrena chrysosceles
GTTTGCGTTTGCGTTTGCGTTTGCGTTTGCGTTTGCATTTGCATTTGCATTTGCATTTGCATTTGCATTTGCATTAGCATTAGCATTTGCATTTGCATTTGCATTTGCATTTGCATTTGCATTTGCATTAGCATTAGCATTTGCATTTGCATTTGCATTTGCATTTGCATTTGCATTTGCATTTGCATTTGCATTTGCATTTGCATTTGCATTTGGATTTGCATTTGCATTTGCATTTGCATTTGCATTTGCATTTGCATTTGCATTTGCATTTGCATTTGCATTTGCATTTGCATTTGCATTTGCATTTGCATTTGCATTTGCATTTGCATTTGCATTTGCATTTGCATTTGCATTTGCATTTGCATTTGCATTAGCAT
The DNA here is from genome assembly GCA_963855975.1 of Andrena chrysosceles. NCBI lineage: Eukaryota > Metazoa > Arthropoda > Insecta > Hymenoptera > Andrenidae > Andrena > Andrena chrysosceles. Next base: position 520,381 of record CAWLCU010000048.1, read on the forward strand.
TTGCATTTGCATTTGCATTTGCATTTGCATTTGCATTTGCATTTGCATTTGCATTTGCATTTGCATTTGCATTTGCATTTGCATTTGCATTTGCATTTGCATTTGCATTTGCATTTGCATTTGCATTTGCATTTGCATTTGCATTTGCATTTGCATTTGCATTTGCATTTGCATTTGCATTTGCATTTGCATTTGCATTTGCATTTGCATTTGCATTTGCATTTGCATTTGCATTTGCATTTGCATTTGCATTTGCATTTGCATTTGCATTTGCATTTGCATTTGGATTTGCATTTGCATTTGCATTTGCATTTGCATTTGCATTTGCATTTGCATTTGCATTTGCATTTGCATTTGCATTTGCATTTGCATTTCCATTTGCATTAGCATTTGCATTTGCATTTGCATTTGCATTTGCATTTGCATTTGCATTTGCATTTGCATTTGCATTTGCATTTGCATTTGCATTTGCATTTGCATTTGCATTTGCATTTGCATTTGCATTTGCATTTGCATTTGCATTTGCATTTGCATTTGCATTTGCATTTGCATTTGCATTTGCATTTGCATTTGCATTTGCATTTGCATTTGCATTTGCATTTGCATTTGCATTTGCATTTGCATTTGCATTTGCATTTGCATTTGCATTTGCATTTGCATTTGCATTTGCATTTCCATTTGCATTTGCATTTGCATTTGCATTTGCATTTGCATTTGCATTTGCATTTGCATTTGCATTTGCATTTGCATTTGCATTTGCATTTGCATTTGCATTTGCATTTGCATTTGCATTTGCATTTGCATTTGCATTTGCATTTGCATTTGCATTTGCATTTGCATTTGCATTTGCATTTGCATTTGCATTTGCATTTGCATTTGCATTTGCATTTGCATTTGCATTTGCATTTGCATTTGCATTTGCATTTGCATTTGCATTTGCATTTGCATTTGCATTTGCATTTCCATTTGCGTTTGCGTTTGCGTTTGCGTTTGCGTTTGCGTTTGCGTTTGCGTTTGCGTTTGCGTTTGCGTTTGCGTTTGCGTTTGCGTTTGCGTTTGCGTTTGCGTTTGCGTTTGCGTTTGCATTTGCATTTGCATTTGCATTTCCATTTGCATTTGCATTTGCATTTGCATTTGCATTTGCATTTGCATTTGCATTTGCATTTGCACTTGCACTTGCACTTGCAGTTGCGCTTGCGCTTGCGGTTGCGTTTGCGTTTGCGATTGCGTTTGCGTTTGCGTTTGCGTTTGCGTTTGCGTTTGCGTTTGCGTTTGCGTTTGCGTTTGCGTTTGCGTTTGCGTTTGCGTTTGCGTTTGCGTTTGCGTTTGCGTTTGCGTTTGCGTTTGCGTTTGCGTTTGCGTTTGCGTTTGCGTTTGCGTTTGCTTTTGCGTTTGCGTTTGCGTTTGCGTTTGCGTTTGCGTTTGCGTTTGCGTTTGCGTTTGCGTTTGCGTTTGCGTTTGCGTTTGCGTTTGCGTTTGCGTTTGCGTTTGCGTTTGCGTTTGCGTTTGCGTTTGCGTTTGCGTTTGCGTTTGCGTTTGCGTTTGCGTTTGCGTTTGCGTTTGCGTTTGCGTTTGCGTTTGCGTTTGCGTTTGCGTTTGCGTTTGCGTTTGCGTTTGCGTTTGCGTTTGCGTTTGCGTTTGCGTTTGCGTTTGCGTTTGCGTTTGCGTTTGCGTTTGCGTTTGCGTTTGCGTTTGCGTTTGCGTTTGCGTTTGCGTTTGCGTTTGCGTTTGCGTTTGCGTTTGCGTTTGCGTTTGCGTTTGCGTTTGCGTTTGCGTTTGCGTTTGCGTTTGCGTTTGCGTTTGCGTTTGCGTTTGCGTTTGCGTTTGCGTTTGCGTTTGCGTTTGCGTTTGCGTTTGCGTTTGCGTTTGCGTTTGCGTTTGCGTTTGCGTTTGCGTTTGCGTTTGCGTTTGCGTTTGCGTTTGCGTTTGCGTTTGCGTTTGCGTTTGCGTTTGCGTTTGCGTTTGCGTTTGCGTTTGCGTTTGCGTTTGCGTTTGCGTTTGCGTTTGCGTTTGCGTTTGCGTTTGCGTTTGCGTTTGCGTTTGCGTTTGCGTTTGCGTTTGCGTTTGCGTTTGCGTTTGCGTTTGCGTTTGCGTTTGCGTTTGCGTTTGCGTTTGCGTTTGCGTTTGCGTTTGCGTTTGCGTTTGCGTTTGCGTTTGCGTTTGCGTTTGCGTTTGCGTTTGCGTTTGCGTTTGCGTTTGCGTTTGCGTTTGCGTTTGCGTTTGCGTTTGCGTTTGCGTTTGCGTTTGCGTTTGCGTTTGCGTTTGCGTTTGCGTTTGCGTTTGCGTTTGCGTTTGCGTTTGCGTTTGCGTTTGCGTTTGCGTTTGCGTTTGCGTTTGCGTTTGCGTTTGCGTTTGCGTTTGCGTTTGCGTTTGCGTTTGCGTTTGCGTTTGCGTTTGCGTTTGCGTTTGCGTTTGCGTTTGCGTTTGCGTTTGCGTTTGCGTTTGCGTTTGCGTTTGCGTTTGCGTTTGCGTTTGCGTTTGCCTTTGCGTTTGCATTTGCATTTGCATTTGCATTTGCATTTGCATTTGCATTTGCATTTGCATTTGCATTAGCATTAGCATTTGCATTTGCATTTGCATTTGCATTTGCATTTGCATTTGCATTAGCATTAGCATTTGCATTTGCATTTGCATTTGCATTTGCATTTGCATTTGCATTTGCATTTGCATTTGCATTTGCATTTGCATTTGCATTTGGATTTGCATTTGCATTTGCATTTGCATTTGCATTTGCATTTGCATTTGCATTTGCATTTGCATTTGCATTTGCATTTGCATTTGCATTTGCATTTGCATTTGCATTTGCATTTGCATTTGCATTTGCATTTGCATTTGCATTTGCATTTGCATTTGCATTTGCATTTGCATTTGCATTTGCATTTGAATTAGCATTTGAATTAGCATTAGCATTTGCATTTGCATTTGCATTTGCATTTGCATTTGCATTTGCATTTGCATTTGCATTTGCATTTGCATTTGCATTTGCATTTGCATTTGCATTTGCATTTGCATTTGCATTAGCATTTGCATTTGCATTTGCATTTGCATTTGCATTTGCATTTGCATTTGCATTTGCATTTGCATTTGCATTTGCATTTGCATTTGCATTTGCATTTGGATTTGCATTTGCATTTGCATTTGCATTTGCATTTGCATTTGCATTTGCATTTGCATTTGCATTAGCATTAGCATTAGCATTAGCATTAGCATTTGCATTTGCATTTGCATTTGCATTTGCATTTGCATTTGCATTTGCATTTGCATTTGCATTTGCATTTGCATTTGCATTTGCATTTGCATTTGCATTTGCATTTGCATTTGCATTTGCATTTGCATTTGCATTTGCATTTACATTTGCATTTGCATTTGCATTTGCATTTGCATTTGCATTTGCATTTGCATTTGCATTTGCACTTGCACTTGCACTTGCAGTTGCGCTTGCGCTTGCGCTTGCGGTTGCGCTTGCGTTTGCGTTTGCGTTTGCGTTTGCGTTTGCGTTTGCGTTTGCGTTTGCGTTTGCGTTTGCGTTTGCGTTTGCGTTTGCGTTTGCGTTTGCGTTTGCGTTTGCGTTTGCGTTTGCGTTTGCGTTTGCGTTTGCGTTTGCGTTTGCGTTTGCGTTTGCGTTTGCGTTTGCGTTTGCGTTTGCGTTTGCGTTTGCGTTTGCGTTTGCGTTTGCGTTTGCGTTTGCCTTTGCATTTGCGTTTGCGTTTGCGTTTGCGTTTGCATTTGCATTTGCATTTGCATTTGCATTTGCATTTGCATTTGCATTTGCATTTGCATTTGCATTTGCATTTGCATTTGCATTTGCATTTGCATTTGCATTTGCATTTGCATTTGCATTTGCATTTGCATTTGCATTTGCATTTGCATTTGCATTTGCATTTGCATTTGCATTTGCATTTGCATTTGCATTTGCATTTGCATTTGCATTTGCATTTGCATTTGCATTTGCATTTGCATTTGCATTTAGATTTGCATTTGCATTTAGATTTGCATTTGCATTTGAATTTGCATTTGCGTTTGCGTTTGCGTTTGCATTTGCACTTGCACTTGCACTTGCACTTGCACTTGCACTTGCACTCGCACTCGCACTCGCACTCGCACTCGCACTCGCACTCGCACTCGCACTCGCACTCGCACTCGCACTCGCACTCGCATTAGCATTTGCATTTGCATTTGCATTTGCATTTGCATTTGCATTTGCATTTGCATTTGCATTTGCATTTGCATTTGCATTTGCATTTGCATTTGCATTTGCATTTGCATTTGCATTTGCATTTGCATTTGCATTTGCATTTGCATTTGCATTTGCATTTGCATTTGCATTTGCATTTGCATTAGCATTTGCATTTGCATTTGCATTCGCATTTGCATTTGCATTTGCATTTGCATTTGCATTTGCATTTGCATTTGCATTTGCATTAGCATTAGCATTAGCATTTGCATTTGCATTTGCATTTGCATTTGCATTTGCATTTGCATTTGCATTTGCATTTGCATTTGCATTTGCATTTGCATTTGCATTTGCATTTGCATTTGCATTTGCATTTGCATTAGCATTAGCATTTGCATTGCATTTGCATTTGCATTTGCATTTGCATTTGCATTTGCATTTGCATT
>CAWLCU010000048.1:530000-532500 GCA_963855975.1 Andrena chrysosceles
CATTTGCATTTGCATTTGCATTTGCATTTGGATTTGCATTTGCATTTGCATTTGCATTTGCATTTGCATTTGCATTTGCATTTGCATTTGCATTTGCATTTGCATTTGCATTTGCATTTCCATTTGCATTAGCATTTGCATTTGCATTTGCATTTGCATTTGCATTTGCATTTGCATTTGCATTTGCATTTGCATTTGCATTTGCATTTGCATTTGCATTTGCATTTGCATTTGCATTTGCATTTGCATTTGCATTTGCATTTGCATTTGCATTTGCATTTGCATTTGCATTTGCATTTGCATTTGCATTTGCATTTGCATTTGCATTTGCATTTGCATTTGCATTTGCATTTGCATTTGCATTTGCATTTGCATTTGCATTTGCATTTGCATTTGCATTTGCATTTGCATTTGCATTTGCATTTGCATTTCCATTTGCATTTGCATTTGCATTTGCATTTGCATTTGCATTTGCATTTGCATTTGCATTTGCACTTGCACTTGCACTTGCAGTTGCGCTTGCGCTTGCGGTTGCGTTTGCGTTTGCGATTGCGTTTGCGTTTGCGTTTGCGTTTGCGTTTGCGTTTGCGTTTGCGTTTGCGTTTGCGTTTGCGTTTGCGTTTGCGTTTGCGTTTGCGTTTGCGTTTGCGTTTGCGTTTGCGTTTGCGTTTGCGTTTGCGTTTGCGTTTGCGTTTGCGTTTGCGTTTGCGTTTGCGTTTGCGTTTGCGTTTGCGTTTGCGTTTGCGTTTGCGTTTGCGTTTGCGTTTGCGTTTGCGTTTGCGTTTGCGTTTGCGTTTGCGTTTGCGTTTGCGTTTGCGTTTGCGTTTGCGTTTGCGTTTGCGTTTGCGTTTGCGTTTGCGTTTGCGTTTGCGTTTGCGTTTGCGTTTGCGTTTGCGTTTGCGTTTGCGTTTGCGTTTGCGTTTGCGTTTGCGTTTGCGTTTGCGTTTGCGTTTGCGTTTGCGTTTGCGTTTGCGTTTGCGTTTGCATTTGCATTTGCATTTGCATTTGCATTTGCATTTGCATTAGCATTAGCATTTGCATTTGCATTTGCATTTGCATTTGCATTTGCATTTGCATTAGCATTAGCATTTGCATTTGCATTTGCATTTGCATTTGCATTTGCATTTGCATTTGCATTTGCATTTGCATTTGCATTTGCATTTGGATTTGCATTTGCATTTGCATTTGCATTTGCATTTGCATTTGCATTTGCATTTGCATTTGCATTTGCATTTGCATTTGCATTTGCATTTGCATTTGCATTTGCATTTGCATTTGCATTTGCATTTGCATTTGCATTTGCATTAGCATTTGCATTTGCATTTGCATTTGCATTTGCATTTGCATTTGCATTTGCATTTGCATTTGCATTTGCATTTGCATTTGCATTTGCATTTGCATTTGCATTTGCATTTGCATTTGCATTTGCATTTGCATTTGCATTTGCATTTGCATTTGCATTTGCATTTGCATTTGCATTTGCATTTGCATTTGCATTTGCATTTGCATTTGCATTTGCATTTGCATTTGCATTTGCATTTGCATTTGCATTTGCATTTGCATTTGCATTTGCATTTGCATTTGCATTTGCATTTGCATTTGCATTTGCATTTGCATTTGCATTTGCATTTGCATTTGCATTTGCATTTGCATTTGCATTTGCATTTGCATTTGGATTTGCATTTGCATTTGCATTTGCATTTGCATTTGCATTTGCATTTGCATTTGCATTTGCATTTGCATTTGCATTTGCATTTGCATTTCCATTTGCATTAGCATTTGCATTTGCATTTGCATTTGCATTTGCATTTGCATTTGCATTTGCATTTGCATTTGCATTTGCATTTGCATTTGCATTTGCATTTGCATTTGCATTTGCATTTGCATTTGCATTTGCATTTGCATTTGCATTTGCATTTGCATTTGCATTTGCATTTGCATTTGCATTTGCATTTGCATTTGCATTTGCATTTGCATTTGCATTTGCATTTGCATTTGCATTTGCATTTGCATTTGCATTTGCATTTGCATTTGCATTTGCATTTGCATTTGCATTTGCATTTCCATTTGCATTTGCATTTGCATTTGCATTTGCATTTGCATTTGCATTTGCATTTGCATTTGCATTTGCATTTGCATTTGCATTTGCATTTGCATTTGCATTTGCATTTGCATTTGCATTTGCATTTGCATTTGCATTTGCATTTGCATTTGCATTTGCATTTGCATTTGCATTTGCATTTGCATTTGCATTTGCATTTGCATTTGCATTTGCATTTGCATTTGCATTTGCATTTGCATTTGCATTTGCATTTGCATTTGCATTTGCATTTGCATTTGCATTTGCATTTGCATTTGCATTTGCATTTGCATTTGCATTTAGATTTGCATTTGCATTTAGATTTGCATTTGCATTTGAATTTGCATTTGCGTTTGCGTTTGCGTTTGCATTTGCACTTGCACTTGCACTTGCACTTGCACTTGCACTTGCACTCGCACT
>CAWLCU010000048.1:542500-590000 GCA_963855975.1 Andrena chrysosceles
TTTGCATTTGCATTTGCATTTGCATTTGCATTTGCATTTGCATTTGCATTTGCATTTGCATTTGCATTTGCATTTGCATTTGCATTTGCATTTGCATTTGCATTTGCATTTGCATTTGGATTTGCATTTGCATTTGCATTTGCATTTGCATTTGCATTTGCACTTGCACTTGCACTTGCAGTTGCGCTTGCGCTTGCGGTTGCGTTTGCGTTTGCGATTGCGTTTGCGTTTGCGTTTGCGTTTGCGTTTGCGTTTGCGTTTGCGTTTGCGTTTGCGTTTGCGTTTGCGTTTGCGTTTGCGTTTGCGTTTGCGTTTGCGTTTGCGTTTGCGTTTGCGTTTGCGTTTGCGTTTGCGTTTGCGTTTGCGTTTGCGTTTGCGTTTGCGTTTGCGTTTGCGTTTGCGTTTGCGTTTGCGTTTGCGTTTGCGTTTGCGTTTGCGTTTGCGTTTGCGTTTGCGTTTGCGTTTGCATTTGCATTTGCATTTGCATTTGCATTTGCATTAGCATTAGCATTTGCATTTGCATTTGCATTTGCATTTGCATTTGCATTTGCATTAGCATTAGCATTTGCATTTGCATTTGCATTTGCATTTGCATTTGCATTTGCATTTGCATTTGCATTTGCATTTGCATTTGCATTTGCATTTGCATTTGGATTTGCATTTGCATTTGCATTTGCATTTGCATTTGCATTTGCATTTGCATTTGCATTTGCATTTGCATTTGCATTTGCATTTGCATTTGCATTTGCATTTGCATTTGCATTTGCATTTGCATTTGCATTTGCATTTGCATTTGCATTTGCATTTGCATTTGCATTTGCATTTGCATTAGCATTTGCATTTGCATTTGCATTTGCATTTGCATTTGCATTTGCATTTGCATTTGCATTTGCATTTGCATTTGCATTTGCATTTGCATTTGCATTTGCATTTGCATTTGCATTTGCATTTGCATTTGCATTTGCATTTGCATTTGCATTTGCATTTGCATTTGCATTTGCATTTGCATTTGCATTTGCATTTGCATTTGCATTTGCATTTGCATTTGCATTTGCATTTGCATTTGCATTTGCATTTGCATTTGCATTTGCATTTGCATTTGCATTTGCATTTGCATTTGCATTTGCATTTGCATTTGGATTTGCATTTGCATTTGCATTTGCATTTGCATTTGCATTTGCATTTGCATTTGCATTTGCATTTGCATTTGCATTAGCATTAGCATTAGCATTAGCATTAGCATTTGCATTTGCATTTGCATTTGCATTTGCATTTGCATTTGCATTTGCATTTGCATTTGCATTTGCATTTGCATTTGCATTTGCATTTGCATTTGCATTTGCATTTGCATTTGCATTTGCATTTGCATTTGCATTTGCATTTGCATTTGCATTTGCATTTGCATTTGCATTTGCATTTGCATTTGCATTTGCATTTGCATTTGCATTTGCATTTCCATTTGCATTTGCATTTGCATTTGCATTTGCATTTGCATTTGCATTTGCATTTGCATTTGCACTTGCACTTGCACTTGCAGTTGCGCTTGCGCTTGCGTTTGCGTTTGCGTTTGCGTTTGCGTTTGCGTTTGCGTTTGCGGTTGCGTTTGCGTTTGCGTTTGCGTTTGCGTTTGCGTTTGCGTTTGCGTTTGCGTTTGCGTTTGCGTTTGCGTTTGCGTTTGCGTTTGCGTTTGCGTTTGCGTTTGCGTTTGCGTTTGCGTTTGCGTTTGCGTTTGCGTTTGCGTTTGCGTTTGCGTTTGCGTTTGCGTTTGCGTTTGCGTTTGCGTTTGCGTTTGCGTTTGCGTTTGCGTTTGCGTTTGCGTTTGCGTTTGCGTTTGCGTTTGCGTTTGCGTTTGCGTTTGCGTTTGCGTTTGCGTTTGCGTTTGCGTTTGCGTTTGCGTTTGCGTTTGCGTTTGCGTTTGCGTTTGCGTTTGCGTTTGCGTTTGCGTTTGCGTTTGCGTTTGCGTTTGCGTTTGCGTTTGCGTTTGCGTTTGCGTTTGCGTTTGCGTTTGCGTTTGCGTTTGCGTTTGCGTTTGCGTTTGCGTTTGCGTTTGCGTTTGCGTTTGCGTTTGCGTTTGCGTTTGCGTTTGCGTTTGCGTTTGCGTTTGCGTTTGCGTTTGCGTTTGCGTTTGCGTTTGCGTTTGCGTTTGCGTTTGCGTTTGCGTTTGCGTTTGCGTTTGCGTTTGCGTTTGCGTTTGCGTTTGCGTTTGCGTTTGCGTTTGCGTTTGCGTTTGCGTTTGCGTTTGCGTTTGCGTTTGCGTTTGCGTTTGCGTTTGCGTTTGCGTTTGCGTTTGCGTTTGCGTTTGCGTTTGCGTTTGCGTTTGCGTTTGCGTTTGCGTTTGCGTTTGCGTTTGCGTTTGCGTTTGCGTTTGCGTTTGCGTTTGCGTTTGCGTTTGCGTTTGCGTTTGCGTTTGCGTTTGCGTTTGCGTTTGCGTTTGCGTTTGCGTTTGCGTTTGCGTTTGCGTTTGCGTTTGCGTTTGCGTTTGCGTTTGCGTTTGCGTTTGCGTTTGCGTTTGCGTTTGCGTTTGCGTTTGCGTTTGCGTTTGCGTTTGCCTTTGCGTTTGCATTTGCATTTGCATTTGCATTTGCATTTGCATTTGCATTTGCATTTGCATTTGCATTTGCATTAGCATTAGCATTTGCATTTGCATTTGCATTTGCATTTGCATTTGCATTTGCATTAGCATTAGCATTTGCATTTGCATTTGCATTTGCATTTGCATTTGCATTTGCATTTGCATTTGCATTTGCATTTGCATTTGCATTTGCATTTGGATTTGCATTTGCATTTGCATTTGCATTTGCATTTGCATTTGCATTTGCATTTGCATTTGCATTTGCATTTGCATTTGCATTTGCATTTGCATTTGCATTTGCATTTGCATTTGCATTTGCATTTGCATTTGCATTTGCATTTGCATTTGCATTTGCATTTGCATTTGCATTTGCATTTGCATTTGCATTTGCATTTGAATTAGCATTTGAATTAGCATTAGCATTTGCATTTGCATTTGCATTTGCATTTGCATTTGCATTTGCATTTGCATTTGCATTTGCATTTGCATTTGCATTTGCATTTGCATTTGCATTAGCATTTGCATTTGCATTTGCATTTGCATTTGCATTTGCATTTGCATTTGCATTTGCATTTGCATTTGCATTTGGATTTGCATTTGCATTTGCATTTGCATTTGCATTTGCATTTGCATTTGCATTTGCATTTGCATTTGCATTTGCATTTGCATTTGCATTTGCATTTGCATTTGCATTTGCATTTGCACTTGCACTTGCACTTGCAGTTGCGCTTGCGCTTGCGCTTGCGGTTGCGCTTGCGTTTGCGTTTGCGTTTGCGTTTGCGTTTGCGTTTGCGTTTGCGTTTGCGTTTGCGTTTGCGTTTGCGTTTGCGTTTGCGTTTGCGTTTGCGTTTGCGTTTGCGTTTGCGTTTGCGTTTGCGTTTGCGTTTGCGTTTGCGTTTGCGTTTGCGTTTGCGTTTGCGTTTGCGTTTGCGTTTGCGTTTGCGTTTGCGTTTGCGTTTGCGTTTGCGTTTGCGTTTGCGTTTGCGTTTGCGTTTGCGTTTGCGTTTGCGTTTGCGTTTGCGTTTGCGTTTGCGTTTGCGTTTGCCTTTGCGTTTGCGTTTGCGTTTGCGTTTGCGTTTGCATTTGCATTTGCATTTGCATTTGCATTTGCATTTGCATTTGCATTTGCATTTGCATTTGCATTTGCATTTGCATTTGCATTTGCATTTGCATTTGCATTTGCATTTGCATTTGCATTTGCATTTGCATTTGCATTTGCATTTGCATTTGCATTTGCATTTGCATTTGCATTTGCATTTGCATTTGCATTTGCATTTGCATTTGCATTTGCATTTGCATTTGCATTTGCATTTGCATTTGCATTTGCATTTGCATTTGCATTTGCATTTGCATTTGCATTTAGATTTGCATTTGCATTTAGATTTGCATTTGCATTTGAATTTGCATTTGCGTTTGCGTTTGCGTTTGCATTTGCACTTGCACTTGCACTTGCACTTGCACTTGCACTTGCACTCGCACTCGCACTCGCACTCGCACTCGCACTCGCACTCGCACTCGCACTCGCATTAGCATTTGCATTTGCATTTGCATTTGCATTTGCATTTGCATTTGCATTTGCATTTGCATTTGCATTTGCATTTGCATTTGCATTTGCATTTGCATTTGCATTTGCATTTGCATTTGCATTTGCATTTGCATTTGCATTTGCATTTGCATTTGCATTTGCATTTGCATTTGCATTTGCATTTGCATTTGCATTTGCATTTGCATTTGCATTTGCATTTGCGTTTGCCTTTGCGTTTGCATTTGCATTTGCATTTGCATTTGCATTTGCATTTGCATTTGCATTTGCATTTGCATTTGCATTAGCATTAGCATTTGCATTTGCATTTGCATTTGCATTTGCATTTGCATTTGCATTAGCATTAGCATTTGCATTTGCATTTGCATTTGCATTTGCATTTGCATTTGCATTTGCATTTGCATTTGCATTTGCATTTGCATTTGCATTTGGATTTGCATTTGCATTTGCATTTGCATTTGCATTTGCATTTGCATTTGCATTTGCATTTGCATTTGCATTTGCATTTGCATTTGCATTTGCATTTGCATTTGCATTTGCATTTGCATTTGCATTTGCATTTGCATTTGCATTTGCATTTGCATTTGCATTTGCATTTGCATTTGCATTTGCATTTGCATTTGCATTTGCATTTGAATTAGCATTAGCATTTGCATTTGCATTTGCATTTGCATTTGCATTTGCATTTGCATTTGCATTTGCATTTGCATTTGCATTTGCATTTGCATTTGCATTTGCATTAGCATTTGCATTTGCATTTGCATTTGCATTTGCATTTGCATTTGCATTTGCATTTGCATTTGCATTTGCATTTGCATTTGCATTTGCATTTGCATTTGGATTTGCATTTGCATTTGCATTTGCATTTGCATTTGCATTTGCATTTGCATTTGCATTTGCATTTGCATTTGCATTTGCATTTGCATTTGCATTTGCATTTGCATTTGCATTTGCATTTGCACTTGCACTTGCACTTGCAGTTGCGCTTGCGCTTGCGCTTGCGGTTGCGCTTGCGTTTGCGTTTGCGTTTGCGTTTGCGTTTGCGTTTGCGTTTGCGTTTGCGTTTGCGTTTGCGTTTGCGTTTGCGTTTGCGTTTGCGTTTGCGTTTGCGTTTGCGTTTGCGTTTGCGTTTGCGTTTGCGTTTGCGTTTGCGTTTGCGTTTGCGTTTGCGTTTGCGTTTGCGTTTGCGTTTGCGTTTGCGTTTGCGTTTGCGTTTGCGTTTGCGTTTGCGTTTGCGTTTGCGTTTGCGTTTGCGTTTGCGTTTGCGTTTGCGTTTGCGTTTGCGTTTGCGTTTGCGTTTGCGTTTGCCTTTGCGTTTGCGTTTGCGTTTGCGTTTGCGTTTGCATTTGCATTTGCATTTGCATTTGCATTTGCATTTGCATTTGCATTTGCATTTGCATTTGCATTTGCATTTGCATTTGCATTTGCATTTGCATTTGCATTTGCATTTGCATTTGCATTTGCATTTGCATTTGCATTTGCATTTGCATTTGCATTTGCATTTGCATTTGCATTTGCATTTGCATTTGCATTTGCATTTGCATTTGCATTTGCATTTGCATTTGCATTTGCATTTGCATTTGCATTTGCATTTGCATTTGCATTTGCATTTGCATTTGCATTTGCATTTAGATTTGCATTTGCATTTAGATTTGCATTTGCATTTGCATTTAGATTTGCATTTGCATTTAGATTTGCATTTGCATTTGAATTTGCATTTGCGTTTGCGTTTGCGTTTGCATTTGCACTTGCACTTGCACTTGCACTTGCACTTGCACTTGCACTCGCACTCGCACTCGCACTCGCACTCGCACTCGCACTCGCACTCGCACTCGCATTAGCATTTGCATTTGCATTTGCATTTGCATTTGCATTTGCATTTGCATTTGCATTTGCATTTGCATTTGCATTTGCATTTGCATTTGCATTTGCATTTGCATTTGCATTTGCATTTGCATTTGCATTTGCATTTGCATTTGCATTTGCATTTGCATTTGCATTTGCATTTGCATTTGCATTAGCATTTGCATTTGCATTTGCATTTGCATTTGCATTTGCATTTGCATTTGCATTTGCATTTGCATTTGCATTTGCATTTGCATTAGCATTAGCATTTGCATTTGCATTTGCATTTGCATTTGCATTTGCATTTGCATTTGCATTTGCATTTGCATTTGCATTTGCATTTGCATTTGCATTTGCATTTGCATTTGCATTTGCATTTGCATTAGCATTAGCATTTGCATTTGCATTTGCATTTGCATTTGCATTTGCATTTGCATTTGCATTTGCATTTGCATTTGCATTTGCATTTGCATTTGCATTTGCATTTGCATTAGCATTTGCATTTGCATTTGCATTTGCATTTGCATTTGCATTTGCATTTGCATTTGCATTTGCATTTGCATTTGCATTTGCATTTGCATTTGCATTTGCATTTGCATTTGCATTTGCATTTGCATTTGCATTTGCATTTGCATTTGCATTTGCATTTGCATTTGCATTTGCATTTGAATTTGCATTTGCATTTGCATTTGCATTTGCATTTGCATTTGCATTTGCATTTGCATTTGCATTTCCTTTTGCATTTGCATTTGCATTTGCATTTGCATTTGCATTTGCATTTGCATTTGCATTTGCATTTGCATTTGCATTTGCATTTGCATTTGCATTTGCATTTGCATTTGCATTTGCATTTGCATTTGCATTTGCATTTGCATTTGCATTTGCATTAGCATTAGCATTTGCATTTGCATTTGCATTTGCATTTGCATTTGCATTTGCATTAGCATTAGCATTAGCATTTGCATTTGCATTTGCATTTGCATTTGCATTTGCATTTGCATTTGCATTTGCATTTGCATATGCATTTGGATTTGCATTTGCAATTGCATTTTGCATTTGCATTTGCAATTGCATTTGCATTTGCATTTGCATTTGCATTTGCATTTGCATTTGCATTTGCATTTGCATTTGCATTTGCATTTGCATTTGCATTTGCATTTGCATTTGCATTTGCATTTGCATTTGCATTTGCATTTGCATTTGCATTTGCATTTGCATTTGCATTTGCATTTGCATTTGCATTTGCATTTGCATTTGCATTTGCATTAGCATTTGCATTTGCATTTGCATTTGCATTTGCATTTGCATTTGCATTTGCATTTGCATTTGCATTTGCATTTGCATTTGCATTTGCATTTGCATTTGCATTTGCATTTGCATTTGCATTTGCATTTGCATTTGCATTTGCATTTGCATTTGCATTTGCATTTGCATTTGCATTTGCATTTGCATTTGCATTTGCATTTGCATTTGCATTTGCATTTGCATTTGCATTTGCATTTGCATTTGCATTTGCATTTGCATTAGCATTTGCATTTGCATTTGCATTTGCATTTGCATTTGCATTTGCATTTGCATTTGCATTTGCATTAGCATTCGCATTCGCATTTGCATTTGCATTTGCATTTGCATTTGCATTTGCATTTGCATTTGCATTTGCATTTGCATTTGCATTTGCATTTGCATTTGCATTTGCATTTGCATTTGCATTAGCATTAGCATTTGCATTTGCATTTGCATTTGCATTTGCATTTGCATTTGCATTTGCATTTGCATTTGCATTTGCATTTGCATTTGCATTTGCATTTGCATTTGCATTTGCATTTGCATTTGCATTTGCATTTGCATTTGCATTTGCATTTGCATTTGCATTTGCATTTGCATTTGCATTTGCATTTGCATTTGCATTTGCATTTGCATTTGCATTTGCATTTGCATTTGCATTTGCATTTGCATTTGCATTTGCATTTGCATTTGCATTTGCATTTGCATTTGCATTTCCATTTGCATTTGCATTTGCATTTGCATTTGCATTTGCATTTGCATTTGCATTTGCATTTGCATTTGCATTTGCATTTGCATTTCCATTTGCATTTGCATTTGCATTTGCATTTGCATTTGCATTTGCATTTGCATTTGCATTTGCACTTGCACTTGCACTTGCAGTTGCGCTTGCGCTTGCGGTTGCGTTTGCGTTTGCGTTTGCGTTTGCGTTTGCGTTTGCGTTTGCGTTTGCGTTTGCGTTTGCGTTTGCGTTTGCGTTTGCGTTTGCGTTTGCGTTTGCGTTTGCGTTTGCGTTTGCGTTTGCGTTTGCGTTTGCGTTTGCGTTTGCGTTTGCGTTTGCGTTTGCGTTTGCGTTTGCGTTTGCGTTTGCGTTTGCGTTTGCGTTTGCATTTGCGTTTGCATTTGCATTTGCATTTGCATTCGCATTCGCATTCGCATTCGCATTCGCATTTGCATTTGCATTTGCATTTGCATTTGCATTTGCATTTGCATTTGCATTTGCATTTGCATTTGCATTTGCATTTGCATTTGCATTTGCATTTGCATTTGCATTTGCATTTGCATTTGCATTTGCATTTGCATTTGCATTTGCATTTGCATTTGCATTTGCATTTGCATTTGCATTTGCATTTGCATTTGCATTTGCATTTGCATTTGCATTTGCATTTGCATTTGCATTTGCATTTAGATTTGCATTTGCATTTAGATTTGCATTTGCATTTGAATTTGCATTTGCGTTTGCGTTTGCGTTTGCATTTGCACTTGCACTTGCACTTGCACTTGCACTTGCACTTGCACTCGCACTCGCACTCGCACTCGCACTCGCACTCGCACTCGCACTCGCACTCGCACTCGCACTCGCACTCGCACTCGCATTAGCATTTGCATTTGCATTTGCATTTGCATTTGCATTTGCATTTGCATTTGCATTTGCATTTGCATTTGCATTTGCATTTGCATTTGCATTTGCATTTGCATTTGCATTTGCATTTGCATTTGCATTTGCATTTGCATTTGCATTTGCATTTGCATTTGCATTTGCATTTGCATTTGCATTTGCATTTGCATTAGCATTTGCATTTGCATTTGCATTTGCATTTGCATTTGCATTTGCATTTGCATTTGCATTTGCATTTGCATTTGCATTTGCATTAGCATTAGCATTTGCATTTGCATTTGCATTTGCATTTGCATTTGCATTTGCATTTGCATTTGCATTTGCATTTGCATTTGCATTTGCATTTGCATTTGCATTTGCATTTGCATTTGCATTTGCATTAGCATTAGCATTTGCATTTGCATTTGCATTTGCATTTGCATTTGCATTTGCATTTGCATTTGCATTTGCATTTGCATTTGCATTTGCATTTGCATTTGCATTTGCATTTGCATTTGCATTAGCATTTGCATTTGCATTTGCATTTGCATTTGCATTTGCATTTGCATTTGCATTTGCATTTGCATTTGCATTTGCATTTGCATTTGCATTTGCATTTGCATTTGCATTTGCATTTGCATTTGCATTTGCATTTGCATTTGCATTTGCATTTGCATTTGATTTTGCATTTGCATTTGCATTTGCATTTGCATTTGCATTTGCATTTGCATTTGCATTTGCATTTCCTTTTGCATTTGCATTTGCATTTGCATTTGCATTTGCATTTGCATTTGCATTTGCATTTGCATTTGCATTTGCATTTGCATTTGCATTTGCATTTGCATTTGCATTTGCATTTGCATTTGCATTTGCATTTGCATTTGCATTTGCATTAGCATTAGCATTTGCATTTGCATTTGCATTTGCATTTGCATTTGCATTTGCATTAGCATTAGCATTAGCATTTGCATTTGCATTTGCATTTGCATTTGCATTTGCATTTGCATTTGCATTTGCATTTGCATTTGCATTTGGATTTGCATTTGCAATTGCATTTTGCATTTGCATTTGCAATTGCATTTGCATTTGCATTTGCATTTGCATTTGCATTTGCATTTGCATTTGCATTTGCATTTGCATTTGCATTTGCATTTGCATTTGCATTTGCATTTGCATTTGCATTTGCATTTGCATTTGCATTTGCATTTGCATTTGCATTTGCATTTGCATTTGCATTTGCATTTGCATTTGCATTTGCATTTGCATTTGCATTAGCATTTGCATTTGCATTTGCATTTGCATTTGCATTTGCATTTGCATTTGCATTTGCATTTGCATTTGCATTTGCATTTGCATTTGCATTTGCATTTGCATTTGCATTTGCATTTGCATTTGCATTTGCATTTGCATTTGCATTTGCATTTGCATTTGCATTTGCATTTGCATTTGCATTTGCATTTGCATTTGCATTTGCATTTGCATTTGCATTTGCATTTGCATTTGCATTTGCATTTGCATTTGCATTTGCATTTGCATTTGCATTTGCATTTGCATTTGCATTTGCATTTGCATTTGCATTTGCATTTGCATTTGCATTTGCATATACATTTGCAATTGCATTTGGATTTGCATTTGCATTTGCATTTGCATTTCCATTTGCATTTGCATTTGCATTTGCATTTGCATTTGCATTTGCATTTGCATTTGCATTTGCATTTGCATTTCCATTTGCATTTGCATTTGCATTTGCATTTGCATTTGCATTTGCATTTCCATTTGCATTTGCACTTGCACTTGCACTTGCAGTTGCGCTTGCGCTTGCGCTTGCGGTTGCGTTTGCGTTTGCGTTTGCGTTTGCGTTTGCGTTTGCGTTTGCGTTTGCGTTTGCGTTTGCATTTGCATTTGCATTTGCATTTGCATTTGCATTTGCATTTGCATTTGCATTTGCATTTGCATTAGCATTTGCATTTGCATTTGCATTTGCATTTGCATTTGCATTTGCATTTGCATTTGCATTTGCATTTGCATTTGCATTTGCATTTGCATTTGCAATTGCATTTAGATTTGCATTTGCATTTGCATTTGAATTTGCATTTGCGTTTGCGTTTGCGTTTGCATTTGCACTTGCACTTGCACTTGCACTTGCACTTGCACTTGCACTCGCACTCGCACTCGCACTCGCACTCGCACTCGCACTCGCACTCGCACTCGCACTCGCATTAGCATTTGCATTTGCATTTGCATTTGCATTTGCATTTGCATTTGCATTTGCATTTGCATTTGCATTTGCATTTGCATTTGCATTTGCATTTGCATTTGCATTTGCATTTGCATTTGCATTTGCATTTGCATTTGCATTTGCATTTGCATTTGCATTTGCATTTGCATTTGCATTTGCATTTGCATTTGCATTTGCATTAGCATTTGCATTTGCATTTGCATTTGCATTTGCATTTGCATTTGCATTTGCATTTGCATTTGCATTTGCATTAGCATTCGCATTCGCATTTGCATTTGCATTTGCATTTGCATTTGCATTTGCATTTGCATTTGCATTTGCATTTGCATTTGCATTTGCATTTGCATTTGCATTTGCATTTGCATTTGCATTAGCATTAGCATTTGCATTTGCATTTGCATTTGCATTTGCATTTGCATTTGCATTTGCATTTGCATTTGCATTTGCATTTGCATTTGCATTTGCATTTGCATTTGCATTTGCATTTGCATTTGCATTTGCATTTGCATTTGCATTTGCATTTGCATTTGCATTTGCATTTGCATTTGCATTTCCATTTGCATTTGCATTTGCATTTGCATTTGCATTTGCATTTGCATTTGCATTTGCATTTGCATTTGCATTTGCATTTGCATTTGCATTTGCATTTGCATTTGCATTTGCATTTGCATTTGCATTTGCATTTGCATTTGCATTTGCATTTGCATTTGCATTTGCATTTGCATTTGCATTTGCATTTGCATTTGCATTTGCATTTGCATTTGCATTTCCATTTGCATTTGCATTTGCATTTGCATTTGCATTTGCATTTGCATTTGCATTTGCATTTGCATTTGCATTTGCATTTGCATTTGCATTTCCATTTGCATTTGCATTTGCATTTGCATTTGCATTTGCATTTGCATTTGCATTTGCATTTGCACTTGCACTTGCACTTGCAGTTGCGCTTGCGCTTGCGGTTGCGTTTGCGTTTGCGTTTGCGTTTGCGTTTGCGTTTGCGTTTGCGTTTGCGTTTGCGTTTGCGTTTGCGTTTGCGTTTGCGTTTGCGTTTGCGTTTGCGTTTGCGTTTGCGTTTGCGTTTGCGTTTGCGTTTGCGTTTGCGTTTGCGTTTGCGTTTGCGTTTGCGTTTGCGTTTGCGTTTGCGTTTGCATTTGCATTTGCATTTGCATTTGCATTTGCATTTGCATTCGCATTCGCATTCGCATTCGCATTCGCATTTGCATTTGCATTTGCATTTGCATTTGCATTTGCATTTGCATTTGCATTTGCATTTGCATTTGCATTTGCATTTGCATTTGCATTTGCATTTGCATTTCCATTTGCATTTGCATTTGCATTTGCATTTGCGTTTGCGTTTGCATTTGCATTTGCATTTGCATTTGCATTTGCATTTGCATTTGCATTTGCATTTGCATTTGCATTAGCATTAGCATTTGCATTTGCATTTGCATTTGCATTTGCATTTGCATTTGCATTAGCATTAGCATTTGCATTTGCATTTGCATTTGCATTTGCATTTGCATTTGCATTTGCATTTGCATTTGGATTTGCATTTGCATTTGCATTTGCATTTGCATTTGCATTTGCATTTGCATTTGCATTTGCATTTGCATTTGCATTTGCATTTGCATTTGCATTTGCATTTGCATTTGCATTTGCATTTGCATTTGCATTTGCATTTGCATTTGCATTTGCATTTGCATTTGCATTCGCATTCGCATTCGCATTCGCATTCGCATTCGCATTCGCATTCGCATTCGCATTCGCATTCGCATTTGCATTTGCATTTGCATTTGCATTTGCATTTGCATTTGCATTTGCATTTGCATTTGCATTTGCATTTGCATTTGCATTTGCATTTGCATTTGCATTTGCATTTGCATTTGCATTTGCATTTGCATTTGCATTTGCATTTGCATTTGCATTTGCATTTGCATTTGCATTTGCATTTGCATTTGCATTTGCATTTGCATTAGCATTTGCATTTGCATTTGCATTTGCATTTGCATTTGCATTTGCATTTGCATTTGCATTTGCATTTGCATTAGCATTCGCATTCGCATTTGCATTTGCATTTGCATTTGCATTTGCATTTGCATTTGCATTTGCATTTGCATTTGCATTTGCATTTGCATTTGCATTTGCATTTGCATTTGCATTTGCATTAGCATTAGCATTTGCATTTGCATTTGCATTTGCATTTGCATTTGCATTTGCATTTGCATTTGCATTTGCATTTGCATTTGCATTTGCATTTGCATTTGCATTTGCATTTGCATTTGCATTTGCATTTGCATTTGCATTTGCATTTGCATTTGCATTTGCATTTGCATTTGCATTTGCATTTCCATTTGCATTTGCATTTGCATTTGCATTTGCATTTGCATTTGCATTTGCATTTGCATTTGCATTTGCATTTGCATTTGCATTTGCATTTGCATTTGCATTTGCATTTGCATTTGCATTTGCATTTGCATTTGCATTTGCATTTGCATTTGCATTTGCATTTGCATTTGCATTTGCATTTGCATTTGCATTTGCATTTGCATTTGCATTTGCATTTCCATTTGCATTTGCATTTGCATTTGCATTTGCATTTGCATTTGCATTTGCATTTGCATTTGCATTTGCATTTGCATTTGCATTTGCATTTCCATTTGCATTTGCATTTGCATTTGCATTTGCATTTGCATTTGCATTTGCATTTGCATTTGCACTTGCACTTGCACTTGCAGTTGCGCTTGCGCTTGCGGTTGCGTTTGCGTTTGCGTTTGCGTTTGCGTTTGCGTTTGCGTTTGCGTTTGCGTTTGCGTTTGCGTTTGCGTTTGCGTTTGCGTTTGCGTTTGCGTTTGCGTTTGCGTTTGCGTTTGCGTTTGCGTTTGCGTTTGCGTTTGCGTTTGCGTTTGCGTTTGCGTTTGCGTTTGCGTTTGCGTTTGCGTTTGCATTTGCATTTGCATTTGCATTTGCATTTGCATTTGCATTCGCATTCGCATTCGCATTCGCATTCGCATTTGCATTTGCATTTGCATTTGCATTTGCATTTGCATTTGCATTTGCATTTGCATTTGCATTTGCATTTGCATTTGCATTTGCATTTGCATTTGCATTTCCATTTGCATTTGCATTTGCATTTGCATTTGCGTTTGCGTTTGCATTTGCATTTGCATTTGCATTTGCATTTGCATTTGCATTTGCATTTGCATTTGCATTTGCATTAGCATTAGCATTTGCATTTGCATTTGCATTTGCATTTGCATTTGCATTTGCATTAGCATTAGCATTTGCATTTGCATTTGCATTTGCATTTGCATTTGCATTTGCATTTGCATTTGCATTTGGATTTGCATTTGCATTTGCATTTGCATTTGCATTTGCATTTGCATTTGCATTTGCATTTGCATTTGCATTTGCATTTGCATTTGCATTTGCATTTGCATTTGCATTTGCATTTGCATTTGCATTTGCATTTGCATTTGCATTTGCATTTGCATTTGCATTTGCATTTGCATTCGCATTCGCATTCGCATTCGCATTCGCATTCGCATTCGCATTCGCATTCGCATTCGCATTCGCATTTGCATTTGCATTTGCATTTGCATTTGCATTTGCATTTGCATTTGCATTTGCATTTGCATTTGCATTTGCATTTGCATTTGCATTTGCATTTGCATTTAGATTTGCATTTGCATTTAGATTTGCATTTGCATTTGAATTTGCATTTGCGTTTGCGTTTGCGTTTGCGTTTGCATTTGCACTTGCACTTGCACTTGCACTTGCACTTGCACTTGCACTCGCACTCGCACTCGCACTCGCACTCGCACTCGCACTCGCACTCGCACTCGCACTCGCACTCGCACTCGCACTCGCATTAGCATTTGCATTTGCATTTGCATTTGCATTTGCATTTGCATTTGCATTTGCATTTGCATTTGCATTTGCATTTGCATTTGCATTTGCATTTGCATTTGCATTTGCATTTGCATTTGCATTTGCATTTGCATTTGCATTTGCATTTGCATTTGCATTTGCATTTGCATTTGCATTTGCATTTGCATTTGCAATTGCATTTCCATTTGCATTTGCATTTGCATTTGCATTTGCATTTGCATTTGCATTTGCATTTGCATTTGCATTTGCATTTCCATTTGCATTTGCATTTGCATTTGCATTTGCATTTGCATTTGCATTTGCATTTGCATTTGCAGTTGCATTTAGATTTGCATTTGCATTTAGATTTGCATTTGCATTTGAATTTGCATTTGCGTTTGCGTTTGCGTTTGCATTTGCACTTGCACTTGCACTTGCACTTGCACTTGCACTTGCACTCGCACTCGCACTCGCACTCGCACTCGCACTCGCACTCGCACTCGCACTCGCACTCGCACTCGCACTCGCATTAGCATTTGCATTTGCATTTGCATTTGCATTTGCATTTGCATTTGCATTTGCATTTGCATTTGCATTTGCATTTGCATTTGCATTTGCATTTGCATTTGCATTTGCATTTGCATTTGCATTTGCATTTGCATTTGCATTTGCATTTGCATTTGCATTTGCATTTGCATTTGCATTTGCATTTGCATTTGCATTTGCATTTGCATTTGCATTTGCATTAGCATTTGCATTTGCATTTGCATTTGCATTTGCATTTGCATTTGCATTTGCATTTGCATTTGCATTTGCATTTGCATTTGCATTTGCATTAGCATTAGCATTTGCATTTGCATTTGCATTTGCATTTGCATTTGCATTTGCATTTGCATTTGCATTTGCATTTGCATTTGCATTTGCATTAGCATTTGCATTTGCATTTGCATTTGCATTTGCATTTGCATTTGCATTTGCATTTGCATTTGCATTTGCATTTGCATTTGCATTTGCATTTGCAATTGCATTTAGATTTGCATTTGCATTTAGATTTGCATTTGCATTTGAATTTGCATTTGCGTTTGCGTTTGCGTTTGCATTTGCACTTGCACTTGCACTTGCACTTGCACTTGCACTTGCACTCGCACTCGCACTCGCACTCGCACTCGCACTCGCACTCGCACTCGCACTCGCACTCGCATTAGCATTTGCATTTGCATTTGCATTTGCATTTGCATTTGCATTTGCATTTGCATTTGCATTTGCATTTGCATTTGCATTTGCATTTGCATTTGCATTTGCATTTGCATTTGCATTTGCATTTGCATTTGCATTTGCATTTGCATTTGCATTTGCATTTGCATTTGCATTTGCATTTGCATTAGCATTCGCATTTGCATTTGCATTTGCATTTGCATTTGCATTTGCATTTGCATTTGCATTTGCATTTGCATTAGCATTCGCATTCGCATTTGCATTTGCATTTGCATTTGCATTTGCATTTGCATTTGCATTTGCATTTGCATTTGCATTTGCATTTGCATTTGCATTTGCATTTGCATTTGCATTTGCATTAGCATTAGCATTTGCATTTGCATTTGCATTTGCATTTGCATTTGCATTTGCATTTGCATTTGCATTTGCATTTGCATTTGCATTTGCATTTGCATTTGCATTTGCATTTGCATTTGCATTTGCATTTGCATTTGCATTTGCATTTGCATTTGCATTTGCATTTGCATTTGCATTTCCATTTGCATTTGCATTTGCATTTGCATTTGCATTTGCATTTGCATTTGCATTTGCATTTGCATTTGCATTTGCATTTGCATTTGCATTTGCATTTGCATTTGCATTTGCATTTGCATTTGCATTTGCATTTGCATTTGCATTTGCATTTGCATTTGCATTTGCATTTGCATTTGCATTTGCATTTGCATTTGCATTTGCATTTGCATTTGCATTTGCATTTGCATTTGCATTTGCATTTCCATTTGCATTTGCATTTGCATTTGCATTTGCATTTGCATTTGCATTTGCATTTGCATTTGCATTTGCATTTGCATTTGCATTTGCATTTCCATTTGCATTTGCATTTGCATTTGCATTTGCATTTGCATTTGCATTTGCATTTGCATTTGCACTTGCACTTGCACTTGCAGTTGCGCTTGCGGTTGCGTTTGCGTTTGCGTTTGCGTTTGCGTTTGCGTTTGCGTTTGCGTTTGCGTTTGCGTTTGCGTTTGCGTTTGCGTTTGCGTTTGCGTTTGCGTTTGCGTTTGCGTTTGCGTTTGCGTTTGCGTTTGCGTTTGCGTTTGCGTTTGCGTTTGCGTTTGCGTTTGCGTTTGCGTTTGCGTTTGCGTTTGCGTTTGCGTTTGCGTTTGCGTTTGCGTTTGCATTTGCATTTGCATTTGCATTTGCATTTGCATTTGCATTCGCATTCGCATTCGCATTCGCATTCGCATTTGCATTTGCATTTGCATTTGCATTTGCATTTGCATTTGCATTTGCATTTGCATTTGCATTTGCATTTGCATTTGCATTTGCATTTGCATTTGCATTTCCATTTGCATTTGCATTTGCATTTGCATTTGCGTTTGCGTTTGCATTTGCATTTGCATTTGCATTTGCATTTGCATTTGCATTTGCATTTGCATTTGCATTTGCATTTGCATTAGCATTAGCATTTGCATTTGCATTTGCATTTGCATTTGCATTTGCATTTGCATTAGCATTAGCATTTGCATTTGCATTTGCATTTGCATTTGCATTTGCATTTGCATTTGCATTTGCATTTGGATTTGCATTTGCATTTGCATTTGCATTTGCATTTGCATTTGCATTTGCATTTGCATTTGCATTTGCATTTGCATTTGCATTTGCATTTGCATTTGCATTTGCATTTGCATTTGCATTTGCATTTGCATTTGCATTTGCATTTGCATTTGCATTTGCATTTGCATTCGCATTCGCATTCGCATTCGCATTCGCATTCGCATTCGCATTCGCATTCGCATTCGCATTCGCATTTGCATTCGCATTCGCATTCGCATTTGCATTTGCATTTGCATTTGCATTTGCATTTGCATTTGCATTTGCATTTGCATTTGCATTTGCATTTGCATTTGCATTTGCATTTGCATTTGCATTTAGATTTGCATTTGCATTTAGATTTGCATTTGCATTTGAATTTGCATTTGCGTTTGCGTTTGCGTTTGCGTTTGCATTTGCACTTGCACTTGCACTTGCACTTGCACTTGCACTTGCACTCGCACTCGCACTCGCACTCGCACTCGCACTCGCACTCGCACTCGCACTCGCACTCGCACTCGCACTCGCACTCGCATTAGCATTTGCATTTGCATTTGCATTTGCATTTGCATTTGCATTTGCATTTGCATTTGCATTTGCATTTGCATTTGCATTTGCATTTGCATTTGCATTTGCATTTGCATTTGCATTTGCATTTGCATTTGCATTTGCATTTGCATTTGCATTTGCATTTGCATTTGCATTTGCATTTGCATTTGCATTTGCATTTGCATTTGCATTTGCAATTGCATTTCCATTTGCATTTGCATTTGCATTTGCATTTGCATTTGCATTTGCATTTGCATTTGCATTTGCATTTGCATTTCCATTTGCATTTGCATTTGCATTTGCATTTGCATTTGCATTTGCATTTGCATTTGCATTTGCAGTTGCATTTAGATTTGCATTTGCATTTAGATTTGCATTTGCATTTGAATTTGCATTTGCGTTTGCGTTTGCGTTTGCATTTGCACTTGCACTTGCACTTGCACTTGCACTTGCACTTGCACTCGCACTCGCACTCGCACTCGCACTCGCACTCGCACTCGCACTCGCACTCGCACTCGCACTCGCATTAGCATTTGCATTTGCATTTGCATTTGCATTTGCATTTGCATTTGCATTTGCATTTGCATTTGCATTTGCATTTGCATTTGCATTTGCATTTGCATTTGCATTTGCATTTGCATTTGAATTTGCATTTGCATTTGCATTTGCATTTGCATTTGCATTTGCATTTGCATTTGCATTTGCATTTGCATTTGCTTTTGCATTTGCATTTGCATTTGCATTTGCATTTGCATTTGCATTTGCATTTGCATTTGCATTTGCATTTGCATTTGCATTTGCATTTGCATTTGCATTTGCATTTGCATTTGCATTTGCATTAGCATTAGCATTTGCATTTGCATTTGCATTTGCATTTGCATTTGCATTTGCATTTGCATTAGCATTAGCATTAGCATTTGCATTTGCATTTGCATTTGCATTTGCATTTGCATTTGCATTTGCATTTGGATTTGCATTTGCAATTGCATTTGCATTTGCATTTGCAATTGCATTTGCATTTGCATTTGCATTTGCATTTGCATTTGCATTTGCATTTGCATTTGCATTTGCATTTGCATTTGCATTTGCATTTGCATTTGCATTTGCATTTGCATTTGCATTTGCATTTGCATTTGCATTTGCATTTGCATTTGCATTTGCATTTGCATTTGCATTTGCATTTGCATTTGCATTTGCATTTGCATTTGCATTTGCATTTGCATTTGCATTTGCATTAGCATTCGCATTTGCATTTGCATTTGCATTTGCATTTGCATTTGCATTTGCATTTGCATTTGCATTTGCATTAGCATTCGCATTCGCATTTGCATTTGCATTTGCATTTGCATTTGCATTTGCATTTGCATTTGCATTTGCATTTGCATTTGCATTTGCATTTGCATTTGCATTTGCATTTGCATTTGCATTAGCATTAGCATTTGCATTTGCATTTGCATTTGCATTTGCATTTGCATTTGCATTTGCATTTGCATTTGCATTTGCATTTGCATTTGCATTTGCATTTGCATTTGCATTTGCATTTGCATTTGCATTTGCATTTGCATTTGCATTTGCATTTGCATTTGCATTTGCATTTGCATTTCCATTTGCATTTGCATTTGCATTTGCATTTGCATTTGCATTTGCATTTGCATTTGCATTTGCATTTGCATTTGCATTTGCATTTGCATTTGCATTTGCATTTGCATTTGCATTTGCATTTGCATTTGCATTTGCATTTGCATTTGCATTTGCATTTGCATTTGCATTTGCATTTGCATTTGCATTTGCATTTGCATTTGCATTTGCATTTGCATTTCCATTTGCATTTGCATTTGCATTTGCATTTGCATTTGCATTTGCATTTGCATTTGCATTTGCATTTGCATTTGCATTTGCATTTGCATTTCCATTTGCATTTGCATTTGCATTTGCATTTGCATTTGCATTTGCATTTGCATTTGCATTTGCACTTGCACTTGCACTTGCAGTTGCGCTTGCGCTTGCGGTTGCGTTTGCGTTTGCGTTTGCGTTTGCGTTTGCGTTTGCGTTTGCGTTTGCGTTTGCGTTTGCGTTTGCGTTTGCGTTTGCGTTTGCGTTTGCGTTTGCGTTTGCGTTTGCGTTTGCGTTTGCGTTTGCGTTTGCGTTTGCGTTTGCGTTTGCGTTTGCGTTTGCGTTTGCGTTTGCGTTTGCGTTTGCGTTTGCGTTTGCATTTGCATTTGCATTTGCATTTGCATTTGCATTTGCATTCGCATTCGCATTCGCATTCGCATTCGCATTCGCATTTGCATTTGCATTTGCATTTGCATTTGCATTTGCATTTGCATTTGCATTTGCATTTGCATTTGCATTTGCATTTGCATTTGCATTTGCATTTCCATTTGCATTTGCATTTGCATTTGCATTTGCGTTTGCGTTTGCATTTGCATTTGCATTTGCATTTGCATTTGCATTTGCATTTGCATTTGCATTTGCATTTGCATTAGCATTAGCATTTGCATTTGCATTTGCATTTGCATTTGCATTTGCATTTGCATTAGCATTAGCATTTGCATTTGCATTTGCATTTGCATTTGCATTTGCATTTGCATTTGCATTTGCATTTGCATTTGGATTTGCATTTGCATTTGCATTTGCATTTGCATTTGCATTTGCATTTGCATTTGCATTTGCATTTGCATTTGCATTTGCATTTGCATTTGCATTTGCATTTGCATTTGCATTTGCATTTGCATTTGCATTTGCATTTGCATTTGCATTTGCATTTGCATTTGCATTTGCATTTGCATTTGCATTTCCATTTGCATTTGCATTTGCATTTGCATTTGCATTTGCATTTGCATTTGCATTTGCATTTGCATTTGCATTTGCATTTGCATTTGCATTTCCATTTGCATTTGCATTTGCATTTGCATTTGCATTTGCATTTGCATTTGCATTTGCATTTGCACTTGCACTTGCACTTGCAGTTGCGCTTGCGCTTGCGGTTGCGTTTGCGTTTGCGTTTGCGTTTGCGTTTGCGTTTGCGTTTGCGTTTGCGTTTGCGTTTGCGTTTGCGTTTGCGTTTGCGTTTGCGTTTGCGTTTGCGTTTGCGTTTGCGTTTGCGTTTGCGTTTGCGTTTGCGTTTGCGTTTGCGTTTGCGTTTGCGTTTGCGTTTGCGTTTGCATTTGCATTTGCATTTGCATTTGCATTTGCATTTGCATTCGCATTCGCATTCGCATTCGCATTCGCATTCGCATTTGCATTTGCATTTGCATTTGCATTTGCATTTGCATTTGCATTTGCATTTGCATTTGCATTTGCATTTGCATTTGCATTTGCATTTGCATTTCCATTTGCATTTGCATTTGCATTTGCATTTGCGTTTGCGTTTGCATTTGCATTTGCATTTGCATTTGCATTTGCATTTGCATTTGCATTTGCATTTGCATTTGCATTAGCATTAGCATTTGCATTTGCATTTGCATTTGCATTTGCATTTGCATTTGCATTAGCATTAGCATTTGCATTTGCATTTGCATTTGCATTTGCATTTGCATTTGCATTTGCATTTGCATTTGCATTTGGATTTGCATTTGCATTTGCATTTGCATTTGCATTTGCATTTGCATTTGCATTTGCATTTGCATTTGCATTTGCATTTGCATTTGCATTTGCATTTGCATTTGCATTTGCATTTGCATTTGCATTTGCATTTGCATTTGCATTTGCATTTGCATTTGCATTCGCATTCGCATTCGCATTCGCATTCGCATTCGCATTCGCATTCGCATTCGCATTCGCATTCGCATTTGCATTTGCATTTGCATTTGCATTTGCATTTGCATTTGCATTTGCATTTGCATTTGCATTTGCATTTGCATTTGCATTTGCATTTGCATTTGCATTTAGATTTGCATTTGCATTTAGATTTGCATTTGCATTTGAATTTGCATTTGCGTTTGCGTTTGCGTTTGCGTTTGCATTTGCACTTGCACTTGCACTTGCACTTGCACTTGCACTTGCACTCGCACTCGCACTCGCACTCGCACTCGCACTCGCACTCGCACTCGCACTCGCACTCGCACTCGCACTCGCACTCGCATTAGCATTTGCATTTGCATTTGCATTTGCATTTGCATTTGCATTTGCATTTGCATTTGCATTTGCATTTGCATTTGCATTTGCATTTGCATTTGCATTTGCATTTGCATTTGCATTTGCATTTGCATTTGCATTTGCATTTGCATTTGCATTTGCATTTGCATTTGCATTTGCATTTGCATTTGCATTTGCATTTGCATTTGCATTTGCAATTGCATTTCCATTTGCATTTGCATTTGCATTTGCATTTGCATTTGCATTTGCATTTGCATTTGCATTTGCATTTGCATTTCCATTTGCATTTGCATTTGCATTTGCATTTGCATTTGCATTTGCATTTGCATTTGCATTTGCAGTTGCATTTAGATTTGCATTTGCATTTAGATTTGCATTTGCATTTGAATTTGCATTTGCGTTTGCGTTTGCGTTTGCATTTGCACTTGCACTTGCACTTGCACTTGCACTTGCACTTGCACTCGCACTCGCACTCGCACTCGCACTCGCACTCGCACTCGCACTCGCACTCGCACTCGCACTCGCACTCGCATTAGCATTTGCATTTGCATTTGCATTTGCATTTGCATTTGCATTTGCATTTGCATTTGCATTTGCATTTGCATTTGCATTTGCATTTGCATTTGCATTTGCATTTGCATTTGCATTTGCATTTGCATTTGCATTTGCATTTGCATTTGCATTTGCATTTGCATTTGCATTTGCATTTGCATTTGCATTTGCATTTGCATTTGCATTTGCATTAGCATTTGCATTTGCATTTGCATTTGCATTTGCATTTGCATTTGCATTTGCATTTGCATTTGCATTTGCATTTGCATTTGCATTTGCATTAGCATTAGCATTTGCATTTGCATTTGCATTTGCATTTGCATTTGCATTTGCATTTGCATTTGCATTTGCATTTGCATTTGCATTTGCATTTGCATTTGCATTTGCATTTGCATTTGCATTTGCATTAGCATTAGCATTTGCATTTGCATTTGCATTTGCATTTGCATTTGCATTTGCATTTGCATTTGCATTTGCATTTGCATTTGCATTTGCATTTGCATTTGCATTTGCATTTGCATTTGCATTTGGATTTGCATTTGCATTTGCATTTGCATTTGCATTTGCATTTGCATTTGCATTTGCATTTGCATTTGCATTTGAATTTGCATTTGCATTTGCATTTGCATTTGCATTTGCATTTGCATTTGCATTTGCATTTGCATTTGCATTTGCTTTTGCATTTGCATTTGCATTTGCATTTGCATTTGCATTTGCATTTGCATTTGCATTTGCATTTGCATTTGCATTTGCATTTGCATTTGCATTTGCATTTGCATTTGCATTTGCATTTGCATTAGCATTAGCATTTGCATTTGCATTTGCATTTGCATTTGCATTTGCATTTGCATTTGCATTAGCATTAGCATTAGCATTTGCATTTGCATTTGCATTTGCATTTGCATTTGCATTTGCATTTGCATTTGGATTTGCATTTGCAATTGCATTTGCATTTGCATTTGCAATTGCATTTGCATTTGCATTTGCATTTGCATTTGCATTTGCATTTGCATTTGCATTTGCATTTGCATTTGCATTTGCATTTGCATTTGCATTTGCATTTGCATTTGCATTTGCATTTGCATTTGCATTTGCATTTGCATTTGCATTTCCATTTGCATTTGCATTTGCATTTGCATTTGCATTTGCATTTGCATTTGCATTTGCATTTGCATTTGCATTAGCATTTGCATTTGCATTTGCATTTGCATTTGCATTTGCATTTGCATTTGCATTTGCATTTGCATTTCCATTTGCATTTGCATTTGCATTTGCATTTGCATTTGCATTTGCATTTGCATTTCCATTTGCATTTGCACTTGCACTTGCACTTGCAGTTGCGCTTGCGCTTGCGCTTGCGCTTGCGCTTGCGGTTGCGTTTGCGTTTGCGTTTGCGTTTGCGTTTGCGTTTGCGTTTGCGTTTGCGTTTGCGTTTGCATTTGCATTTGCATTTGCATTTGCATTTGCATTTGCATTTGCATTTGCATTTGCATTTGCATTTGCATTTGCATTTGCATTTGCATTAGCATTTGCATTTGCATTTGCATTTGCATTTGCATTTGCATTTGCATTTGCATTTGCATTTGCATTTGCATTTGCATTTGCATTTGCATTTGCATTTGCATTTGCATTTAGATTTGCATTTGCATTTAGATTTGCATTTGCATTTGAATTTGCATTTGCGTTTGCGTTTGCATTTGCACTTGCACTTGCACTTGCACTTGCACTTGCACTTGCACTCCCACTCGCACTCGCACTCGCACTCGCACTCGCACTCGCACTCGCACTCGCACTCGCACTCGCATTAGCATTTGCATTTGCATTTGCATTTGCATTTGCATTTGCATTTGCATTTGCATTTGCATTTGCATTTGCATTTGCATTTGCATTTGCATTTGCATTTGCATTTGCATTTGCATTTGCATTTGCATTTGCATTTGCATTTGCATTTGCATTTGCATTTGCATTTGCATTTGCATTTGCATTTGCATTTGCATTTGCATTTGCATTAGCATTTGCATTTGCATTTGCATTTGCATTTGCATTTGCATTTGCATTTGCATTTGCATTTGCATTTGCATTAGCATTAGCATTTGCATTTGCATTTGCATTTGCATTTGCATTTGCATTTGCATTTGCATTTGCATTTGCATTTGCATTTGCATTTGCATTTGCATTTGCATTTGCATTTGCATTTGCATTTGCATTTGCATTAGCATTAGCATTTGCATTTGCATTTGCATTTGCATTTGCATTTGCATTTGCATTTGCATTTGCATTTGCATTTGCATTTGCATTTGCATTTGCATTTGCATTTGCATTTGCATTTGCATTTGCATTTGCATTTGCATTTGCATTTGCATTTGCATTTGCATTTGCATTTGCATTTGCATTTGCATTTGCATTTGCATTTGCATTTGCATTTGCATTTGCATTTGCATTTGCATTTGCATTTGCATTTGCATTTGCATTTGCATTTGCATTTGCATTTGCATTTGCATTTGCATTTGCATTTGCATTTGCATTTGCATTTGCATTTGCATTTGCATTTGCATTTGCATTTGCATTTGCATTTGCATTTGCATTTGCATTTGCATTTGCATTTGCATTTGCATTTGCATTTGCATTTGCATTTGCATTTGCATTTGCATTTGCATTTCCATTTGCATTTGCATTTGCATTTGCATTTGCATTTGCATTTGCATTTGCATTTGCATTTGCATTTGCATTTGCATTTGCATTTGCATTTCCATTTGCATTTGCATTTGCATTTGCATTTGCATTTGCATTTGCATTTGCATTTGCACTTGCACTTGCACTTGCAGTTGCGCTTGCGCTTGCGCTTGCGCTTGCGGTTGCGTTTGCGTTTGCGTTTGCGTTTGCGTTTGCGTTTGCGTTTGCGTTTGCGTTTGCGTTTGCGTTTTTGTTTGCGTTTGCGTTTGCGTTTGCGTTTGCGTTTGCGTTTGCGTTTGCGTTTGCGTTTGCGTTTGCGTTTGCGTTTGCGTTTGCGTTTGCGTTTGCGTTTGCGTTTGCGTTTGCGTTTGCGTTTGCGTTTGCGTTTGCGTTTGCGTTTGCGTTTGCGTTTGCGTTTGCGTTTGCGTTTGCGTTTGCGTTTGCGTTTGCGTTTGCGTTTGCGTTTGCGTTTGCGTTTGCCTTTGCGTTTGCATTTGCATTTGCATTTGCATTTGCATTTGCATTTGCATTTGCATTTGCATTTGCATTTGCATTTGCATTAGCATTAGCATTTGCATTTGCATTTGCATTTGCATTTGCATTTGCATTTGCATTAGCATTAGCATTTGCATTTGCATTTGCATTTGCATTTGCATTTGCATTTGCATTTGCATTTGCATTTGCATTTGCATTTGGATTTGCATTTGCATTTGCATTTGCATTTGCATTTGCATTTGCATTTGCATTTGCATTTGCATTTGCATTTGCATTTGCATTTGCATTTGCATTTGCATTTGCATTTGCATTTGCATTTGCATTTGCATTTGCATTTGCATTTGCATTTGCATTTGCATTTGCATTTGCATTTGCATTTGCATTTGCATTTGCATTTGCATTTGCATTTGAATTAGCATTTGAATTAGCATTAGCATTTGCATTTGCATTTGCATTTGCATTTGCATTTGCATTTGCATTTGCATTTGCATTTGCATTTGCATTTGCATTTGCATTTGCATTTGCATTAGCATTTGCATTTGCATTTGCATTTGCATTTGCATTTGCATTTGCATTTGCATTTGCATTTGCATTTGGATTTGCATTTGCATTTGCATTTGCATTTGCATTTGCATTTGCATTTGCATTTGCATTTGCATTTGCATTTGCATTTGAATTTGCATTTGCATTTGCATTTGCATTTGCATTTGCATTTGCATTTGCATTTGCATTTGCATTTGCATTTGCATTTGCTTTTGCATTTGCATTTGCATTTGCATTTGCATTTGCATTTGCATTTGCATTTGCATTTGCATTTGCATTTGCATTTGCATTTGCATTTGCATTTGCATTTGCATTTGCATTTGCATTTGCATTAGCATTAGCATTTGCATTTGCATTTGCATTTGCATTTGCATTTGCATTTGCATTTGCATTAGCATTAGCATTAGCATTTGCATTTGCATTTGCATTTGCATTTGCATTTGCATTTGCATTTGCATTTGGATTTGCATTTGCAATTGCATTTGCATTTGCATTTGCAATTGCATTTGCATTTGCATTTGCATTTGCATTTGCATTTGCATTTGCATTTGCATTTGCATTTGCATTTGCATTTGCATTTGCATTTGCATTTGCATTTGCATTTGCATTTGCATTTGCATTTGCATTTGCATTTGCATTTGCATTTCCATTTGCATTTGCATTTGCATTTGCATTTGCATTTGCATTTGCATTTGCATTTGCATTTGCATTTGCATTAGCATTTGCATTTGCATTTGCATTTGCATTTGCATTTGCATTTGCATTTGCATTTGCATTTCCATTTGCATTTGCATTTGCATTTGCATTTGCATTTGCATTTGCATTTGCATTTCCATTTGCATTTGCACTTGCACTTGCACTTGCAGTTGCGCTTGCGCTTGCGCTTGCGCTTGCGCTTGCGGTTGCGTTTGCGTTTGCGTTTGCGTTTGCGTTTGCGTTTGCGTTTGCGTTTGCGTTTGCGTTTGCATTTGCATTTGCATTTGCATTTGCATTTGCAT
Organism: Andrena chrysosceles; assembly: GCA_963855975.1. NCBI lineage: Eukaryota > Metazoa > Arthropoda > Insecta > Hymenoptera > Andrenidae > Andrena > Andrena chrysosceles. Next base: position 570,164 of record CAWLCU010000048.1, read on the forward strand.
TTGCATTTGCATTTGCATTTGCATTTGCATTTGCATTTGCATTTGCATTTGCATTTGCATTAGCATTTGCATTTGCATTTGCATTTGCATTTGCATTTGCATTTGCATTTGCATTTGCATTTGCATTTGCATTTGCATTTGCATTTGCATTTGCATTTGCATTTGCATTTAGATTTGCATTTGCATTTAGATTTGCATTTGCATTTGAATTTGCATTTGCGTTTGCGTTTGCATTTGCACTTGCACTTGCACTTGCACTTGCACTTGCACTTGCACTCGCACTCGCACTCGCACTCGCACTCGCACTCGCACTCGCACTCGCACTCGCACTCGCACTCGCACTCGCATTAGCATTTGCATTTGCATTTGCATTTGCATTTGCATTTGCATTTGCATTTGCATTTGCATTTGCATTTGCATTTGCATTTGCATTTGCATTTGCATTTGCATTTGCATTTGCATTTGCATTTGCATTTGCATTTGCATTTGCATTTGCATTTGCATTTGCATTTGCATTTGCATTTGCATTTGCATTTGCATTAGCATTTGCATTTGCATTTGCATTTGCATTTGCATTTGCATTTGCATTTGCATTTGCATTTGCATTTGCATTAGCATTAGCATTTGCATTTGCATTTGCATTTGCATTTGCATTTGCATTTGCATTTGCATTTGCATTTGCATTTGCATTTGCATTTGCATTTGCATTTGCATTTGCATTTGCATTTGCATTAGCATTAGCATTTGCATTTGCATTTGCATTTGCATTTGCATTTGCATTTGCATTTGCATTTGCATTTGCATTTGCATTTGCATTTGCATTTGCATTTGCATTTGCATTTGCATTTGCATTTGCATTTGCATTTGCATTTGCATTTGCATTTGCATTTGCATTTGCATTTGCATTTGCATTTGCATTTGCATTTGCATTTGCATTTGCATTTGCATTTCCATTTGCATTTGCATTTGCATTTGCATTTGCATTTGCATTTGCATTTGCATTTGCATTTGCATTTGCATTTGCATTTGCATTTGCATTTGCATTTGCATTTGCATTTGCATTTGCATTTGCATTTGCATTTGCATTTGCATTTGCATTTGCATTTGCATTTGCATTTGCATTTGCATTTGCATTTGCATTTGCATTTGCATTTGCATTTGCATTTGCATTTGCATTTGCATTTGCATTTCCATTTGCATTTGCATTTGCATTTGCATTTGCATTTGCATTTGCATTTGCATTTGCATTTGCATTTGCATTTGCATTTGCATTTGCATTTCCATTTGCATTTGCATTTGCATTTGCATTTGCATTTGCATTTGCATTTGCATTTGCACTTGCACTTGCACTTGCAGTTGCGCTTGCGCTTGCGCTTGCGCTTGCGGTTGCGTTTGCGTTTGCGTTTGCGTTTGCGTTTGCGTTTGCGTTTGCGTTTGCGTTTGCGTTTGCGTTTTTGTTTGCGTTTGCGTTTGCGTTTGCGTTTGCGTTTGCGTTTGCGTTTGCGTTTGCGTTTGCGTTTGCGTTTGCGTTTGCGTTTGCGTTTGCGTTTGCGTTTGCGTTTGCGTTTGCGTTTGCGTTTGCGTTTGCGTTTGCGTTTGCGTTTGCGTTTGCGTTTGCGTTTGCGTTTGCGTTTGCGTTTGCGTTTGCGTTTGCGTTTGCGTTTGCGTTTGCCTTTGCGTTTGCATTTGCATTTGCATTTGCATTTGCATTTGCATTTGCATTTGCATTTGCATTTGCATTTGCATTTGCATTAGCATTAGCATTTGCATTTGCATTTGCATTTGCATTTGCATTTGCATTTGCATTAGCATTAGCATTTGCATTTGCATTTGCATTTGCATTTGCATTTGCATTTGCATTTGCATTTGCATTTGCATTTGCATTTGAATTTGCATTTGCATTTGCATTTGCATTTGCATTTGCATTTGCATTTGCATTTGCATTTGCATTTGCATTTGCTTTTGCATTTGCATTTGCATTTGCATTTGCATTTGCATTTGCATTTGCATTTGCATTTGCATTTGCATTTGCATTTGCATTTGCATTTGCATTTGCATTTGCATTTGCATTTGCATTTGCATTAGCATTAGCATTTGCATTTGCATTTGCATTTGCATTTGCATTTGCATTTGCATTTGCATTAGCATTAGCATTAGCATTTGCATTTGCATTTGCATTTGCATTTGCATTTGCATTTGCATTTGCATTTGGATTTGCATTTGCAATTGCATTTGCATTTGCATTTGCAATTGCATTTGCATTTGCATTTGCATTTGCATTTGCATTTGCATTTGCATTTGCATTTGCATTTGCATTTGCATTTGCATTTGCATTTGCATTTGCATTTGCATTTGCATTTGCATTTGCATTTGCATTTGCATTTGCATTTGCATTTCCATTTGCATTTGCATTTGCATTTGCATTTGCATTTGCATTTGCATTTGCATTTGCATTTGCATTTGCATTAGCATTTGCATTTGCATTTGCATTTGCATTTGCATTTGCATTTGCATTTGCATTTGCATTTCCATTTGCATTTGCATTTGCATTTGCATTTGCATTTGCATTTGCATTTGCATTTCCATTTGCATTTGCACTTGCACTTGCACTTGCAGTTGCGCTTGCGCTTGCGCTTGCGCTTGCGCTTGCGGTTGCGTTTGCGTTTGCGTTTGCGTTTGCGTTTGCGTTTGCGTTTGCGTTTGCGTTTGCGTTTGCATTTGCATTTGCATTTGCATTTGCATTTGCATTTGCATTTGCATTTGCATTTGCATTTGCATTTGCATTTGCATTTGCATTTGCATTAGCATTTGCATTTGCATTTGCATTTGCATTTGCATTTGCATTTGCATTTGCATTTGCATTTGCATTTGCATTTGCATTTGCATTTGCATTTGCATTTGCATTTGCATTTAGATTTGCATTTGCATTTAGATTTGCATTTGCATTTGAATTTGCATTTGCGTTTGCGTTTGCATTTGCACTTGCACTTGCACTTGCACTTGCACTTGCACTTGCACTCGCACTCGCACTCGCACTCGCACTCGCACTCGCACTCGCACTCGCACTCGCACTCGCACTCGCACTCGCATTAGCATTTGCATTTGCATTTGCATTTGCATTTGCATTTGCATTTGCATTTGCATTTGCATTTGCATTTGCATTTGCATTTGCATTTGCATTTGCATTTGCATTTGCATTTGCATTTGCATTTGCATTTGCATTTGCATTTGCATTTGCATTTGCATTTGCATTTGCATTTGCATTTGCATTTGCATTTGCATTTGCATTTGCATTAGCATTTGCATTTGCATTTGCATTTGCATTTGCATTTGCATTTGCATTTGCATTTGCATTTGCATTTGCATTAGCATTAGCATTTGCATTTGCATTTGCATTTGCATTTGCATTTGCATTTGCATTTGCATTTGCATTTGCATTTGCATTTGCATTTGCATTTGCATTTGCATTTGCATTTGCATTTGCATTAGCATTAGCATTTGCATTTGCATTTGCATTTGCATTTGCATTTGCATTTGCATTTGCATTTGCATTTGCATTTGCATTTGCATTTGCATTTGCATTTGCATTTGCATTTGCATTTGCATTTGCATTTGCATTTGCATTTGCATTTGCATTTGCATTTGCATTTGCATTTGCATTTGCATTTGCATTTGCATTTGCATTTGCATTTGCATTTGCATTTCCATTTGCATTTGCATTTGCATTTGCATTTGCATTTGCATTTGCATTTGCATTTGCATTTGCATTTGCATTTGCATTTGCATTTGCATTTGCATTTGCATTTGCATTTGCATTTGCATTTGCATTTGCATTTGCATTTGCATTTGCATTTGCATTTGCATTTGCATTTGCATTTGCATTTGCATTTGCATTTGCATTTGCATTTGCATTTGCATTTGCATTTGCATTTGCATTTGCATTTCCATTTGCATTTGCATTTGCATTTGCATTTGCATTTGCATTTGCATTTGCATTTGCATTTGCATTTGCATTTGCATTTGCATTTGCATTTGCATTTCCATTTGCATTTGCATTTGCATTTGCATTTGCATTTGCATTTGCATTTGCATTTGCACTTGCACTTGCACTTGCAGTTGCGCTTGCGCTTGCGCTTGCGCTTGCGGTTGCGTTTGCGTTTGCGTTTGCGTTTGCGTTTGCGTTTGCGTTTGCGTTTGCGTTTGCGTTTGCGTTTGCGTTTTTGTTTGCGTTTGCGTTTGCGTTTGCGTTTGCGTTTGCGTTTGCGTTTGCGTTTGCGTTTGCGTTTGCGTTTGCGTTTGCGTTTGCGTTTGCGTTTGCGTTTGCGTTTGCGTTTGCGTTTGCGTTTGCGTTTGCGTTTGCGTTTGCGTTTGCGTTTGCGTTTGCGTTTGCGTTTGCGTTTGCGTTTGCGTTTGCGTTTGCGTTTGCGTTTGCGTTTGCGTTTGCGTTTGCGTTTGCCTTTGCGTTTGCATTTGCATTTGCATTTGCATTTGCATTTGCATTTGCATTTGCATTTGCATTTGCATTTGCATTTGCATTTGCATTAGCATTAGCATTTGCATTTGCATTTGCATTTGCATTTGCATTTGCATTTGCATTAGCATTAGCATTTGCATTTGCATTTGCATTTGCATTTGCATTTGCATTTGCATTTGCATTTGCATTTGCATTTGCATTTGGATTTGCATTTGCATTTGCATTTGCATTTGCATTTGCATTTGCATTTGCATTTGCATTTGCATTTGCATTTGCATTTGCATTTGCATTTGCATTTGCATTTGCATTTGCATTTGCATTTGCATTTGCATTTGCATTTGCATTTGCATTTGCATTTGCATTTGCATTTGCATTTGCATTTGAATTAGCATTTGAATTAGCATTAGCATTTGCATTTGCATTTGCATTTGCATTTGCATTTGCATTTGCATTTGCATTTGCATTTGCATTTGCATTTGCATTTGCATTTGCATTTGCATTAGCATTTGCATTTGCATTTGCATTTGCATTTGCATTTGCATTTGCATTTGCATTTGCATTTGCATTTGCATTTGCATTTGCATTTGCATTTGCATTTGCATTTGCATTTGCATTTGCATTTGCATTTGCATTTGCATTTGCATTTGCATTTGCATTTGCATTTGCATTTGCATTTGCATTTGCATTTGCATTTGCATTTGCATTTGGATTTGCATTTGCATTTGCATTTGCATTTGCATTTGCATTTGCATTTGCATTTGCATTTGCATTTGCATTTGCATTTGCATTAGCATTAGCATTAGCATTATCATTAGCATTTGCATTTGCATTTGCATTTGCATTTGCATTTGCATTTGCATTTGCATTTGCATTTGCATTTGCATTTGCATTTGCATTTGCATTTGCATTTGCATTTGCATTTGCATTTGCATTTGCATTTGCATTTGCATTTGCATTTGCATTTGCATTTGCATTTGCATTTGCATTTGCATTTGCATTTGCATTTGCATTTGCATTTGCATTTGCATTTGCATTTGCATTTGCATTTGCATTTGCATTTGCATTTGCATTTGCATTTGCATTTGCATTTGCATTTGCATTTGCATTTGCATTTGCATTTGCATTTGCATTTGCATTTGCATTTGCATTTGCATTTGCATTTGCATTTGCATTTGCATTTGCATTTGCATTTGCATTTGCATTTGCATTTGCATTTGCATTTGCATTTGCATTTGCATTTGCATTTGCATTTGCATTTGCATTTGCATTTGCATTTGCATTTGCATTTGCATTTGCATTTGCATTTGCATTTGCATTTGCATTTGCATTTGCATTTGCATTTGCATTTGCATTTGCATTTGCATTTGCATTTGCATTTGCATTTGCATTTGCATTTGCATTTAGATTTGCATTTGCATTTAGATTTGCATTTGCATTTGAACTTGCATTTGCGTTTGCGTTTGCGTTTGCATTTGCACTTGCACTTGCACTTGCACTTGCACTTGCACTTGCACTCGCACTCGCACTCGCACTCGCACTCGCACTCGCACTCGCACTCGCACTCGCACTCGCACTCGCACTCGCACTCGCACTCGCACTCGCACTCGCATTAGCATTTGCATTTGCATTTGCATTTGAATTTGCATTTGCATTTGCATTTGCATTTGCATTTGCATTTGCATTTGCATTTGCATTTGCATTTGCATTTGCATTTGCATTTGCATTTGCATTTGCATTTGCATTTGCATTTGCATTTGCATTTGCATTTGCATTTGCATTTGCATTTGCATTTGCATTTGCATTTGCATTTGCATTTGCATTTCCATTTGCATTTGCATTTGCATTTGCATTTGCATTTGCATTTGCATTTGCATTTGCATTTGCATTTGCATTTGCATTTGCATTTGCATTTGCATTTCCATTTGCATTTGCATTTGCATTTGCATTTGCATTTGCATTTGCATTTGCATTTGCACTTGCACTTGCACTTGCAGTTGCGCTTGCGCTTGCGCTTGCGCTTGCGGTTGCGTTTGCGTTTGCGTTTGCGTTTGCGTTTGCGTTTGCGTTTGCGTTTGCGTTTGCGTTTGCGTTTGCGTTTGCGTTTTTGTTTGCGTTTGCGTTTGCGTTTGCGTTTGCGTTTGCGTTTGCGTTTGCGTTTGCGTTTGCGTTTGCGTTTGCGTTTGCGTTTGCGTTTGCGTTTGCGTTTGCGTTTGCGTTTGCGTTTGCGTTTGCGTTTGCGTTTGCGTTTGCGTTTGCGTTTGCGTTTGCGTTTGCGTTTGCGTTTGCGTTTGCGTTTGCGTTTGCGTTTGCGTTTGCGTTTGCGTTTGCGTTTGCGTTTGCCTTTGCGTTTGCATTTGCATTTGCATTTGCATTTGCATTTGCATTTGCATTTGCATTTGCATTTGCATTTGCATTTGCATTAGCATTAGCATTTGCATTTGCATTTGCATTTGCATTTGCATTTGCATTTGCATTAGCATTAGCATTTGCATTTGCATTTGCATTTGCATTTGCATTTGCATTTGCATTTGCATTTGCATTTGCATTTGCATTTGCATTTGCATTTGCATTTGCATTTGCATTTGCATTTGCATTTGCATTTGCATTTGCATTTGCATTTGCATTTGCATTTGCATTTGCATTTGCATTTGCATTTGCATTTGCATTTGAATTAGCATTTGAATTAGCATTAGCATTTGCATTTGCATTTGCATTTGCATTTGCATTTGCATTTGCATTTGCATTTGCATTTGCATTTGCATTTGCATTTGCATTTGCATTTGCATTAGCATTTGCATTTGCATTTGCATTTGCATTTGCATTTGCATTTGCATTTGCATTTGCATTTGCATTTGCATTTGCATTTGCATTTGCATTTGCATTTGCATTTGCATTTGCATTTGCATTTGCATTTGCATTTGCATTTGCATTTGCATTTGCATTTGCATTTGCATTTGCATTTGCATTTGCATTTGCATTTGCATTTGGATTTGCATTTGCATTTGCATTTGCATTTGCATTTGCATTTGCATTTGCATTTGCATTTGCATTTGCATTAGCATTAGCATTTGCATTTGCATTTGCATTTGCATTTGCATTTGCATTTGCATTTGCATTTGCATTTGCATTTGGATTTGCATTTGCATTTGCATTTGCATTTGCATTTGCATTTGCATTTGCATTTGCATTTGCATTTGCATTTGCATTTGCATTTGCATTTGCATTTGCATTTGCATTTGCATTTGCATTTGCATTTGCATTTGCATTTGCATTTGCATTTGCATTTGCATTTGCATTTGCATTTGCATTTGCATTTGCATTTGCATTTGCATTTGCATTTGCATTTGCATTTGCATTTGCATTTGCATTTGCATTTGCATTTGCATTTGCATTTGCATTTGCATTTAGATTTGCATTTGCATTTAGATTTGCATTTGCATTTGAATTTGCATTTGCGTTTGCGTTTGCATTTGCACTTGCACTTGCACTTGCACTAGCACTTGCACTTGCACTCGCACTCGCACTCGCACTCGCACTCGCACTCGCACTCGCACTCGCACTCGCACTCGCACTCGCACTCGCATTAGCATTTGCATTTGCATTTGCATTTGCATTTGCATTTGCATTTGCATTTGCATTTGCATTTGCATTTGCATTTGCATTTGCATTTGCATTTGCATTTGCATTTGCATTTGCATTTGCATTTGCATTTGCATTTGCATTTGCATTTGCATTTGCATTAGCATTAGCATTTGCATTTGCATTTGCATTTGCATTTGCATTTGCATTTGCATTTGCATTTGCATTTGCATTTGCATTTGCATTTGCATTTGCATTTGCATTTGCATTAGCATTTGCATTTGCATTTGCATTTGCATTTGCATTTGCATTTGCATTTGCATTTGCATTTGCATTTGCATTTGCATTTGCATTTGCATTTGCATTTGCATTTGCATTTGCTTTTGCATTTGCATTTGCATTTGCATTTGCATTTGCATTTGCATTTGCATTTGCATTTGCATTTGCATTTGCATTTGCATTTGCATTTGCATTTGCATTTGCATTTGCGTTTGCGTTTGCGTTTGCGTTTGCATTTGCACTCGCACTCGCACTCGCACTCGCACTCGCACTCGCACTCGCATTAGCATTTGCATTTGCATTTGCATTTGCATTTGCATTTGCATTTGCATTTGCATTTGCATTTGCATTTGCATTTGCATTTGCATTTGCATTTGCATTTGCATTTGCATTTGCATTTGCATTTGCATTTGCATTTGCATTTGCATTTGCATTTGCATTTGCATTTGCATTTGCATTTGCATTTGCATTTGCATTTGCATTTGCATTTGCATTTGCATTTGCATTTGCATTTGCATTTGCATTTGGATTTGCATTTGCATTTGCATTTGCATTTGCATTTGCATTTGCATTTGCATTTGCATTTGCATTTGCATTTGCATTTGCATTTGCATTTGCATTTGCATTTGCATTTGCATTTGCATTTGCATTTGCATTTGCATTTGCATTTGCATTTGGATTTGCATTTGCATTTGCATTTGCATTTGCATTTGCATTTGCATTTGCATTTGCATTTGCATTTGCATTTGCATTTGCATTTGCATTTGCATTTGCATTTGCATTTGCATTTGCATTTGCATTTGCATTTGCATTTGCATTTGCATTTGCATTTGCATTTGCATTTGCATTTGCATTTGCATTTGCATTTGCATTTGCATTTGCATTTGCATTTGCATTTGCATTTGCATTTGCATTTGCATTTGCATTTGCATTTGCATTTGCATTTGCATTTGCATTTGCATTTGCATTTGCATTTGCATTTGCATTTGCATTTGCATTTGCATTTGCATTTGCATTTGCATTTGCATTTGCATTTGCATTTGCATTTGCATTTGCATTTGCATTTGCATTTGCATTTGCATTTGCATTTGCATTTGCATTTGCATTTGCATTTGCATATGCATTTGCATTTGCATTTGGATTTGCATTTGCATTTGCATTTGCATTTCCATTTGCATTTGCATTTGCATTTGCATTTGCATTTGCATTTGCATTTGCATTTGCATTTGCATTTCCATTTGCATTTGCATTTGCATTTGCATTTGCATTTGCATTTCCATTTGCATTTGCACTTGCACTTGCACTTGCAGTTGCGCTTGCGCTTGCGCTTGCGCTTGCGGTTGCGTTTGCGTTTGCGTTTGCGTTTGCGTTTGCGTTTGCGTTTGCGTTTGCGTTTGCGTTTGCATTTGCATTTGCATTTCCATTTGCATTTGCACTTGCACTTGCACTTGCAGTTGCGCTTGCGCTTGCGCTTGCGCTTGCGCTTGCGCTTGCGCTTGCGCTTGCGGTTGCGTTTGCGTTTGCGTTTGCGTTTGCGTTTGCGTTTGCGTTTGCGTTTGCGTTTGCGTTTGCGTTTGCGTTTGCGTTTGCGTTTGCGTTTGCGTTTGCGTTTGCGTTTGCGTTTGCGTTTGCGTTTGCGTTTGCGTTTGCGTTTGCGTTTGCGTTTGCGTTTGCGTTTGCGTTTGCGTTTGCGTTTGCGTTTGCGTTTGCGTTTGCGTTTGCGTTTGCGTTTGCGTTTGCGTTTGCGTTTGCGTTTGCGTTTGCGTTTGCGTTTGCGTTTGCGTTTGCGTTTGCGTTTGCCTTTGCGTTTGCGTTTGCGTTTGCGTTTGCGTTTGCGTTTGCGTTTGCGTTTGCGTTTGCGTTTGCGTTTGCGTTGGCGTTTGCGTTTGCGTTTGCGTTTGCGTTTGCGTTTGCGTTTGCGTTTGCGTTTGCGTTTGCGTTTGCGTTTGCGTTTGCGTTTGCGTTTGCGTTTGCGTTTGCGTTTGCGTTTGCGTTTGCGTTTGCGTTTGCGTTTGCGTTTGCGTTTGCGTTTGCGTTTGCGTTTGCGTTTGCGTTTGCGTTTGCGTTTGCGTTTGCGTTTGCGTTTGCGTTTGCGTTTGCGTTTGCGTTTGCGTTTGCGTTTGCGTTTGCGTTTGCGTTTGCGTTTGCATTTGCATTTGCATATGCATTTGCATTTGCATTTGGATTTGCATTTGCATTTGCATTTGCATTTCCATTTGCATTTGCATTTGCATTTGCATTTGCATTTGCATTTGCATTTGCATTTGCATTTCCATTTGCATTTGCATTTGCATTTGCATTTGCATTTGCATTTCCATTTGCATTTGCACTTGCACTTGCACTTGCAGTTGCGCTTGCGCTTGCGCTTGCGCTTGCGGTTGCGTTTGCGTTTGCGTTTGCGTTTGCGTTTGCGTTTGCGTTTGCGTTTGCGTTTACATTTGCATTTGCATTTCCATTTGCATTTGCACTTGCACTTGCACTTGCAGTTGCGCTTGCGCTTGCGCTTGCGCTTGCGCTTGCGCTTGCGGTTGCGTTTGCGTTTGCGTTTGCGTTTGCGTTTGCGTTTGCGTTTGCGTTTGCGTTTGCGTTTGCGTTTGCGTTTGCGTTTGCGTTTGCGTTTGCGTTTGCGTTTGCGTTTGCGTTTGCGTTTGCGTTTGCGTTTGCGTTTGCGTTTGCGTTTGCGTTTGCGTTTGCGTTTGCGTTTGCGTTTGCGTTTGCGTTTGCGTTTGCGTTTGCGTTTGCGTTTGCGTTTGCGTTTGCGTTTGCGTTTGCGTTTGCGTTTGCGTTTGCGTTTGCGTTTGCGTTTGCGTTTGCGTTTGCGTTTGCGTTTGCGTTTGCGTTTGCGTTTGCGTTTGCGTTTGCGTTTGCGTTTGCGTTTGCGTTTGCGTTTGCGTTTGCGTTTGCGTTTGCGTTTGCGTTTGCGTTTGCGTTTGCGTTTGCGTTTGCGTTTGCGTTTGCGTTTGCGTTTGCGTTTGCGTTTGCGTTTGCGTTTGCGTTTGCGTTTGCGTTTGCGTTTGCGTTTGCGTTTGCGTTTGCGTTTGCGTTTGCGTTTGCGTTTGCGTTTGCGTTTGCGTTTGCGTTTGCGTTTGCGTTTGCGTTTGCGTTTGCGTTTGCGTTTGCGTTTGCGTTTGCGTTTGCGTTTGCGTTTGCGTTTGCGTTTGCGTTTGCGTTTGCGTTTGCGTTTGCGTTTGCGTTTGCGTTTGCGTTTGCGTTTGCGTTTGCGTTTGCGATTGCGTTTGCGTTTGCGTTTGCGTTTGCGTTTGCGTTTGCGTTTGCGTTTGCGTTTGCGTTTGCGTTTGCGTTTGCGTTTGCGTTTGCGTTTGCGTTTGCGTTTGCGTTTGCGTTTGCGTTTGCGTTTGCGTTTGCGTTTGCGTTTGCGTTTGCGTTTGCGTTTGCATTTGCATTTGCATATGCATTTGCATTTGCATTTGGATTTGCATTTGCATTTGCATTTGCATTTCCATTTGCATTTGCATTTGCATTTGCATTTGCATTTGCATTTGCATTTGCATTTCCATTTGCATTTGCATTTGCATTTGCATTTGCATTTGCATTTCCATTTGCATTTGCACTTGCACTTGCACTTGCAGTTGCGCTTGCGCTTGCGCTTGCGCTTGCGGTTGCGTTTGCGTTTGCGTTTGCGTTTGCGTTTGCGTTTGCGTTTGCGTTTGCGTTTGCGTTTGCGTTTACATTTGCATTTGCATTTCCATTTGCATTTGCACTTGCACTTGCACTTGCAGTTGCGCTTGCGCTTGCGCTTGCGCTTGCGCTTGCGGTTGCGTTTGCGTTTGCGTTTGCGTTTGCGTTTGCGTTTGCGTTTGCGTTTGCGTTTGCGTTTGCGTTTGCGTTTGCGTTTGCGTTTGCGTTTGCGTTTGCGTTTGCGTTTGCGTTTGCGTTTGCGTTTGCGTTTGCGTTTGCGTTTGCGTTTGCGTTTGCGTTTGCGTTTGCGATTGCGTTTGCGTTTGCGTTTGCGTTTGCGTTTGCGTTTGCGTTTGCGTTTGCGTTTGCGTTTGCGTTTGCGTTTGCGTTTGCGTTTGCGTTTGCGTTTGCGTTTGCGTTTGCGTTTGCGTTTGCGTTTGCGTTTGCGTTTGCGTTTGCGTTTGCGTTTGCGTTTGCGTTTGCGTTTGCGTTTGCGTTTGCGTTTGCGTTTGCGTTTGCGTTTGCGTTTGCGTTTGCGTTTGCGTTTGCGTTTGCGTTTGCGTTTGCGTTTGCGTTTGCGTTTGCGTTTGCGTTTGCGTTTGCGTTTGCGTTTGCGTTTGCGTTTGCGTTTGCGTTTGCGTTTGCGTTTGCGTTTGCGTTTGCGTTTGCGTTTGCGTTTGCGTTTGCGTTTGCGTTTGCGTTTGCGTTTGCGTTTGCGATTGCGTTTGCGTTTGCGTTTGCGTTTGCGTTTGCGTTTGCATTAGCATTAGCATTTGCATTTGCATTTGCATTTGCATTTGCATTTGCATTTGCATTTGCATTAGCATTAGCATTTGCATTTGCATTTGCATTTGCATTTGCATTTGCATTTGCATTTGCATTTGGATTTGCATTTGCATTTGCATTTGCATTTGCATTTGCATTTGCATTTGCATTTGCATTTGCATTTGCATTTGCATTTGCATTTGCATTTGCATTTGCATTTGCATTTGCATTTGCATTTGCATTTGCATTTGCATTTGCATTTGCATTTGCATTTGCATTTGCATTTGCATTTGCATTTGCATTTGCATTTGCATTTGCATTTGCATTTGCATTTGCATTTGCATTTGCATTTGCATTTGCATTTGCATTTGCATTTGCATTTGCATTTGCATTTGCATTTGCATTTGCATTTGCATTTGCATTTGCATTTGCATTTGCATTTGCATTTGCATTTGCATTTGCATTTGCATTTGCATTTGCATTTGCATTTGCATTTGCATTTGCATTTGCATTTGCATTTGCATTTGCATTTGCATTTGCATTTGCATTTGCATTTAGATTTGCATTTGCATTTAGATTTGCATTTGCATTTGAATTTGCATTTGCGTTTGCGTTTGCGTTTGCATTTGCACTTGCACTTGCACTTGCACTTGCACTTGCACTTGCACTTGCACTCGCACTCGCACTCGCACTCGCACTCGCACTCGCACTCGCACTCGCACTCGCATTAGCATTAGCATTTGCATTTGCATTTGCATTTGCATTTGCATTTGCATTTGCATTTGCATTTGCATTTGCATTTGCATTTGCATTTGCATTTGCATTTGCATTTGCATTTGCATTTGCATTTGCATTTGCATTTGCATTTGCATTTGCATTTGCATTTGCATTTGCATTTGCATTTGCATTTGCATTTGCATTTCCATTTGCATTTGCATTTGCATTTGCATTTGCATTTGCATTTGCATTTGCATTTGCATTTGCATTTGCATTTGCATTTGCATTTGCATTTGCATTTGCATTTGCATTTGCATTTGCATTTGCATTTGCATTTGCATTTGCATTTGCATTTGCATTTGCATTTGCATTTGCATTTGCATTTGCATTTGCATTTGCATTTCCATTTGCATTTGCGTTTGCGTTTGCGTTTGCGTTTGCGTTTGCGTTTGCGTTTGCGTTTGCGTTTGCGTTTGCGTTTGCGTTTGCGTTTGCGTTTGCGTTTGCGTTTGCGTTTGCGTTTGCGTTTGCGTTTGCGTTTGCGTTTGCGTTTGCGTTTGCGTTTGCGTTTGCGTTTGCGTTTGCGTTTGCGTTTGCGTTTGCGTTTGCGTTTGCGTTTGCGTTTGCGTTTGCGTTTGCGTTTGCGTTTGCGTTTGCGTTTGCGTTTGCATTTGCATTTGCATATGCATTTGCATTTGCATTTGGATTTGCATTTGCATTTGCATTTGCATTTCCATTTGCATTTGCATTTGCATTTGCATTTGCATTTGCATTTGCATTTGCATTTGCATTTGCATTTCCATTTGCATTTGCATTTGCATTTGCATTTGCATTTGCATTTCCATTTGCATTTGCACTTGCACTTGCACTTGCAGTTGCGCTTGCGCTTGCGCTTGCGCTTGCGCTTGCGGTTGCGTTTGCGTTTGCGTTTGCGTTTGCGTTTGCGTTTGCGTTTGCGTTTGCGTTTGCGTTTACATTTGCATTTGCATTTCCATTTGCATTTGCACTTGCACTTGCACTTGCAGTTGCGCTTGCGCTTGCGCTTGCGCTTGCGCTTGCGCTTGCGCTTGCGCTTGCGCTTGCGCTTGCGCTTGCGCTTGCGGTTGCGTTTGCGTTTGCGTTTGCGTTTGCGTTTGCGTTTGCGTTTGCGTTTGCGTTTGCGTTTGCATTTGCATTTGCATTTGCATTTGCATTTGCATTTGCATTTGCATTTGCATTTGCATTTGCATTTGCATTTGCATTTGCATTTGCATTTGCATTTGCATTTGCATTTGCATTTGCATTTGCATTTGCATTTGCATTTGCATTTGCATTTGCATTTGCATTTGCATTTGCATTTGCATTTGCATTTGCATTTGCATTTGCATTTGCATTTGCATTTGCATTTGCATTTGCATTTGCATTTGCATTTGCATTTGCATTTGCATTTGCATTTGCATTTGCATTTGCATTTGCATTTGCATTTGCATTTGCATTTGCATTTGCATTTGCATTTGCATTTGCATTTGCATTTGCATTTGCATTTGCATTTGCATTTGCATTTGCATTTAGATTTGCATTTGCATTTAGATTTGCATTTGCATTTGAATTTGCATTTGCGTTTGCGTTTGCGTTTGCGTTTGCATTTGCACTTGCACTTGCACTTGCACTTGCACTTGCACTTGCACTTGCACTCGCACTCGCACTCGCACTCGCACTCGCACTCGCACTCGCACTCGCACTCGCATTAGCATTAGCATTTGCATTTGCATTTGCATTTGCATTTGCATTTGCATTTGCATTTGCATTTGCATTTGCATTTGCATTTGCATTTGCATTTGCATTTGCATTTGCATTTGCATTTGCATTTGCATTTGCATTTGCATTTGCATTTGCATTTGCATTTGCATTTGCATTTGCATTTGCATTTGCATTTGCATTTGCATTTCCATTTGCATTTGCATTTGCATTTGCATTTGCATTTGCATTTGCATTTGCATTTGCATTTGCATTTGCATTTGCATTTGCATTTGCATTTGCATTTGCATTTGCATTTGCATTTGCATTTGCATTTGCATTTGCATTTGCATTTGCATTTGCATTTGCATTTGCATTTGCATTTGCATTTGCATTTCCATTTGCATTTGCATTTGCATTTGCATTTGCATTTGCATTTGCATTTGCATTTGCATTTGCATTTGCATTTGCATTTGCATTTGCATTTGCATTTCCATTTCCATTTGCATTTGCATTTGCATTTGCATTTGCATTTGCATTTGCATTTGCACTTGCACTTGAACTTGCAGTTGCGCTTGCGCTTGCGTTTGCGTTTGCGCTTGCGTTTGCGTTTGCGTTTGCGTTTGCGTTTGCGTTTGCGTTTGCGTTTGCGTTTGCGTTTGCGTTTGCGTTTGCGTTTGCGTTTGCGTTTGCGTTTGCGTTTGCGTTTGCGTTTGCGTTTGCGTTTGCATTTGCATTTGCATTTGCATTTGCATTTGCATTTGCATTTGCATTTGCATTTGCATTTGCATTTGCATTTGCATTTGCATTTGCATTTGCATTTGCATTTGCATTTGCATTTGCATTTGCATTTGCATTTGCATTTGCATTTGCATTTGCATTTGCATTTGCATTTGCATTTGCATTTGCATTTGCATTTGCATTTGCATTTGCATTTGCATTTGCATTTAGATTTGCATTTGCATTTGCATTTGCATTTGCATTTGAATTTGCATTTGCGTTTGCGTTTGCGTTTGCGTTTGCATTTGCACTTGCACTTGCACTTGCACTTGCACTTGCACTTGCACTCGCACTCGCACTCGCACTCGCACTCGCACTCGCACTCGCACTCGCACTCGCACTCGCACTCGCACTCGCACTCGCACTCGCACTCGCACTCGCACTCGCACTCGCATTAGCATTTGCATTTGCATTTGCATTTGCATTTGCATTTGCATTTGCATTTCCATTTGCATTTGCATTTGCATTTGCATTTGCATTTGCATTTGCATTTGCATTTGCACTTGCACTTGCACTTGCGCTTGCGCTTGCGGTTGCGTTTGCGTTTGCGTTTGCGTTTGCGTTTGCGTTTGCGTTTGCGTTTGCGTTTGCGTTTGCGTTTGCGTTTGCGTTTGCGTTTGCGTTTGCGTTTGCGTTTGCGTTTGCATTTGCATTTGCATTTGCATTAGCATTAGCATTTGCATTTGCATTTGCATTTGCATTTGCATTTGCATTTGCATTTGCATTTGCATTTGCATTTGGATTTGCATTTGCATTTGCATTTGCATTTGCATTTGCATTTGCATTTGCATTTGCATTTGCATTTGCATTTGCATTTGCATTTGCATTTGCATTTGCATTTGCATTTGCATTTGCATTTGCATTTGCATTTGCATTTGCATTTGCATTTGCATTTGCATTTGCATTTGCATTTGCATTTGCATTTGCATTTGCATTTGCATTTGCATTTGCATTTGCATTTGCATTTGCATTTGCATTTGCATTTGCATTTGCATTTGCATTTGCATTTGCATTTGCATTTGCATTTGCATTTGCATTTGCATTTGCATTTGCATTTGCATTTGCATTTGCATTTGCATTTGCATTTGCATTTGCATTTGCATTTGCATTTGCATTTGCATTTGCATTTGCATTTGCATTTGCATTTGCATTTGCATTTGCATTTGCATTTCCATTTGCATTTGCATTTGCATTTGCATTTGCATTTGCATTTGCATTTGCATTTGCATTTGCATTTGCATTTGCATTTGCATTTGCATTTGCATTTGCATTTGCATTTGCATTTGCATTTGCATTTGCATTTGCATTTGCATTTGCATTTGCATTTGCATTTGCATTTGCATTTCCATTTGCATTTGCATTTGCGTTTGCATTTGCATTTGCATTTGCATTTGCATTTGCATTTGCATTTGCATTTGCATTTCCATTTGCATTTGCATTTGCATTTGCATTTGCATTTGCATTTGCATTTGCACTTGCACTTGCACTTGCAGTTGCGCTTGCGCTTGCGGTTGCGTTTGCGTTTGCGTTTGCGTTTGCGTTTGCGTTTGCGTTTGCGTTTGCGTTTGCGTTTGCGTTTGCGTTTGCGTTTGCGTTTGCGTTTGCGTTTGCGTTTGCGTTTGCGTTTGCCTTTGCGTTTGCGTTTGCATTTGCATTTGCATTTGCATTTGCATTTGCATTTGCATTTGCATTTGCATTTGCATTTGCATTTGCATTAGCATTAGCATTTGCATTTGCATTTGCATTTGCATTTGCATTTGCATTAGCATTAGCATTTGCATTTGCATTTGCATTTGCATTTGCATTTGCATTTGCATTTGCATTTGCATTTGCATTTGCATTTGCATTTGCATTTGCATTTGGATTTGCATTTGCATTTGCATTTGCATTTGCATTTGCATTTGCATTTGCATTTGCATTTGCATTTGCATTTGCATTTGCATTTGCATTTGCATTTGCATTTGCATTTGCATTTGCATTTGCATTTGCATTTGCATTTGCATTTGCATTTGCATTTGCATTTGCATTTGCATTTGCATTTGCATTTGCATTTGCATTTGCATTTGCATTTGAATTAGCATTTGAATTAGCATTAGCATTTGCATTTGCATTTGCATTTGCATTTGCATTTGCATTTGCATTTGCATTTGCATTTGCATTTGCATTTGCATTTGCATTTGCATTTGCATTAGCATTTGCATTTGCATTTGCATTTGCATTTGCATTTGCATTTGCATTTGCATTTGCATTTGCATTTGCATTTGCATTTGCATTTGCATTTGCATTTGCATTTGCATTTGCATTTGCATTTGCATTTGCATTTGCATTTGCATTTGCATTTGCATTTGCATTTGCATTTGCATTTGCATTTGCATTTGCATTTGCATTTGGATTTGCATTTGCATTTGCATTTGCATTTGCATTTGCATTTGCATTTGCATTTGCATTTGCATTTGCATTTGCATTTGCATTTGCATTTGCATTAGCATTAGCATTAGCATTAGCATTAGCATTAGCATTTGCATTTGCATTTGCATTTGCATTTGCATTTGCATTTGCATTTGCATTTGCATTTGCATTTGCATTTGCATTTGCATTTGCATTTGCATTTGCATTTGCATTTGCATTTGCATTTGCATTTGCATTTGCATTTGCATTTGCATTTGCATTTGCATTTGCATTTGCATTTGCATTTGCATTTGCATTTGCATTTGCATTTGCATTTGCATTTGCATTTGCATTTGCATTTGCATTTGCATTTGCATTTGCATTTGCATTTGCATTTGCATTTGCATTTGCATTTGCATTTGCATTTGCATTTGCATTTGCATTTGCATTTGCATTTGCATTTGCATTTGGATTTGCATTTGCATTTGCATTTCCATTTGCATTTGCATTTGCATTTGCATTTGCATTTGCATTTGCATTTGCATTTGCATTTGCATTTGCATTTGCATTTGCATTTGCATTTGCATTTGCATTTGCATTTGCATTTGCATTTGCATTTGCATTTGCATTTGCATTTGCATTTGCATTTGCATTTGCATTTGCATTTGCATTTGCATTTGCATTTGCATTTGCATTTGCATTTGCATTTGCATTTGCATTTGCATTTGCATTTGCATTTGCATTTGCATTTGCATTTGCATTTGCATTTGCATTTGCATTTGCATTTGCATTTGCATTTGCATTTGCATTTGCATTTGCATTTGCATTTGCATTTGCATTTGCATTTGCATTTGCATTTGCATTTGCATTTGCATTTGCATTTGCATTTGCATTTGCATTTGCATTTGCATTTGCATTTGCATTTGCATATGCATTTGCATTTGCATTTGGATTTGCATTTGCATTTGCATTTGCATTTCCATTTGCATTTGCATTTGCATTTGCATTTGCATTTGCATTTGCATTTGCATTTGCATTTGCATTTCCATTTGCATTTGCATTTGCATTTGCATTTGCATTTGCATTTCCATTTGCATTTGCACTTGCACTTGCACTTGCAGTTGCGCTTGCGCTTGCGCTTGCGCTTGCGGTTGCGTTTGCGTTTGCGTTTGCGTTTGCGTTTGCGTTTGCATTTGCATTTGCATTTCCATTTGCATTTGCACTTGCACTTGCACTTGCAGTTGCGCTTGCGCTTGCGCTTGCGCTTGCGGTTGCGTTTGCGTTTGCGTTTGCGTTTGCGTTTGCGTTTGCGTTTGCGTTTGCGTTTGCGTTTGCGTTTGCGTTTGCGTTTGCGTTTGCGTTTGCGTTTGCGTTTGCGTTTGCGTTTGCGTTTGCGTTTGCGTTTGCGTTTGCGTTTGCGTTTGCGTTTGCGTTTGCGTTTGCGTTTGCGTTTGCGTTTGCGTTTGCGTTTGCGTTTGCGTTTGCGTTTGCGTTTGCGTT
>CAWLCU010000048.1:597500-600000 GCA_963855975.1 Andrena chrysosceles
TGCATTTGCATTTGCATTTGCATTTGCATTTGCATTTGCATTTGCATTTGCATTTGCATTTGCATTTGCGTTTGCGTTTGCGTTTGCGTTTGCATTTGCATTTGCATTTGCATATGCATTTGCATTTGCATTTGGATTTGCATTTGCATTTGCATTTGCATTTCCATTTGCATTTGCATTTGCATTTGCATTTGCATTTGCATTTGCATTTGCATTTGCATTTGCATTTCCATTTGCATTTGCATTTGCATTTGCATTTGCATTTGCATTTCCATTTGCACTTGCACTTGCACTTGCACTTGCAGTTGCGCTTGCGCTTGCGGTTGCGTTTGCGTTTGCGTTTGCGTTTGCGTTTGCGTTTGCGTTTGCGTTTGCGTTTGCGTTTGCGTTTGCGTTTGCGTTTGCATTTGCATTTGCATTTCCATTTGCATTTGCACTTGCACTTGCACTTGCACTTGCAGTTGCGCTTGCGCTTGCGCTTGCGCTTGCGTTTGCGTTTGCGTTTGCGTTTGCGTTTGCGTTTGCGTTTGCGTTTGCGTTTGCGTTTGCGTTTGCGTTTGCGTTTGCGTTTGCGTTTGCGTTTGCGTTTGCGTTTGCGTTTGCGTTTGCGTTTGCGTTTGCGTTTGCGTTTGCGTTTGCGTTTGCGTTTGCGTTTGCGTTTGCGTTTGCGTTTGCGTTTGCGTTTGCGTTTGCGTTTGCGTTTGCGTTTGCGTTTGCGTTTGCGTTTGCGTTTGCGTTTGCGTTTGCGTTTGCGTTTGCGTTTGCGTTTGCGTTTGCGTTTGCGTTTGCGTTTGCGTTTGCGTTTGCGTTTGCGTTTGCGTTTGCGTTTGCGTTTGCGTTTGCGTTTGCGTTTGCGTTTGCGTTTGCGTTTGCGTTTGCGTTTGCGTTTGCGTTTGCGTTTGCGTTTGCGTTTGCGTTTGCGTTTGCGTTTGCGTTTGCGTTTGCGTTTGCGTTTGCGTTTGCGTTTGCGTTTGCGTTTGCGTTTGCGTTTGCGTTTGCGTTTGCGTTTGCGTTTGCGTTTGCGTTTGCGTTTGCGTTTGCGTTTGCGTTTGCGTTTGCGTTTGCGTTTGCGTTTGCGTTTGCGTTTGCGTTTGCGTTTGCGTTTGCGTTTGCGTTTGCGTTTGCGTTTGCGTTTGCGTTTGCGTTTGCGTTTGCGTTTGCGTTTGCGTTTGCGTTTGCGTTTGCGTTTGCGTTTGCGTTTGCGTTTGCGTTTGCATTAGCATTAGCATTTGCATTAGCATTAGCATTTGCATTTGCATTTGCATTTGCATTTGCATTTGCATTTGCATTTGCATTTGCATTTGCATTTGCATTTGCATTTGCATTTGCATTTGCATTTGCATTTGCATTTGCATTTGGATTTGCATTTGCATTTGCATTTGCATTTGCATTTGCATTTGCATTTGCATTTGCATTTGCATTTGCATTTGCATTTGCATTTGCATTTGCATTTGCATTTGCATTTGCATTTGCATTTGCATTTGCATTTGCATTTGCATTTGCATTAGCATTTGCATTTGCATTTGCATTTGCATTTGCATTTGCATTTGCATTTGCATTTGCACTTGGATTTGCATTTGCACTTGCACTTGCACTTGCACTTGCACTTGCATTTGCATTTGCATTTGCATTTGCATTTGCATTTGCATTTGCATTTGCATTTGCATTTGCATTTGCATTTGCATTTGCATTTGCATTAGCATTAGCATTTGCATTTGCATTTGCATTTGCATTTGCATTTGCATTTGCATTTGCATTTGCATTAGCATTTGCATTTGCATTTGCATTTGCATTTGCATTTGCATTTGCATTTGCATTTGCATTAGCATTAGCATTTGCATTTGCATTTGCATTTGCATTTGCATTTGCATTTGCATTAGCATTTGCATTTGCATTTGCATTTGCATTTGCATTTGCATTTGCATTTGCATTTGCATTTGCATTTGCATTTGCATTTGCATTTGCATTTGCATTTGCATTTGCATTTGCATTTGCATTTGCATTTGCATTTGCATTAGCATTTGCATTTGCATTTGCATTTGCATTTGCATTTGCATTTGCATTTGCATTAGCATTTGCATTTGCATTTGCATTTGCATTTGCATTTGCATTTGCATTTGCATTAGCATTAGCATTTGCATTTGCATTTGCATTTGCATTTGCATTTCCATTTCCATTTGCATTTGCATTTGCATTTGCATTTGCATTTGCATTTGCATTTGCATTTGCACTTGCACTTGCACTTGCAGTTGCGCTTGCGCTTGCGCTTGCGGTTGCGGTTGCGTTTGCGTTTGCGTTTGCGTTTGCGTTTGCGTTTGCGTTTGCGTTTGCGTTTGCGTTTGCGTTTGCATTTGCATTTGCATTTGCATTTGCATTTGCATTTGCATTTGCATTTGCATTTGCATTTGCATTTGCATTTGCATTTGCATTTGCATTTGCATTTGCATTTGCATTTGCATTTGCATTTGCATTTGCATTTGCATTTGCATTTCCATTTGCA
>CAWLCU010000048.1:605000-660000 GCA_963855975.1 Andrena chrysosceles
TGCGTTTGCGTTTGCGTTTGCGTTTGCGTTTGCGTTTGCGTTTGCGTTTGCGTTTGCGTTTGCGTTTGCGTTTGCGTTTGCGTTTGCGTTTGCGTTTGCGTTTGCGTTTGCGTTTGCGTTTGCGTTTGCGTTTGCGTTTGCGTTTGCGTTTGCGTTTGCGTTTGCGTTTGCGTTTGCGTTTGCGTTTGCGTTTGCGTTTGCGTTTGCGTTTGCGTTTGCGTTTGCGTTTGCGTTTGCGTTTGCGTTTGCGTTTGCGTTTGCGTTTGCGTTTGCGTTTGCGTTTGCGTTTGCGTTTGCGTTTGCGTTTGCGTTTGCGTTTGCGTTTGCGTTTGCGTTTGCGTTTGCGTTTGCGTTTGCGTTTGCGTTTGCGTTTGCGTTTGCGTTTGCGTTTGCGTTTGCGTTTGCGTTTGCGTTTGCGTTTGCGTTTGCGTTTGCGTTTGCGTTTGCGTTTGCGTTTGCGTTTGCGTTTGCGTTTGCGTTTGCGTTTGCGTTTGCGTTTGCGTTTGCGTTTGCGTTTGCGTTTGCGTTTGCGTTTGCGTTTGCGTTTGCGTTTGCGTTTGCGTTTGCGTTTGCGTTTGCGTTTGCGTTTGCGTTTGCGTTTGCGTTTGCGTTTGCGTTTGCGTTTGCGTTTGCGTTTGCGTTTGCGTTTGCGTTTGCGTTTGCGTTTGCATTAGCATTAGCATTTGCATTAGCATTAGCATTTGCATTTGCATTTGCATTTGCATTTGCATTTGCATTTGCATTTGCATTTGCATTTGCATTTGCATTTGCATTTGCATTTGCATTTGCATTTGCATTTGCATTTGCATTTGGATTTGCATTTGCATTTGCATTTGCATTTGCATTTGCATTTGCATTTGCATTTGCATTTGCATTTGCATTTGCATTTGCATTTGCATTTGCATTTGCATTTGCATTTGCATTTGCATTTGCATTTGCATTTGCATTTGCATTTGCATTTGCATTTGCATTTGCATTTGCATTTGCATTTGCATTTGCATTTGCATTTGCATTAGCATTTGCATTTGCATTTGCATTTGCATTTGCATTTGCATTTGCATTTGCATTTGCACTTGGATTTGCATTTGCACTTGCACTTGCACTTGCACTTGCACTTGCATTTGCATTTGCATTTGCATTTGCATTTGCATTTGCATTTGCATTTGCATTTGCATTTGCATTTGCATTTGCATTTGCATTTGCATTAGCATTAGCATTTGCATTTGCATTTGCATTTGCATTTGCATTTGCATTTGCATTTGCATTTGCATTAGCATTTGCATTTGCATTTGCATTTGCATTTGCATTTGCATTTGCATTTGCATTTGCATTAGCATTAGCATTTGCATTTGCATTTGCATTTGCATTTGCATTTGCATTTGCATTAGCATTTGCATTTGCATTTGCATTTGCATTTGCATTTGCATTTGCATTTGCATTTGCATTTGCATTTGCATTTGCATTTGCATTTGCATTTGCATTTGCATTTGCATTTGCATTTGCATTTGCATTTGCATTTGCATTAGCATTTGCATTTGCATTTGCATTTGCATTTGCATTTGCATTTGCATTAGCATTTGCATTTGCATTTGCATTTGCATTTGCATTTGCATTTGCATTTGCATTAGCATTAGCATTTGCATTTGCATTTGCATTTGCATTTGCATTTGCATTTGCATTTGCATTAGCATTTGCATTTGCATTTGCATTTGCATTTGCATTTGCATTTGCATTTGCATTTGCATTTGCATTTGCATTTGCATTTGCATTTGCATTTGCATTTGCATTTGCATTTGCATTTGCATTTGCATTTGCATTTGGATTTGCATTTGCACTTGCACTTGCACTTGCACTTGCACTTGCACTTGCACTTGCACTTGCACTTGCACTTGCACTTGCACTTGCACTTGCATTTGCATTTGCATTTGCATTTGCATTTGCATTTGCATTTGCATTTGCATTTGCATTTGCATTTGCATTTGCATTTGCATTAGCATTTGCATTTGCATTTGCATTTGCATTTGCAATTGCATTTGCATTTGCATTTGCATTTGCATTTGCATTTGCATTTGCATTTGCATTTGCATTTGCATTTGCATTTGCATTTGTATTTGCATTTGAATTAGCATTAGCATTTGCATTTGCATTTGCATTTGCATTTGCATTTGCATTTGCATTTGCATTTGCATTTGCATTTGCATTTGCATTTGCATTTGCATTTGCATTAGCATTTGCATTTGCATTTGCATTTGCATTTGCATTTGCATTTGCATTTGCATTTGCATTTGCATTTGCATTTGCATTTGCATTTGCATTTGCATTTGCATTTGCATTTGCATTTGCATTTGCATTTGCATTTGCATTAGCATTTGCATTTGCATTTGCATTTGCATTTGCATTTGCATTTGCATTTGCATTTGGATTTGCATTTGCATTTGCATTTGCATTTGCATTTGCATTTGCATTTGCATTTGCATTTGCATTTGCATTTGCATTTGCATTTGCATTTGCATTTGCATTTGGATTTGCATTTGCATTTGCATTTGCATTTGCATTTGCATTTGCATTTGCATTTGCATTTGCATTTGCATTTGCATTTGCATTTGCATTTGCATTTGCATTTGCATTTGCATTTGCATTTGCATTTGCATTTGCATTTGCATGTGCATTTGCATTTGCATTTGCATTTGCATTTGCATTTGCATTTGCATTTGCATTTGCATATGCATTTGCATTTGCATTTGGATTTGCATTTGCATTTGCATTTGCATTTCCATTTGCATTTGCATTTGCATTTGCATTTGCATTTGCATTTGCATTTGCATTTGCATTTGCATTTCCATTTGCATTTGCATTTGCATTTGCATTTGCATTTGCATTTCCATTTCCATTTGCACTTGCACTTGCACTTGCAGTTGCGCTTGCGCTTGCGCTTGCGCTTGCGGTTGCGTTTGCGTTTGCGTTTGCGTTTGCGTTTGCGTTTGCGTTTGCGTTTGCGTTTGCGTTTGCGTTTGCGTTTGCGTTTGCATTTGCATTTGCATTTCCATTTGCATTTGCACTTGCACTTGCACTTGCAGTTGCGCTTGCGCTTGCGCTTGCGCTTCCGCTTGCGCTTCCGCTTGCGCTTGCGCTTGCGCTTGCGTTTGCGCTTGCGTTTGCGTTTGCGTTTGCGTTTGCGTTTGCGTTTGCGTTTGCGTTTGCGTTTGCGTTTGCGTTTGCGTTTGCGTTTGCGTTTGCGTTTGCGTTTGCGTTTGCGTTTGCGTTTGCGTTTGCGTTTGCGTTTGCGTTTGCGTTTGCGTTTGCGTTTGCGTTTGCGTTTGCGTTTGCGTTTGCGTTTGCGTTTGCGTTTGCGTTTGCGTTTGCGTTTGCGTTTGCGTTTGCGTTTGCGTTTGCGTTTGCGTTTGCGTTTGCGTTTGCGTTTGCGTTTGCGTTTGCGTTTGCGTTTGCGTTTGCGTTTGCATTTGCATTTGCATTTGCATTTGCATTTGCATTTGCACTTGCACTTGGATTTGCATTTGCACTTGCACTTGCACTTGCACTTGCATTTGCATTTGCATTTGCATTTGCATTTGCATTTGCATTTGCATTTGCACTTGCATTTGCATTTGCATTTGCATTTGCATTTGCATTTGCATTTAGATTTGCATTTGCATTTAGATTTGCATTTGCATTTGCATTTGCATTTGCATTTGCATTTGCATTTGCATTTGCATTTGCATTTGCATTTGCATTTGCATTTGCATTTGCATTTGCATTTGCATTTGCATTTGCATTTGCATTTGCATTTTCATTTGCATTTGCATTTGCATTTGCATTTGCATTTGCATTTGCATTTGCATTTGCATTTGCATTTGCATTTGCATTTGCATTTGCATTTGCATTTGCATTTGCATTTGCATTTGCATTTGCATTTGCATTTGCATTTGCATTTGCATTTGCATTTGCATTTGCATTTGCATTTGCATTTGCATTTTCATTTGCATTTGCATTTGCATTTGCATTTGCATTTGCATTTGCATTTGCATTTGCATTTGCATTTGCATTTGCATTTGCATTTGCATTTGCATTTGCATTTGCATTTGCATTTGCATTTGCATTTGCATTTGCATTTGCATTTGCATTTGCATTTGCATTTGCATTTCCATTTGCATTTGCATTTGCATTTGCATTTGCATTTGCATTTGCATTTGCATTTGCATTTGCATTTCCATTTGCATTTGCATTTGCATTTGCATTTGCATTTGCATTTGCATTTCCATTTGCATTTGCACTTGCACATGCACTTGCAGTTGCGCTTGCGCTTGCGCTTGCGCTTGCGCTTGCGCTTGCGCTTGCGCTTGCGCTTGCGCTTGCGTTTGCGTTTGCGTTTGCGTTTGCGTTTGCGTTTGCGTTTGCGTTTGCGTTTGCGTTTGCGTTTGCGTTTGCGTTTGCGTTTGCGTTTGCGTTTGCGTTTGCGTTTGCGTTTGAGTTTGCGTTTGCGTTTGCGTTTGCGTTTGCGTTTGCGTTTGCGTTTGCGTTTGCGTTTGCGTTTGCGTTTGCGTTTGAGTTTGCGTTTGCGTTTGCGTTTGCGTTTGCGTTTGCGTTTGCGTTTGCGTTTGCATTTGCATTTGCATTTGCATTTGCATTTGCATTTGCATTTGCATTAGCATTAGCATTTGCATTTGCATTTGCATTTGCATTTGCATTTGCATTTGCATTTGCATTTGCATTAGCATTTGCATTTGCATTTGCATTTGCATTTGCATTTGCATTTGCATTAGCATTAGCATTTGCATTTGCATTTGCATTTGCATTTGCATTAGCATTTGCATTTGCATTTGCATTTGCATTTGCATTTGCATTTGCATTTGCATTTGCATTTGCATTTGCATTTGCATTTGCATTTGCATTTGCATTTGCATTTGCATTTGCATTTGCATTTGCATTTGCATTTGCATTTGCATTAGCATTTGCATTTGCATTTGCATTTGCATTTGCATTTGCATTTGCATTAGCATTTGCATTTGCATTTGCATTTGCATTTGCATTTGCATTTGCATTTGCATTAGCATTAGCATTTGCATTTGCATTTGCATTTGCATTTGCATTTGCATTTGCATTTGCATTTGCATTAGCATTTGCATTTGCATTTGCATTTGCATTTGCATTTGCATTTGCATTTGCATTTGCATTTGCATTTGCATTTGCATTTGCAATTGCATTTGCATTTGCATTTGCACTTGCATTTGCATTTGCATTTGCATTTGCATTTAGATTTGCATTTGCATTTAGATTTGCATTTGCATTTGCATTTGCATTTGCATTTGCATTTGCATTTGCATTTGCATTTGCATTTGCATTTGCATTTGCATTTGCATTTGCATTTGCATTTGCATTTGCATTTGCATTTGCATTTGCATTTGCATTTGCATTTGCATTTGCATTTGCATTTGCATTTGCATTTGCATTTGCATTTGCATTTGCATTTGCATTTGCATTTGCATTTGCATTTGCATTTGCATTTGCATTTGCATTTGCATTTGCATTTGCATTTGCATTTGCATTTGCATTTGCATTTGCATTTGCATTTGCATTTGCATTTGCATTTGCATTTGCATTTGCATTTAGATTTGCATTTGCATTTGCATTTGCATTTGAATTTGCGTTTGCGTTTGCGTTTGCGTTTGCGTTTGCGTTTGCATTTGCGTTTGCATTTGCATTTGCATTTGCATTTGCATTTGCATTTGCATTTGCATTTGCATTTGCATTTGCATTTGCATTTGCATTTGCATTTGCATTTGCATTTGCATTTGCATTTGCATTTGCATTTGCATTTGCATTTGCATTTGCATTTGCATTTGCATTTGCATTTGCATTTCCATTTGCATTTGCATTTGCATTTGCATTTGCATTTGCATTTGCATTTGCATTTGCATTTCCATTTGCATTTGCATTTGCATTTGCATTTGCATTTGCATTTGCATTTCCATTTGCATTTGCACTTGCACATGCACTTGCAGTTGCGCTTGCGCTTACGCTTGCGCTTGCGCTTGCGCTTGCGCTTGCGCTTGCGTTTGCGTTTGCGTTTGCGTTTGCGTTTGCGTTTGCGTTTGCGTTTGCGTTTGCGTTTGCGTTTGCGTTTGCGTTTGAGTTTGCGTTTGCGTTTGCGTTTGCGTTTGCGATTGCGTTTGCGTTTGCGTTTGCGTTTGCGTTTGCGTTTGCGTTTGCGTTTGCGTTTGAGTTTGCGTTTGCGTTTGCGTTTGCGTTTGCGTTTGCGTTTGCGTTTGCATTTGCATTTGCATTTGCATTTGCATTTGCATTTGCATTTGCATTTGCATTTGCATTAGCATTAGCATTTGCATTTGCATTTGCATTTGCATTTGCATTTGCATTTGCATTTGCATTTGCATTAGCATTTGCATTTGCATTTGCATTTGCATTTGCATTTGCATTTGCATTTGCATTTGCATTTGCATTAGCATTAGCATTTGCATTTGCATTTGCATTTGCATTTGCATTTGCATTAGCATTTGCATTTGCATTTGCATTTGCATTTGCATTTGCATTTGCATTTGCATTTGCATTTGCATTTGCATTTGCATTTGCATTTGCATTTGCATTTGCATTTGCATTTGCATTTGCATTTGCATTTGCATTTGCATTTGCATTAGCATTTGCATTTGCATTTGCATTTGCATTTGCATTTGCATTAGCATTTGCATTTGCATTTGCATTTGCATTTGCATTTGCATTTGCATTTGCATTAGCATTAGCATTTGCATTTGCATTTGCATTTGCATTTGCATTTGCATTTGCATTTGCATTTGCATTAGCATTTGCATTTGCATTTGCATTTGCATTTGCATTTGCATTTGCATTTGCATTTGCATTTGCATTTGCATTTGCATTTGCATTTGCATTTGCATTTGCATTTGCATTTGCATTTGCATTTGCATTTGCATTTGGATTTGCATTTGCACTTGCACTTGCACTTGCACTTGCACTTGCACTTGCACTTGCACTTGCACTTGCACTTGCACTTGCACTTGCACTTGCATTTGCATTTGCATTTGCATTTGCATTTGCATTTGCATTTGCATTTGCATTTGCATTTGCATTTGCATTAGTATTTGCATTTGCATTTGCATTTGCATTTGCAATTGCATTTGCATTTGCATTTGCATTTGCATTTGCATTTGCATTTGCATTTGCATTTGCATTTGCATTTGCATTTGCATTTGTATTTGCATTTGAATTAGCATTAGCATTTGCATTTGCATTTGCATTTGCATTTGCATTTGCATTTGCATTTGCATTTGCATTTGCATTTGCATTTGCATTGGCATTTGCATTTGCATTTGCATTTGCATTTGCATTTGCATTTGCATTTGCATTTGCATTAGCATTTGCATTTGCATTTAGATTTGCATTTGCATTTAGATTTGCATTTGCATTTGAATTTGCATTTGCGTTTGCGTTTGCATTTGCATTTGCATTTGCATTTGCATTTGCATTTGCATTTGCATTTGCATTTGCATTTGCATTTGCATTTGCATTTGCATTTGCATTTGCATTTGCATTTGCATTTGCATTTGCATTTCCATTTGCATTTGCATTTGCATTTGCATTTGCATTTGCATTTGCATTTCCATTTGCATTTGCACTTGCACATGCACTTGCAGTTGCGCTTGCGCTTGCGCTTGCGCTTGCGCTTGCGCTTGCGCTTGCGCTTGCGCTTGCGTTTGCGTTTGCGTTTGCGTTTGCGTTTGCGTTTGCGTTTGCGTTTGCGTTTGCGTTTGCGTTTGCGTTTGCGTTTGAGTTTGCGTTTGCGTTTGCGTTTGCGTTTGCGTTTGCGTTTGCGTTTGCGTTTGCGTTTGCGTTTGCGTTTGCGTTTGCGTTTGCGTTTGCGTTTGCGTTTGAGTTTGCGTTTGCGTTTGCGTTTGCGTTTGCGTTTGCGTTTGCGTTTGCATTTGCATTTGCATTTGCATTTGCATTTGCATTTGCATTTGCATTTGCATTAGCATTAGCATTTGCATTTGCATTTGCATTTGCATTTGCATTTGCATTTGCATTTGCATTTGCATTTGCATTAGCATTTGCATTTGCATTTGCATTTGCATTTGCATTTGCATTTGCATTTGCATTTGCATTAGCATTAGCATTTGCATTTGCATTTGCATTTGCATTTGCATTTGCATTAGCATTTGCATTTGCATTTGCATTTGCATTTGCATTTGCATTTGCATTTGCATTTGCATTTGCATTTGCATTTGCATTTGCATTTGCATTTGCATTTGCATTTGCATTTGCATTTGCATTTGCATTAGCATTTGCATTTGCATTTGCATTTGCATTTGCATTTGCATTTGCATTAGCATTTGCATTTGCATTTGCATTTGCATTTGCATTTGCATTTGCATTTGCATTAGCATTAGCATTTGCATTTGCATTTGCATTTGCATTTGCATTTGCATTTGCATTTGCATTTGCATTAGCATTTGCATTTGCATTTGCATTTGCATTTGCATTTGCATTTGCATTTGCATTTGCATTTGCATTTGCATTTGCATTTGCATTTGCATTTGCATTTGCATTTGCATTTGCATTTGCATTTGCATTTGGATTTGCATTTGCACTTGCACTTGCACTTGCACTTGCACTTGCACTTGCACTTGCACTTGCACTTGCACTTGCACTTGCACTTGCATTTGCATTTGCATTTGCATTTGCATTTGCATTTGCATTTGCATTTGCATTTGCATTTGCATTTGCATTAGTATTTGCATTTGCATTTGCATTTGCATTTGCAATTGCATTTGCATTTGCATTTGCATTTGCATTTGCATTTGCATTTGCATTTGCATTTGCATTTGCATTTGCATTTGCATTTGCATTTGTATTTGCATTTGAATTAGCATTAGCATTTGCATTTGCATTTGCATTTGCATTTGCATTTGCATTTGCATTTGCATTTGCATTTGCATTTGCATTTGCATTTGCATTTGCATTTGCATTTGCATTTGCATTTGCATTAGCATTTGCATTTGCATTTGCATTTGCATTTGCATTTGCATTTGCATTTGCATTTGCATTTGCATTTGGATTTGCATTTGCATTTGCATTTGCATTTGCATTTGCATTTGCATTTGCATTTGCATTTGCATTTGCATTTGCATTTGCATTTGCATTTGCATTTGCATTTGCATTTGCATTTGCATTTGCATTTGCATTTGCATTTGCATTTGCATTAGCATTTGCATTTGCATTTAGATTTGCATTTGCATTTAGATTTGCATTTGCATTTGAATTTGCATTTGCGTTTGCGTTTGCATTTGCACTTGCACTCGCACTCGCACTCGCACTCGCACTCGCACTCGCACTCGCACTCGCACTCGCACTCGCACTCGCACTCGCACTCGCACTCGCACTCGCACTCGCACTCGCACTCGCACTCGCACTCGCACTCGCACTCGCACTCGCACTCGCACTCGCACTCGCACTCGCACTCGCACTCGCACTCGCACTCGCATTAGCATTTGCATTTGCATTTGCATTTGCATTTGCATTTGCATTTGGATTTGCATTTGCATTTGCATTTGCATTTGCATTAGCATTTGCATTTGCATTTGCATTTGCATTTGCATTTGCATTTGCATTAGCATTAGCATTTGCATTTGCATTTGCATTTGCATTTGCATTTGCATTTGCATTTGCATTTGCATTAGCATTTGCATTTGCATTTGCATTTGCATTTGCATTTGCATTTGCATTTGCATTTGCATTTGCATTTGCATTTGCATTTGCATTTGCATTTGCATTTGCATTTGCATTTGCATTTGCATTTGCATTTGGATTTGCATTTGCACTTGCACTTGCACTTGCACTTGCACTTGCACTTGCACTTGCACTTGCACTTGCACTTGCACTTGCACTTGCACTTGCACTTGCACCTGCATTTGCATTTGCATTTGCATTTGCATTTGCATTTGCATTTGCATTTGCATTTGCATTTGCATTTGCATTTGCATTTGCATTTGCATTTGCATTTGCATTAGCATTTGCATTTGCATTTGCATTTGCATTTGCATTTGCATTTGCATTAGCATTTGCATTTGCATTAGCATTTGCATTTGCATTTGCATTTGCATTTGCATTTGCATTTGCATTTGCATTAGCATTAGCATTTGCATTTGCATTTGCATTTGCATTTGCATTTGCATTTGCATTTGCATTTGCATTAGCATTTGCATTTGCATTTGCATTTGCATTTGCATTTGCATTTGCATTTGCATTTGCATTTGCATTTGCATTTGCATTTGCATTTGCATTTGCATTTGCATTTGCATTTGCATTTGCATTTGCATTTGGATTTGCATTTGCACTTGCACTTGCACTTGCACTTGCACTTGCACTTGCACTTGCACTTGCACTTGCACTTGCACTTGCACTTGCACTTGCACTTGCACCTGCATTTGCATTTGCATTTGCATTTGCATTTGCATTTGCATTTGCATTTGCATTTGCATTTGCATTTGCATTTGCATTAGCATTTGCATTTGCATTTGCATTTGCATTTGCAATTGCATTTGCATTTGCATTTGCATTTGCATTTGCATTTGCATTTGCATTTGCATTTGCATTTGCATTTGCATTTGCATTTGCATTTGCATTTGCATTTGCATTTGCATTTGCATTTGAATTAGCATTAGCATTTGCATTTGCATTTGCATTTGCATTTGCATTTGCATTTGCATTTGCATTTGCATTTGCATTTGCATTTGCATTTGCATTTGCATTTGCATTTGCATTAGCATTTGCATTTGCATTTGCATTTGCATTTGCATTTGCATTTGCATTTGCATTTGCATTTGCATTTGCATTTGCATTTGCATTTGCATTTGCATTTGCATTTGCATTTGCATTTGCATTTGCATTTGCATTTGCATTTGCATTTGCATTTGCATTTGCATTTGCATTTGCATTTGGATTTGCATTTGCATTTGCATTTGCATTTGCATTTGCATTTGCATTTCCATTTGCATTTGCATTTGCATTTGCATTTGCATTTGCATTAGCATTTGCATTTGCATTTGCATTTGCATTTGCATTTGCATTTGCATTTGCATTTGCTTTTGCATTTGCATTTGCATTTGCATTTGCATTTGCTTTTGCATTTGCATTTGCATTTGCATTTGCATTTGCATTTGCATTTGGATTTGCATTTGCACTTGCACTTGCATTTGCATTTGCATTTGCATTTGCATTTGCATTTGCATTTGCATTTGCATTTGCATTTGCATTTGCATTTGCATTTGCATTTGCATTAGCATTTGCATTTGCATTTGCATTTGCATTTGCATTTGCATTTGCATTAGCATTTGCATTTGCATTTGCATTTGCATTAGCATTAGCATTTGCATTTGCATTTGCATTTGCATTTGCATTTGCATTTGCATTTGCATTTGCATTAGCATTTGCATTTGCATTTGCATTTGCATTTGCATTTGCATTTGCATTTGCATTTGCATTTGCATTTGCATTTGCATTTGCATTAGCATTTGCATTTGCATTTGCATTTGCATTTGCATTTGCATTTGCATTAGCATTTGCATTTGCATTTGCATTTGCATTTGCATTTGCATTTGCATTTGCATTAGCATTAGCATTTGCATTTGCATTTGCATTTGCATTTGCATTTGCATTTGCATTTGCATTTGCATTAGCATTTGCATTTGCATTTGCATTTGCATTTGCATTTGCATTTGCATTTGCATTTGCATTTGCATTTGCATTTGAATTAGCATTAGCATTTGCATTTGCATTTGCATTTGCATTTGCATTTGCATTTGCATTTGCATTTGCATTTGCATTTGCATTTGCATTTGCATTTGCATTTGCATTTGCATTAGCATTTGCATTTGCATTTGCATTTGCATTTGCATTTGCATTTGCATTTGCATTTGGATTTGCATTTGCATTTGCATTTGCATTTGCATTTGCATTTGCATTTGCATTTGCATTTGCATTTGCATTTGCATTTGCATTTGCATTTGCATTTGCATTTGGATTTGCATTTGCATTTGCATTTGCATTTGCATTTGCATTTCCATTTGCATTTGCATTTGCATTTGCATTTGCATTTGCATTAGCATTTGCATTTGCATTTGCATTTGCATTTGCATTTGCATTTGCATTTGCATTTGCTTTTGCATTTGCATTTGCATTTGCATTTGCATTTGCTTTTGCATTTGCATTTGCATTTGCATTTGCATTTGCATTTGCATTTGGATTTGCATTTGCACTTGCACTTGCATTTGCATTTGCATTTGCATTTGCATTTGCATTTGCATTTGCATTTGCATTTGCATTTGCATTTGCATTTGCATTTGCATTTGCATTAGCATTTGCATTTGCATTTGCATTTGCATTTGCATTTGCATTTGCATTAGCATTTGCATTTGCATTTGCATTTGCATTTGCATTTGCATTTGCATTTGCATTAGCATTAGCATTTGCATTTGCATTTGCATTTGCATTTGCATTTGCATTTGCATTTGCATTTGCATTAGCATTTGCATTTGCATTTGCATTTGCATTTGCATTTGCATTTGCATTTGCATTTGCATTTGCATTTGCATTTGCATTTGCATTTGCATTTGCATTTGCATTTGCATTTGCATTTGCATTTGCATTTGGATTTGCATTTGCACTTGCACTTGCACTTGCACTTGCACTTGCACTTGCACTTGCACTTGCACTTGCACTTGCACTTGCACTTGCACTTGCATTTGCATTTGCATTTGCATTTGCATTTGCATTTGCATTTGCATTTGCATTTGCATTTGCATTTGCATTAGCATTTGCATTTGCATTTGCATTTGCATTTGCAATTGCATTTGCATTTGCATTTGCATTTGCATTTGCATTTGCATTTGCATTTGCATTTGCATTTGCATTTGCATTTGCATTTGCATTTGCATTTGCATTTGAATTAGCATTAGCATTTGCATTTGCATTTGCATTTGCATTTGCATTTGCATTTGCATTTGCATTTG
Source organism: Andrena chrysosceles (assembly GCA_963855975.1). Classification (NCBI taxonomy): domain Eukaryota; kingdom Metazoa; phylum Arthropoda; class Insecta; order Hymenoptera; family Andrenidae; genus Andrena; species Andrena chrysosceles. The sequence continues at coordinate 618,035 of CAWLCU010000048.1, forward strand.
CATTTGCATTTGCATTTGCATTTGCATTTGCATTTGCATTTGCATTAGCATTTGCATTTGCATTTGCATTTGCATTTGCATTTGCATTTGCATTTGCATTTGGATTTGCATTTGCATTTGCATTTGCATTTGCATTTGCATTTGCATTTGCATTTGCATTTGCATTTGCATTTGCATTTGCATTTGCATTTGCATTTGCATTTGCATTTGGATTTGCATTTGCATTTGCATTTGCATTTGCATTTGCATTTGCATTTCCATTTGCATTTGCATTTGCATTTGCATTTGCATTTGCATTTCCATTTGCATTTGCATTTGCATTTGCATTTGCATTTGCATTTGCATTTGCATTTGGATTTGCATTTGCATTTGCATTTGCATTTGCATTTGCATTTGCATTTGCATTTGCATTTGCATTTGCATTTGCATTTGCATTTGCATTTGCATTTGCATTTGGATTTGCATTTGCATTTGCATTTGCATTTGCATTTGCATTTGCATTTCCATTTGCATTTGCATTTGCATTTGCATTTGCATTTGCATTTCCATTTGCATTTGCACTTGCACATGCACTTGCAGTTGCGCTTGCGCTTGCGCTTGCGCTTGCGCTTGCGCTTGCGCTTGCGCTTGCGCTTGCGCTTGCGCTTGCGCTTGCGCTTGCGCTTGCGCTTGCGCTTGCGCTTGCGTTTGCGTTTGCGTTTGCGTTTGCGTTTGCGTTTGCGTTTGCGTTTGCGTTTGCGTTTGCGTTTGCATTTGCATTAGCATTTGCATTTGCATTTGCATTTGCATTTGCAATTGCATTTGCATTTGCATTTGCATTTGCATTTGCATTTGCATTTGCATTTGCATTTGCATTTGCATTTGCATTTGCATTTGTATTTGCATTTGAATTAGCATTAGCATTTGCATTTGCATTTGCATTTGCATTTGCATTTGCATTTGCATTTGCATTTGCATTTGCATTAGCATTTGCATTTGCATTTGCATTTGCATTTGCATTTGCATTTGCATTTGCATTTGCATTTGCATTTGGATTTGCATTTGCATTTGCATTTGCATTTGCATTTGCATTTGCATTTGCATTTGCATTTGCATTTGCATTTACATTTGCATTTGCATTTGCATTTGCATTTGCATTTGCATTTGGATTTGCATTTGCATTTGCATTTGCATTTGCATTTGCATTTGCATTTGCATTTGCATTTGCATTTGCATTTGCATTTGCATTTGCATTTGCATTTGCATTTGCATTTGCATTTGCATTTGCATTTGCATTTGCATTTGCATTTGCATTTGCATTTGCATTTGCATTTGCATTTGCATATGCATTTGCATTTGCATTTGGATTTGCATTTGCATTTGCATTTGCATTTCCATTTGCATTTGCATTTGCATTTGCATTTGCATTTGCATTTGCATTTGCATTTGCATTTGCATTTCCATTTGCATTTGCATTTGCATTTGCATTTGCATTTGCATTTCCATTTCCATTTGCACTTGCACTTGCACTTGCAGTTGCGCTTGCGCTTGCGCTTGCGCTTGCGGTTGCGTTTGCGTTTGCGTTTGCGTTTGCGTTTGCGTTTGCGTTTGCATTTGCATTTGCATTTCCATTTGCATTTGCACTTGCACTTGCACTTGCAGTTGCGCTTGCGCTTGCGCTTCCGCTTGCGCTTGCGCTTGCGCTTGCGCTTGCGCTTGCGCTTGCGTTTGCGTTTGCGTTTGCGTTTGCGTTTGCGTTTGCGTTTGCGTTTGCGTTTGCGTTTGCGTTTGCGTTTGCGTTTGCGTTTGCGTTTGCGTTTGCGTTTGCGTTTGCGTTTGCGTTTGCGTTTGCGTTTGCGTTTGCGTTTGCGTTTGCGTTTGCCTTTGCGTTTGCGTTTGCGTTTGCGTTTGCGTTTGCGTTTGCGTTTGCGTTTGCGTTTGCGTTTGCGTTTGCGTTTGCGTTTGCGTTTGCGTTTGCGTTTGCGTTTGCGTTTGCGTTTGCGTTTGCGTTTGCATTTGCATTTGCATTTGCATTTGCATTTGCACTTGCACTTGGATTTGCATTTGCACTTGCACTTGCACTTGCACTTGCATTTGCATTTGCATTTGCATTTGCATTTGCATTTGCATTTGCATTTGCACTTGCATTTGCATTTGCATTTGCATTTGCATTTGCATTTAGATTTGCATTTGCATTTAGATTTGCATTTGCATTTGCATTTGCATTTGCATTTGCATTTGCATTTGCATTTGCATTTGCATTTGCATTTGCATTTGCATTTGCATTTGCATTTGCATTTGCATTTGCATTTGCATTTGCATTTGCATTTGCATTTGCATTTGCATTTGCATTTGCATTTGCATTTGCATTTGCATTTGCATTTGCATTTGCATTTGCATTTGCATTTGCATTTGCATTTGCATTTGCATTTGCATTTGCATTTGCATTTGCATTTGCATTTGCATTTGCATTTGCATTTGCATTTGCATTTGCATTTGCATTTGCATTTGCATTTGCATTTGCATTTGCATTTGCATTTGCATTAGCATTTGCATTTGCATTTGCATTTGCATTTGCATTTGCATTTGCATTTGCATTTGCATTTGCATTTGGATTTGCATTTGCATTTGCATTTGCATTTGCATTTGCATTTGCATTTGCATTTGCATTTGCATTTGCATTTGCATTTGCATTTGCATTTGCATTTGCATTTGCATTTGCATTTGCATTTGCATTTGGATTTGCATTTGCATTTGCATTTGCATTTGCATTTGCATTTGCATTTGCATTTGCATTTGCATTTGCATTTGCATTTGCATTTGCATTTGCATTTGCATTTGCATTTGCATTTGCATTTGCATTTGCATTTGCATTTGCATTTGCATTTGCATTTGCATTTGCATTTGCATTTGCATTTGCATTTGCATTTGCATTTGCATTTGCATTTGCATTTGCATTTGCATTTGCATTTGCATTTGCATTTGCATTTGCATATGCATTTGCATTTGCATTTGGATTTGCATTTGCATTTGCATTTGCATTTCCATTTGCATTTGCATTTGCATTTGCATTTGCATTTGCATTTGCATTTGCATTTGCATTAGCATTTGCATTTGCATTTGCATTTGCATTTGCATTTGCATTTGCATTTGCATTTGCTTTTGCATTTGCATTTGCATTTGCATTTGCATTTGCTTTTGCATTTGCATTTGCATTTGCATTTGCATTTGCATTTGCATTTGGATTTGCATTTGCACTTGCACTTGCACTTGCATTTGCATTTGCATTTGCATTTGCATTTGCATTTGCATTTGCATTTGCATTTGCATTTGCATTTGCATTTGCATTTGCATTAGCATTTGCATTTGCATTTGCATTTGCATTTGCATTTGCATTTGCATTAGCATTTGCATTTGCATTTGCATTTGCATTTGCATTTGCATTTGCATTTGCATTAGCATTAGCATTTGCATTTGCATTTGCATTTGCATTTGCATTTGCATTTGCATTTGCATTTGCATTTGCATTAGCATTTGCATTTGCATTTGCATTTGCATTTGCATTTGCATTTGCATTTGCATTTGCATTTGCATTTGCATTTGCATTTGCATTTGCATTTGCATTTGCATTTGCATTTGCATTTGCATTTGCATTTGGATTTGCATTTGCACTTGCACTTGCACTTGCACTTGCACTTGCACTTGCACTTGCACTTGCACTTGCACTTGCACTTGCACTTGCACTTGCACTTGCACTTGCACTTGCATTTGCATTTGCATTTGCATTTGCATTTGCATTTGCATTTGCATTTGCATTTGCATTTGCATTTGCATTAGCATTTGCATTTGCATTTGCATTTGCATTTGCAATTGCATTTGCATTTGCATTTGCATTTGCATTTGCATTTGCATTTGCATTTGCATTTGCATTTGCATTTGCATTTGCATTTGCATTTGCATTTGCATTTGCATTTGCATTTGCATTTGAATTAGCATTAGCATTTGCATTTGCATTTGCATTTGCATTTGCATTTGCATTTGCATTTGCATTTGCATTTGCATTTGCATTTGCATTTGCATTTGCATTTGCATTTGCATTAGCATTTGCATTTGCATTTGCATTTGCATTTGCATTTGCATTTGCATTTGCATTTGGATTTGCATTTGCATTTGCATTTGCATTTGCATTTGCATTTGCATTTGCATTTGCATTTGCATTTGCATTTGCATTTGCATTTGCATTTGCATTTGCATTTGGATTTGCATTTGCATTTGCATTTGCATTTGCATTTGCATTTGCATTTCCATTTGCATTTGCATTTGCATTTGCATTTGCATTTGCATTAGCATTTGCATTTACATTTGCATTTGCATTTGCATTTGCATTTGCATTTGCATTTGCTTTTGCATTTGCATTTGCATTTGCATTTGCATTTGCTTTTGCATTTGCATTTGCATTTGCATTTGCATTTGCATTTGCATTTGGATTTGCATTTGCACTTGCACTTGCATTTGCATTTGCATTTGCATTTGCATTTGCATTTGCATTTGCATTTGCATTTGCATTTGCATTTGCATTTGCATTTGCATTTGCATTAGCATTTGCATTTGCATTTGCATTTGCATTTGCATTTGCATTTGCATTAGCATTTGCATTTGCATTTGCATTTGCATTAGCATTAGCATTTGCATTTGCATTTGCATTTGCATTTGCATTTGCATTTGCATTTGCATTTGCATTAGCATTTGCATTTGCATTTGCATTTGCATTTGCATTTGCATTTGCATTTGCATTTGCATTTGCATTTGCATTTGCATTTGCATTAGCATTTGCATTTGCATTTGCATGTGCATTTGCATTTGCATTTGCATTAGGATTTGCATTTGCATTTGCATTTGCATTTGCATTTGCATTTGCATTTGCATTAGCATTAGCATTTGCATTTGCATTTGCATTTGCATTTGCATTTGCATTTGCATTTGCATTTGCATTAGCATTTGCATTTGCATTTGCATTTGCATTTGCATTTGCATTTGCATTTGCATTTGCATTTGCATTTGCATTTGCATTTGCAATTGCATTTGCATTTGCATTTGCACTTGCATTTGCATTTGCATTTGCATTTGCATTTAGATTTGCATTTGCATTTAGATTTGCATTTGCATTTGCATTTGCATTTGCATTTGCATTTGCATTTGCATTTGCATTTGCATTTGCATTTGCATTTGCATTTGCATTTGCATTTGCATTTGCATTTGCATTTGCATTTGCATTTGCATTTGCATTTGCATTTGCATTTGCATTTGCATTTGCATTTGCATTTGCATTTGCATTTGCATTTGCATTTGCATTTGCATTTGCATTTGCATTTGCATTTGCATTTGCATTTGCATTTGAATTAGCATTAGCATTTGCATTTGCATTTGCATTTGCATTTGCATTTGCATTTGCATTTGCATTTGCATTTGCATTTGCATTTGCATTTGCATTTGCATTTGCATTAGCATTTGCATTTGCATTTGCATTTGCATTTGCATTTGCATTTGCATTTGCATTTGGATTTGCATTTGCATTTGCATTTGCATTTGCATTTGCATTTGCATTTGCATTTGCATTTGCATTTGCATTTGCATTTGCATTTGCATTTGCATTTGGATTTGCATTTGCATTTGCATTTGCATTTGCATTTGCATTTGCATTTCCATTTGCATTTGCATTTGCATTTGCATTTGCATTTGCATTAGCATTTGCATTTGCATTTGCATTTGCATTTGCATTTGCATTTGCATTTGCATTTGCTTTTGCATTTGCATTTGCATTTGCATTTGCATTTGCTTTTGCATTTGCATTTGCATTTGCATTTGCATTTGCATTTGCATTTGGATTTGCATTTGCACTTGCACTTGCATTTGCATTTGCATTTGCATTTGCATTTGCATTTGCATTTGCATTTGCATTTGCATTTGCATTTGCATTTGCATTTGCATTTGCATTAGCATTTGCATTTGCATTTGCATTTGCATTTGCATTTGCATTTGCATTAGCATTTGCATTTGCATTTGCATTTGCATTTGCATTTGCATTTGCATTTGCATTAGCATTAGCATTTGCATTTGCATTTGCATTTGCATTTGCATTTGCATTTGCATTTGCATTTGCATTAGCATTTGCATTTGCATTTGCATTTGCATTTGCATTTGCATTTGCATTTGCATTTGCATTTGCATTTGCATTTGCATTTGCATTTGCATTTGCATTTGCATTTGCATTTGCATTTGCATTTGCATTTGGATTTGCATTTGCACTTGCACTTGCACTTGCACTTGCACTTGCACTTGCACTTGCACTTGCACTTGCACTTGCACTTGCACTTGCACTTGCACTTGCACTTGCATTTGCATTTGCATTTGCATTTGCATTTGCATTTGCATTTGCATTTGCATTTGCATTTGCATTTGCATTTGCATTAGCATTTGCATTTGCATTTGCATTTGCATTTGCAATTGCATTTGCATTTGCATTTGCATTTGCATTTGCATTTGCATTTGCATTTGCATTTGCATTTGCATTTGCATTTGCATTTGCATTTGCATTTGCATTTGAATTAGCATTAGCATTTGCATTTGCATTTGCATTTGCATTTGCATTTGCATTTGCATTTGCATTTGCATTTGCATTTGCATTTGCATTTGCATTTGCATTTGCATTTGCATTAGCATTTGCATTTGCATTTGCATTTGCATTTGCATTTGCATTTGCATTTGCATTTGGATTTGCATTTGCATTTGCATTTGCATTTGCATTTGCAATTGCATTTGCATTTGCATTTGCATTTGCATTTGCATTTGCATTTGCATTTGCATTTGCATTTGGATTTGCATTTGCATTTGCATTTGCATTTGCATTTGCATTTGCATTTCCATTTGCATTTGCATTTGCATTTGCATTTGCATTTGCATTTCCATTTGCATTTGCACTTGCACATGCACTTGCAGTTGCGCTTGCGCTTGCGCTTGCGTTGCGCTTGCGCTTGCGCTTGCGCTTGCGCTTGCGCTTGCGCTTGCGCTTGCGCTTGCGCTTGCGCTTGCGCTTGCGCTTGCGCTTGCGCTTGCGCTTGCGCTTGCGCTTGCGCTTGCGCTTGCGCTTGCGTTTGCGCTTTGCGTTTGCGTTTGCGTTTGCGTTTGCGTTTGCGTTTGCGTTTGCGTTTGCGTTTGCGTTTGCGTTTGCATTTGCATTTGCATTTGCATTTGCATTTGCATTGCATTTGCATTTGCAATTGCATTTGCATTTGCATTTGCATTTGCATTTGCATTTGCATTTGCATTTGCATTTGCATTTGCATTTGCATTTGTATTTGCATTTGAATTAGCATTAGCATTTGCATTTGCATTTGCATTTGCATTTGCATTTGCATTTGCATTTGCATTTGCATTTGCATTTGCATTTGCATTTGCATTTGCATTAGCATTTGCATTTGCATTTGCATTTGCATTTGCATTTGCATTTGCATTTGCATTTGCATTTGCATTTGGATTTGCATTTGCATTTGCATTTGCATTTGCATTTGCATTTGCATTTGCATTTGCATTTGCATTTGCATTTGCATTTGCATTTGCATTTGCATTTGCATTTGCATTTGCATTTGCATTTGGCATTTGCATTTGCATTTGCATTTGCATTTGCATTTGCATTTGCATTTGCATTTGCATTTGCATTTGCATTTGCATTTGCATTTGCATTTGCATTTGCATTTGCATTTGCATTTGCATTTGCATTTGCATTTGCATTTGCATTTGCATTTGCATTTGCATTTGCATTTGCATTTGGATTTGCATTTGCATTTGCATTTGCATTTCCATTTGCATTTGCATTTGCATTTGCATTTGCATTTGCATTTGCATTTGCATTTGCATTTGCATTTCCATTTGCATTTGCATTTGCATTTGCATTTGCATTTGCATTTCCATTTGCATTTGCATTTCCATTTCCATTTGCACTTGCACTTGCACTTGCAGTTGCGCTTGCGCTTGCGCTTGCGCTTGCGGTTGCGTTTGCGTTTGCGTTTGCGTTTGCGTTTGCGTTTGCGTTTGCATTTGCATTTGCATTTCCATTTGCATTTGCACTTGCACTTGCACTTGCAGTTGCGCTTGCGCTTGCGCTTCCGCTTGCGCTTGCGCTTGCGCTTGCGTTTGCGTTTGCGTTTGCGTTTGCGTTTGCGTTTGCGTTTGCGTTTGCGTTTGCGTTTGCGTTTGCGTTTGCGTTTGCGTTTGCGTTTGCGTTTGCGTTTGCGTTTGCGTTTGCGTTTGCGTTTGCGTTTGCGTTTGCGTTTGCGTTTGCGTTTGCGTTTGCGTTTGCGTTTGCGTTTGCGTTTGCGTTTGCGTTTGCGTTTGCGTTTGCGTTTGCGTTTGCGTTTGCGTTTGCGTTTGCGTTTGCGTTTGCGTTTGCGTTTGCGTTTGCGTTTGCGTTTGCGTTTGCGTTTGCGTTTGCGTTTGCGTTTGCGTTTGCATTTGCATTTGCATTTGCATTTGCATTTGCACTTGCACTTGGATTTGCATTTGCACTTGCACTTGCACTTGCACTTGCATTTGCATTTGCATTTGCATTTGCATTTGCATTTGCATTTGCATTTGCACTTGCATTTGCATTTGCATTTGCATTTGCATTTGCATTTAGATTTGCATTTGCATTTAGATTTGCATTTGCATTTGCATTTGCATTTGCATTTGCATTTGCATTTGCATTTGCATTTGCATTTGCATTTGCATTTGCATTTGCATTTGCATTTGCATTTGCATTTGCATTTGCATTTGCATTTGCATTTGCATTTGCATTTGCATTTGCATTTGCATTTGCATTTGCATTTGCATTTGCATTTGCATTTGCATTTGCATTTGCATTTGCATTTGCATTTGCATTTGCATTTGCATTTGCATTTGCATTTGCATTTGCATTTGCATTTGCATTTGCATTTGCATTTGCATTTGCATTTGCATTTGCATTTGCATTAGCATTTGCATTTGCATTTGCATTTGCATTTGCATTTGCATTTGCATTTGCATTTGCATTTGCATTTGGATTTGCATTTGCATTTGCATTTGCATTTGCATTTGCATTTGCATTTGCATTTGCATTTGCATTTGCATTTGCATTTGCATTTGCATTTGCATTTGCATTTGCATTTGCATTTGCATTTGGATTTGCATTTGCATTTGCATTTGCATTTGCATTTGCATTTGCATTTGCATTTGCATTTGCATTTGCATTTGCATTTGCATTTGCATTTGCATTTGCATTTGCATTTGCATTTGCATTTGCATTTGCATTTGCATTTGCATTTGCATTTGCATTTGCATTTGCATTTGCATTTGCATTTGCATTTGCATTTGCATTTGCATTTGCATTTGCATTTGCATTTGCATTTGCATTTGCATTTGCATTTGCATTTGCATATGCATTTGCATTTGCATTTGGATTTGCATTTGCATTTGCATTTGCATTTCCATTTGCATTTGCATTTGCATTTGCATTTGCATTTGCATTTGCATTTGCATTTGCATTTGCATTTCCATTTGCATTTGCATTTGCATTTGCATTTGCATTTGCATTTCCATTTCCATTTGCACTTGCACTTGCACTTGCAGTTGCGCTTGCGCTTGCGGTTGCGTTTGCGTTTGCGTTTGCGTTTGCGTTTGCGTTTGCGTTTGCGTTTGCGTTTGCGTTTGCGTTTGCATTTGCATTTGCATTTCCATTTGCATTTGCACTTGCACTTGCACTTGCAGTTGCGCTTGCGCTTGCGCTTCCGCTTGCGCTTGCGCTTGCGCTTGCGCTTGCGTTTGCGTTTGCGTTTGCGTTTGCGTTTGCGTTTGCGTTTGCGTTTGCGTTTGCGTTTGCGTTTGCGTTTGCGTTTGCGTTTGCGTTTGCGTTTGCGTTTGCGTTTGCGTTTGCGTTTGCGTTTGCGTTTGCGTTTGCGTTTGCGTTTGCGTTTGCGTTTGCGTTTGCGTTTGCGTTTGCGTTTGCGTTTGCGTTTGCGTTTGCGTTTGCGTTTGCGTTTGCGTTTGCGTTTGCGTTTGCGTTTGCATTTGCATTTGCATTTGCATTTGCATTTGCATTTGCACTTGCACTTGGATTTGCATTTGCACTTGCACTTGCACTTGCATTTGCATTTGCATTTGCATTTGCATTTGCATTTCCATTTGCATTTGCACTTGCATTTGCATTTGCATTTGCATTTGCATTTGCATTTAGATTTGCATTTGCATTTAGATTTGCATTTGCATTTGCATTTGCATTTGCATTTGCATTTGCATTTGCATTTGCATTTGCATTTGCATTTGCATTTGCATTTGCATTTGCATTTGCATTTGCATTTGCATTTGCATTTGCATTTGCATTTGCATTTGCATTTGCATTTGCATTTGCATTTGCATTTGCATTTGCATTTGCATTTGCATTTGCATTTGCATTTGCATTTGCATTTGCATTTGCATTTGCATTTGCATTTGCATTTGCATTTGCATTTGCATTTGCATTTGCATTTGCATTTGCATTTGCATTTGCATTTGGCATTTGCATTTGCATTTGCATTTGCATTTGCATTTGCATTTGCATTTGCATTTAGATTTGCATTTGCATTTGCATTTGCATTTGAATTTGCGTTTGCGTTTGCGTTTGCGTTTGCGTTTGCGTTTGCATTTGCATTTGCATTTGCATTTGCATTTGCATTTGCATCTGCATTTGCATTTGCATTTGCATTTGCATTTGCATTTGCATTTGCATTTGCATTTGCATTTGCATTTGCATTTGCATTTGCATTTGCATTTGCATTTGCATTTGCATTTGCATTTGCATTTGCATTTGCATTTGCATTTGCATTTGCATTTGCATTTCCATTTGCATTTGCATTTGCATTTGCATTTGCATTCGCATTTGCATTTGCATTTGCATTTGCATTTCCATTTGCATTTGCATTTGCATTTGCATTTGCATTTGCATTTGCATTTCCATTTGCATTTGCACTTGCACATGCACTTGCAGTTGCGCTTGCGCTTGCGCTTGCGCTTGCGCTTGCGTTTGCGTTTGCGTTTGCGTTTGCGTTTGCGTTTGCGTTTGCGTTTGCGTTTGCGTTTGCGTTTGCGTTTGCGTTTGCGTTTGAGTTTGCGTTTGCGTTTGCGTTTGCGTTTGCGTTTGCGTTTGCGTTTGCGTTTGCGTTTGAGTTTGCGTTTGCGTTTGCGTTTGCGTTTGCGTTTGCGTTTGCGTTTGCATTTGCATTTGCATTTGCATTTGCATTTGCATTTGCATTTGCATTTGCATTAGCATTAGCATTTGCATTTGCATTTGCATTTGCATTTGCATTTGCATTTGCATTTGCATTTGCATTAGCATTTGCATTTGCATTTGCATTTGCATTTGCATTTGCATTTGCATTTGCATTTGCATTAGCATTAGCATTTGCATTTGCATTTGCATTTGCATTTGCATTTGCATTAGCATTTGCATTTGCATTTGCATTTGCATTTGCATTTGCATTTGCATTTGCATTTGCATTTGCATTTGCATTTGCATTTGCATTTGCATTTGCATTTGCATTTGCATTTGCATTTGCATTTGCATTTGCATTTGCATTTGCATTTGCATTAGCATTTGCATTTGCATTTGCATTTGCATTTGCATTTGCATTAGCATTTGCATTTGCATTTGCATTTGCATTTGCATTTGCATTTGCATTTGCATTAGCATTAGCATTTGCATTTGCATTTGCATTTGCATTTGCATTTGCATTTGCATTTGCATTTGCATTTGCATTAGCATTTGCATTTGCATTTGCATTTGCATTTGCATTTGCATTTGCATTTGCATTTGCATTTGCATTTGCATTTGCATTTGCATTTGCATTTGCATTTGCATTTGCACTTGCATTTGCATTTGCATTTGCATTTGCATTTAGATTTGCATTTGCATTTAGATTTGCATTTGCATTTGCATTTGCATTTGCATTTGCATTTGCATTTGCATTTGCATTTGCATTTGCATTTGCATTTGCATTTGCATTTGCATTTGCATTTGCATTTGCATTTGCATTTGCATTTGCATTTGCATTTGCATTTGCATTTGCATTTGCATTTGCATTTGCATTTGCATTTGCATTTGCATTTGCATTTGCATTTGCATTTGCATTTGCATTTGCATTTGCATTAGCATTTGCATTTGCATTTGCATTTGCATTTGCATTTGCATTTGCATTAGCATTTGCATTTGCATTTGCATTTGCATTTGCATTTGCATTTGCATTTGCATTTGCATTTGCATTTGCATTTGCATTTGCATTTGCATTTGCATTTGCATTTGCATTTGCATTTGCATTTGCATTTGCATTTGCATTTAGATTTGCATTTGCATTTGCATTTGCATTTGAATTTGCGTTTGCGTTTGCGTTTGCGTTTGCGTTTGCGTTTGCATTTGCATTTGCATTTGCATTTGCATTTGCATTTGCATTTGCATTTGCATTTGCATTTGCATTTGCATTTGCATTTGCATTTGAATTTGCATTTGCATTTGCATTTGCATTTGCATTTGCATTTGCATTTGCATTTGCATTTGCATTTGCATTTGCATTTGCATTTGCATTTGCATTTGCATTTGCATTTGCATTTCCATTTGCATTTGCATTTGCATTTGCATTTGCATTTGCATTTGCATTTGCATTTGCATTTCCATTTGCATTTGCATTTGCATTTGCATTTGCATTTGCATTTGCATTTCCATTTGCATTTGCACTTGCACATGCACTTGCAGTTGCGCTTGCGTTTGCGTTTGCGTTTGCGTTTGCGTTTGCGTTTGCGTTTGCGTTTGCGTTTGCGTTTGCGTTTGCGTTTGAGTTTGCGTTTGCGTTTGCGTTTGCGTTTGCGTTTGCGTTTGCGTTTGCGTTTGCGTTTGCGTTTGAGTTTGCGTTTGCGTTTGCGTTTGCGTTTGCGTTTGCGTTTGCGTTTGCATTTGCATTTGCATTTGCATTTGCATTTGCATTTGCATTTGCATTAGCATTAGCATTTGCATTTGCATTTGCATTTGCATTTGCATTTGCATTTGCATTTGCATTTGCATTAGCATTTGCATTTGCATTTGCATTTGCATTTGCATTTGCATTTGCATTTGCATTTGCATTAGCATTAGCATTTGCATTTGCATTTGCATTTGCATTTGCATTTGCATTTGCATTTGCATTAGTATTTGCATTTGCATTTGCATTTGCATTTGCAATTGCATTTGCATTTGCATTTGCATTTGCATTTGCATTTGCATTTGCATTTGCATTTGCATTTGCATTTGCATTTGCATTTGTATTTGCATTTGAATTAGCATTAGCATTTGCATTTGCATTTGCATTTGCATTTGCATTTGCATTTGCATTTGCATTTGCATTTGCATTTGCATTTGCATTTGCATTTGCATTTGCATTTGCATTTGCATTTGCACTTGCACTTGGATTTGCATTTGCATTTGCATTTGCACTTGCACTTGCATTTGCATTTGCATTTGCATTTGCATTTGCATTTGCATTTGCATTTGCACTTGCATTTGCATTTGCATTTGCATTTGCATTTGCATTTAGATTTGCATTTGCATTTAGATTTGCATTTGCACTTGCACTTGCACTTGCATTTGCGCTTGCGCTTGCGCTTGCGCTTGCGGTTGCGTTTGCGTTTGCGTTTGCGTTTGCGTTTGCGTTTGCGTTTGCGTTTGCGTTTGCGTTTGCGTTTGCGTTTGCGTTTGCGTTTGCGTTTGCATTTGCATTTGCATTTCAATTTGCATTTGCACTTGCACTTGCACTTGCAGTTGCGCTTGCGCTTGCGCTTCCGCTTGCGCTTGCGCTTGCGCTTGCGCTTGCGTTTGCGTTTGCGTTTGCGTTTGCGTTTGCGTTTGCGTTTGCGTTTGCGTTTGCGTTTGCGTTTGCGTTTGCGTTTGCGTTTGCGTTTGCGTTTGCGTTTGCGTTTGCGTTTGCGTTTGCGTTTGCGTTTGCGTTTGCGTTTGCGTTTGCGTTTGCGTTTGCGTTTGCGTTTGCGTTTGCGTTTGCGTTTGCGTTTGCGTTTGCGTTTGCGTTTGCGTTTGCGTTTGCGTTTGCGTTTGCGTTTGCGTTTGCGTTTGCGTTTGCGTTTGCGTTTGCGTTTGCGTTTGCGTTTGCGTTTGCGTTTGCGTTTGCGTTTGCGTTTGCGTTTGCGTTTGCGTTTGCATTTGCGTTTGCGTTTGCATTTGCATTTGCACTTGCACTTGGATTTGCATTTGCACTTGCACTTGCACTTGCACTTGCATTTGCATTTGCATTTGCATTTGCATTTGCATTTGCATTTGCATTTGCACTTGCATTTGCATTTGCATTTGCATTTGCATTTGCATTTAGATTTGCATTTGCATTTAGATTTGCATTTGCATTTGCATTTGCATTTGCATTTGCATTTGCATTTGCATTTGCATTTGCATTTGCATTTGCATTTGCATTTGCATTTGCATTTGCATTTGCATTTGCATTTGCATTTGCATTTGCATTTGCATTTGCATTTGCATTTGCATTTGCATTTGCATTTGCATTTGCATTTGCATTTGCATTTGCATTTGCATTTGCATTTGCATTTGCATTTGCATTTGCATTTGCATTTGCATTTGCATTTGCATTTGCATTTGCATTTGCATTTGCATTTGCATTTGCATTTGCATTTGCATTTGCATTTGCATTTGCATTTGCATTTAGATTTGCATTTGCATTTGCATTTGCATTTGAATTTGCGTTTGCGTTTGCGTTTGCGTCTGCGTTTGCGTTTGCATTTGCATTTGCATTTGCATTTGCATTTGCATTTGCATTTGCATTTGCATTTGCATTTGCATTTGCATTTGCATTTGCATTTGCATTTGCATTTGCATTTGCATTTGCATTTGCATTTGCATTTGCATTTGCATTTGCATTTGCATTTGCATTTGCATTTGCATTTGCATTTGCATTTGCATTTGCATTTGCATTTGCATTTGCATTTGCATTTGCATTTGCATTTGCATTTGCATTTGCATTTGCATTTGCATTTGCATTTGCATTTGCATTTGCATTTGCATTTGCATTTGCATTTGCATTTGCATTTGCATTTGCATTTGCATTTGCATTTGCATTTGCATTTGCATTTGCATTTGCATTTGCATTTGCATTTGCATTTGCATTTGCATTTGCATTTGCATTTGCATTTGCATTTGCATTTAGATTTGCATTTGCATTTGCATTTGCATTTGAATTTGCGTTTGCGTTTGCGTTTGCGTCTGCGTTTGCGTTTGCATTTGCATTTGCATTTGCATTTGCATTTGCATTTGCATTTGCATTTGCATTTGCATTTGCATTTGCATTTGCATTTGCATTTGCATTTGCATTTGCATTTGCATTTGCATTTGCATTTGCATTTGCATTTGCATTTGCATTTGCATTTGCATTTGCATTTGCATTTGCATTTGCATTTGCATTTGCATTTGCATTTGCATTTGCATTTCCATTTGCATTTGCATTTGCATTTGCATTTGCATTTGCATTTGCATTTGCATTTGCATTTGCATTTCCATTTGCATTTGCATTTGCATTTGCATTTCCATTTGCATTTGCACTTGCACATGCACTTGCAGTTGCGCTTGCGCTTGCGCTTGCGCTTGCGCTTGCGTTTGCGTTTGCGTTTGCGTTTGCGTTTGCGTTTGCGTTTGCGTTTGCGTTTGCGTTTGCGTTTGCGTTTGAGTTTGCGTTTGCGTTTGCGTTTGCGTTTGCGTTTGCGTTTGCGTTTGCGTTTGCGTTTGCGTTTGAGTTTGCGTTTGCGTTTGCGTTTGCGTTTGCGTTTGCGTTTGCGTTTGCATTTGCATTTGCATTTGCATTTGCATTTGCATTTGCATTTGCATTTGCATTTGCATTAGCATTAGCATTTGCATTTGCATTTGCATTTGCATTTGCATTTGCATTTGCATTTGCATTTGCATTAGCATTTGCATTTGCATTTGCATTTGCATTTGCATTTGCATTTGCATTTGCATTTGCATTTGCATTAGCATTAGCATTTGCATTTGCATTTGCATTTGCATTTGCATTTGCATTAGCATTTGCATTTGCATTTGCATTTGCATTTGCATTTGCATTTGCATTTGCATTTGCATTTGCATTTGCATTTGCATTTGCATTTGCATTTGCATTTGCATTTGCATTTGCATTTGCATTTGCATTTGCATTTGCATTAGCATTTGCATTTGCATTTGCATTTGCATTTGCATTTGCATTTGCATTAGCATTTGCATTTGCATTTGCATTTGCATTTGCATTTGCATTTGCATTTGCATTAGCATTAGCATTTGCATTTGCATTTGCATTTGCATTTGCATTTGCATTTGCATTTGCATTTGCATTAGCATTTGCATTTGCATTTGCATTTGCATTTGCATTTGCATTTGCATTTGCATTTGCATTTGCATTTGCATTTGCATTTGCATTTGCATTTGCATTTGCATTTGCATTTGCATTTGCATTTGCACTTGCATTTGCATTTGCATTTGCATTTGCATTTAGATTTGCATTTGCATTTAGATTTGCATTTGCATTTGCATTTGCATTTGCATTTGCATTTGCATTTGCATTTGCATTTGCATTTGCGTTTGCGTTTGCGTTTGCGTTTGCGTTTGCGTTTGCATTTGCATTTGCATTTCCATTTGCATTTGCACTTGCACTTGCACTTGCAGTTGCGCTTGCGCTTGCGCTTCCGCTTGCGCTTGCGCTTGCGCTTGCGCTTGCGTTTGCGTTTGCGTTTGCGTTTGCGTTTGCGTTTGCGTTTGCGTTTGCGTTTGCGTTTGCGTTTGCGTTTGCGTTTGCGTTTGCGTTTGCGTTTGCGTTTGCGTTTGCGTTTGCGTTTGCGTTTGCGTTTGCGTTTGCGTTTGCGTTTGCGTTTGCGTTTGCGTTTGCGTTTGCGTTTGCGTTTGCGTTTGCGTTTGCGTTTGCGTTTGCGTTTGCGTTTGCGTTTGCGTTTGCGTTTGCGTTTGCGTTTGCGTTTGCATTTGCATTTGCATTTGCATTTGCATTTGCATTTGCACTTGCACTTGGATTTGCATTTGCACTTGCACTTGCACTTGCACTTGCATTTGCATTTGCATTTGCATTTGCATTTGCATTTGCATTTGCATTTGCACTTGCATTTGCATTTGCATTTGCATTTGCATTTGCATTTAGATTTGCATTTGCATTTAGATTTGCATTTGCATTTGCATTTGCATTTGCATTTGCATTTGCATTTGCATTTGCATTTGCATTTGCATTTGCATTTGCATTTGCATTTGCATTTGCATTTGCATTTGCATTTGCATTTGCATTTGCATTTGCATTTGCATTTGCATTGGCATTTGCATTTGCATTTGCATTTGCATTTGCATTTGCATTTGCATTTGCATTTGCATTTGCATTTGCATTTGCATTTGCATTTGCATTTGCATTTGCATTTGCATTTGCATTTGCATTTGCATTTGCATTTGCATTTGCATTTGCATTTGCATTTGCATTTGCATTTGCATTTGCATTTGCATTTGCATTTGCATTTGCATTTGCATTTGCATTTGCATTTGCATTTGCATTTAGATTTGCATTTGCATTTGCATTTGCATTTGAATTTGCGTTTGCGTTTGCGTTTGCGTTTGCGTTTGCGTTTGCGTTTGCATTTGCATTTGCATTTGCATTTGCATTTGCATTTGCATTTGCATTTGCATTTGCATTTGCATTTGCATTTGCATTTGCATTTGCATTTGCATTTGCATTTGCATTTGCATTTGCATTTGCATTTGCATTTGCATTTGCATTTGCATTTGCATTTGCATTTGCATTTGCATTTGCATTTGCATTTCCATTTGCATTTGCATTTGCATTTGCATTTGCATTTGCATTTGCATTTGCATTTGCATTTGCATTTCCATTTGCATTTGCATTTGCATTTGCATTTGCATTTGCATTTAGATTTGCATTTGCATTTGCATTTGCATTTGAATTTGCGTTTGCGTTTGCGTTTGCGTTTGCGTTTGCGTTTGCATTTGCATTTGCATTTGCATTTGCATTTGCATTTGCATTTGCATTTGCATTTGCATTTGCATTTGCATTTGCATTTGCATTTGCATTTGCATTTGCATTTGCATTTGCATTTGCATTTGCATTTGCATTTGCATTTGCATTTGCATTTGCATTTGCATTTGCATTTGCATTTGCATTTGCATTTGCATTTGCATTTCCATTTGCATTTGCATTTGCATTTGCATTTGCATTCGCATTTGCATTTGCATTTGCATTTGCATTTCCATTTGCATTTGCATTTGCATTTGCATTTGCATTTGCATTTGCATTTCCATTTGCATTTGCACTTGCACATGCACTTGCAGTTGCGCTTGCGCTTGCGCTTGCGCTTGCGCTTGCGTTTGCGTTTGCGTTTGCGTTTGCGTTTGCGTTTGCGTTTGCGTT
Organism: Andrena chrysosceles; assembly: GCA_963855975.1. Classification (NCBI taxonomy): domain Eukaryota; kingdom Metazoa; phylum Arthropoda; class Insecta; order Hymenoptera; family Andrenidae; genus Andrena; species Andrena chrysosceles. The sequence continues at coordinate 636,508 of CAWLCU010000048.1, forward strand.
TGCGTTTGCGTTTGCGTTTGCGTTTGCGTTTGCGTTTGCGTTTGCGTTTGAGTTTGCGTTTGCGTTTGCGTTTGCGTTTGCGTTTGCGTTTGCGTTTGCGTTTGCGTTTGCGTTTGAGTTTGCGTTGGCGTTTGCGTTTGCGTTTGCGTTTGCGTTTGCGTTTGCATTTGCATTTGCATTTGCATTTGCATTTGCATTTGCATTTGCATTTGCATTAGCATTAGCATTTGCATTTGCATTTGCATTTGCATTTGCATTTGCATTTGCATTTGCATTTGCATTAGCATTTGCATTTGCATTTGCATTTGCATTTGCATTTGCATTTGCATTTGCATTTGCATTAGCATTAGCATTTGCATTTGCATTTGCATTTGCATTTGCATTTGCATTAGCATTTGCATTTGCATTTGCATTTGCATTTGCATTTGCATTTGCATTTGCATTTGCATTTGCATTTGCATTTGCATTTGCATTTGCATTTGCATTTGCATTTGCATTTGCATTTGCATTTGCATTTGCATTTGCATTTGCATTTGCATTAGCATTTGCATTTGCATTTGCATTTGCATTTGCATTTGCATTTGCATTAGCATTTGCATTTGCATTTGCATTTGCATTTGCATTTGCATTTGCATTTGCATTAGCATTAGCATTTGCATTTGCATTTGCATTTGCATTTGCATTTGCATTTGCATTTGCATTTGCATTTGCATTAGCATTTGCATTTGCATTTGCATTTGCATTTGCATTTGCATTTGCATTTGCATTTGCATTTGCATTTGCATTTGCATTTGCATTTGCATTTGCATTTGCATTTGCACTTGCATTTGCATTTGCATTTGCATTTGCATTTAGATTTGCATTTGCATTTAGATTTGCATTTGCATTTGCATTTGCATTTGCATTTGCATTTGCATTTGCATTTGCATTTGCATTTGCATTTGCATTTGCATTTGCATTTGCATTTGCATTTGCATTTGCATTTGCATTTGCATTTGCATTTGCATTTGCATTTGCATTTGCATTTGCATTTGCATTTGCATTTGCATTTGCATTTGCATTTGCATTTGCATTTGCATTTGCATTTGCATTTGCATTTGCATTTGCATTTGCATTTGCATTTGCATTTGCATTTGCATTTGCATTTGCATTTGCATTTGCATTTGCATTTGCATTTGCATTTGCATTTGCATTTAGATTTGCATTTGCATTTGCATTTGCATTTGAATTTGCGTTTGCGTTTGCGTTTGCGTTTGCGTTTGCGTTTGCATTTGCATTTGCATTTGCATTTGCATTTGCATTTGCATTTGCATTTGCATTTGCATTTGCATTTGCATTTGCATTTGCATTTGAATTTGCATTTGCATTTGCATTTGCATTTGCATTTGCATTTGCATTTGCATTTGCATTTGCATTTGCATTTGCATTTGCATTTGCATTTGCATTTGCATTTGCATTTGCATTTCCATTTGCATTTGCATTTGCATTTGCATTTGCATTTGCATTTGCATTTGCATTTGCATTTCCATTTGCATTTGCATTTGCATTTGCATTTGCATTTGCATTTGCATTTCCATTTGCATTTGCACTTGCACATGCACTTGCAGTTGCGCTTGCGTTTGCGTTTGCGTTTGCGTTTGCGTTTGCGTTTGCGTTTGCGTTTGCGTTTGCGTTTGCGTTTGCGTTTGAGTTTGCGTTTGCGTTTGCGTTTGCGTTTGCGTTTGCGTTTGCGTTTGCGTTTGCGTTTGCGTTTGAGTTTGCGTTTGCGTTTGCGTTTGCGTTTGCGTTTGCGTTTGCGTTTGCATTTGCATTTGCATTTGCATTTGCATTTGCATTTGCATTTGCATTTGCATTAGCATTAGCATTTGCATTTGCATTTGCATTTGCATTTGCATTTGCATTTGCATTTGCATTTGCATTAGCATTTGCATTTGCATTTGCATTTGCATTTGCATTTGCATTTGCATTTGCATTTGCATTAGCATTAGCATTTGCATTTGCATTTGCATTTGCATTTGCATTTGCATTTGCATTTGCATTAGTATTTGCATTTGCATTTGCATTTGCATTTGCAATTGCATTTGCATTTGCATTTGCATTTGCATTTGCATTTGCATTTGCATTTGCATTTGCATTTGCATTTGCATTTGCATTTGTATTTGCATTTGAATTAGCATTAGCATTTGCATTTGCATTTGCATTTGCATTTGCATTTGCATTTGCATTTGCATTTGCATTTGCATTTGCATTTGCATTTGCATTTGCATTTGCATTTGCATTTGCATTTGCACTTGCACTTGGATTTGCATTTGCATTTGCATTTGCACTTGCACTTGCATTTGCATTTGCATTTGCATTTGCATTTGCATTTGCATTTGCATTTGCACTTGCATTTGCATTTGCATTTGCATTTGCATTTGCATTTAGATTTGCATTTGCATTTAGATTTGCATTTGCACTTGCACTTGCACTTGCAGTTGCGCTTGCGCTTGCGCTTGCGCTTGCGGTTGCGTTTGCGTTTGCGTTTGCGTTTGCGTTTGCGTTTGCGTTTGCGTTTGCGTTTGCGTTTGCGTTTGCGTTTGCGTTTGCGTTTGCGTTTGCATTTGCATTTGCATTTCCATTTGCATTTGCACTTGCACTTGCACTTGCAGTTGCGCTTGCGCTTGCGCTTCCGCTTGCGCTTGCGCTTGCGCTTGCGCTTGCGTTTGCGTTTGCGTTTGCGTTTGCGTTTGCGTTTGCGTTTGCGTTTGCGTTTGCGTTTGCGTTTGCGTTTGCGTTTGCGTTTGCGTTTGCGTTTGCGTTTGCGTTTGCGTTTGCGTTTGCGTTTGCGTTTGCGTTTGCGTTTGCGTTTGCGTTTGCGTTTGCGTTTGCGTTTGCGTTTGCGTTTGCGTTTGCGTTTGCGTTTGCGTTTGCGTTTGCGTTTGCGTTTGCGTTTGCGTTTGCGTTTGCGTTTGCGTTTGCGTTTGCGTTTGCGTTTGCGTTTGCGTTTGCGTTTGCGTTTGCGTTTGCGTTTGCGTTTGCGTTTGCGTTTGCGTTTGCGTTTGCGTTTGCGTTTGCGTTTGCGTTTGCGTTTGCGTTTGCGTTTGCGTTTGCATTTGCATTTGCATTTGCATTTGCACTTGCACTTGGATTTGCATTTGCACTTGCACTTGCACTTGCACTTGCATTTGCATTTGCATTTGCATTTGCATTTGCATTTGCATTTGCATTTGCACTTGCATTTGCATTTGCATTTGCATTTGCATTTGCATTTAGATTTGCATTTGCATTTAGATTTGCATTTGCATTTGCATTTGCATTTGCATTTGCATTTGCATTTGCATTTGCATTTGCATTTGCATTTGCATTTGCATTTGCATTTGCATTTGCATTTGCATTTGCATTTGCATTTGCATTTGCATTTGCATTTGCATTTGCATTTGCATTTGCATTTGCATTTGCATTTGCATTTGCATTTGCATTTGCATTTGCATTTGCATTTGCATTTGCATTTGCATTTGCATTTGCATTTGCATTTGCATTTGCATTTGCATTTGCATTTGCATTTGCATTTGCATTTGCATTTGCATTTGCATTTGCATTTGCATTTGCATTTGCATTTGCATTTGCATTTAGATTTGCATTTGCATTTGCATTTGCATTTGAATTTGCGTTTGCGTTTGCGTTTGCGTTTGCGTTTGCGTTTGCATTTGCATTTGCATTTGCATTTGCATTTGCATTTGCATTTGCATTTGCATTTGCATTTGCATTTGCATTTGCATTTGCATTTGCATTTGCATTTGCATTTGCATTTGCATTTGCATTTGCATTTGCATTTGCATTTGCATTTGCATTTGCATTTGCATTTGCATTTGCATTTGCATTTGCATTTGCATTTGCATTTGCATTTCCATTTGCATTTGCATTTGCATTTGCATTTGCATTTGCATTTGCATTTGCATTTGCATTTGCATTTCCATTTGCATTTGCATTTGCATTTGCATTTCCATTTGCATTTGCACTTGCACATGCACTTGCAGTTGCGCTTGCGCTTGCGCTTGCGCTTGCGCTTGCGTTTGCGTTTGCGTTTGCGTTTGCGTTTGCGTTTGCGTTTGCGTTTGCGTTTGCGTTTGCGTTTGCGTTTGCGTTTGAGTTTGCGTTTGCGTTTGCGTTTGCGTTTGCGTTTGCGTTTGCGTTTGCGTTTGCGTTTGAGTTTGCGTTTGCGTTTGCGTTTGCGTTTGCGTTTGCGTTTGCGTTTGCATTTGCATTTGCATTTGCATTTGCATTTGCATTTGCATTTGCATTTGCATTTGCATTAGCATTAGCATTTGCATTTGCATTTGCATTTGCATTTGCATTTGCATTTGCATTTGCATTTGCATTAGCATTTGCATTTGCATTTGCATTTGCATTTGCATTTGCATTTGCATTTGCATTTGCATTTGCATTAGCATTAGCATTTGCATTTGCATTTGCATTTGCATTTGCATTTGCATTAGCATTTGCATTTGCATTTGCATTTGCATTTGCATTTGCATTTGCATTTGCATTTGCATTTGCATTTGCATTTGCATTTGCATTTGCATTTGCATTTGCATTTGCATTTGCATTTGCATTTGCATTTGCATTTGCATTAGCATTTGCATTTGCATTTGCATTTGCATTTGCATTTGCATTTGCATTAGCATTTGCATTTGCATTTGCATTTGCATTTTCATTTGCATTTGCATTTGCATTAGCATTAGCATTTGCATTTGCATTTGCATTTGCATTTGCATTTGCATTTGCATTTGCATTTGCATTAGCATTTGCATTTGCATTTGCATTTGCATTTGCATTTGCATTTGCATTTGCATTTGCATTTGCATTTGCATTTGCATTTGCATTTGCATTTGCATTTGCATTTGCATTTGCATTTGCATTTGCATTTGCACTTGCATTTGCATTTGCATTTGCATTTGCATTTAGATTTGCATTTGCATTTAGATTTGCATTTGCATTTGCATTTGCATTTGCATTTGCATTTGCATTTGCATTTGCATTTGCATTTGCGTTTGCGTTTGCGTTTGCGTTTGCGTTTGCGTTTGCATTTGCATTTGCATTTCCATTTGCATTTGCACTTGCACTTGCACTTGCAGTTGCGCTTGCGCTTGCGCTTCCGCTTGCGCTTGCGCTTGCGCTTGCGCTTGCGTTTGCGTTTGCGTTTGCGTTTGCGTTTGCGTTTGCGTTTGCGTTTGCGTTTGCGTTTGCGTTTGCGTTTGCGTTTGCGTTTGCGTTTGCGTTTGCGTTTGCGTTTGCGTTTGCGTTTGCGTTTGCGTTTGCGTTTGCGTTTGCGTTTGCGTTTGCGTTTGCGTTTGCGTTTGCGTTTGCGTTTGCGTTTGCGTTTGCGTTTGCGTTTGCGTTTGCGTTTGCGTTTGCGTTTGCGTTTGCGTTTGCGTTTGCGTTTGCATTTGCATTTGCATTTGCATTTGCATTTGCATTTGCACTTGCACTTGGATTTGCATTTGCACTTGCACTTGCACTTGCACTTGCACTTGCATTTGCATTTGCATTTGCATTTGCATTTGCATTTGCATTTGCATTTGCACTTGCATTTGCATTTGCATTTGCATTTGCATTTGCATTTAGATTTGCATTTGCATTTAGATTTGCATTTGCATTTGCATTTGCATTTGCATTTGCATTTGCATTTGCATTTGCATTTGCATTTGCATTTGCATTTGCATTTGCATTTGCATTTGCATTTGCATTTGCATTTGCATTTGCATTTGCATTTGCATTTGCATTTGCATTGGCATTTGCATTTGCATTTGCATTTGCATTTGCATTTGCATTTGCATTTGCATTTGCATTTGCATTTGCATTTGCATTTGCATTTGCATTTGCATTTGCATTTGCATTTGCATTTGCATTTGCATTTGCATTTGCATTTGCATTTGCATTTGCATTTGCATTTGCATTTGCATTTGCATTTGCATTTGCATTTGCATTTGCATTTGCATTTGCATTTGCATTTGCATTTAGATTTGCATTTGCATTTGCATTTGCATTTGAATTTGCGTTTGCGTTTGCGTTTGCGTTTGCGTTTGCGTTTGCGTTTGCATTTGCATTTGCATTTGCATTTGCATTTGCATTTGCATTTGCATTTGCATTTGCATTTGCATTTGCATTTGCATTTGCATTTGCATTTGCATTTGCATTTGCATTTGCATTTGCATTTGCATTTGCATTTGCATTTGCATTTGCATTTGCATTTGCATTTGCATTTGCATTTGCATTTCCATTTGCATTTGCATTTGCATTTGCATTTGCATTTGCATTTGCATTTGCATTTGCATTTGCATTTCCATTTGCATTTGCATTTGCATTTGCATTTGCATTTGCATTTGCATTTCCATTTGCATTTGCACTTGCACATGCACTTGCAGTTGCGCTTGCGCTTGCGTTTGCGTTTGCGTTTGCGTTTGCGTTTGCGTTTGCGTTTGCGTTTGCGTTTGCGTTTGCGTTTGCGTTTGCGTTTGCGTTTGCGTTTGCGTTTGCGTTTGCGTTTGCATTTGCATTTGCATTTGCATTTGCATTTGCATTTGCATTTGCATTTGCATTTGCATTTGCATTTGCATTTGCATTTGCATTTGCATTTGCATTTGCATTTGCATTTGCATTTGCATTTGCATTTGCATTTGCATTTGCATTTGCATTTGCATTTGCATTTGCATTTCCATTTGCATTTGCATTTGCATTTGCATTTGCATTTGCATTTGCATTTGCATTTGCATTTGCATTTCCATTTGCATTTGCATTTGCATTTGCATTTGCATTTGCATTTGCATTTCCATTTGCATTTGCACTTGCACATGCACTTGCAGTTGCGCTTGCGCTTGCGCTTCCGCTTGCGCTTGCGCTTGCGCTTGCGCTTGCGTTTGCGTTTGCGTTTGCGTTTGCGTTTGCGTTTGCGTTTGCGTTTGCGTTTGCGTTTGCGTTTGCGTTTGCGTTTGCGTTTGCGTTTGCGTTTGCGTTTGCGTTTGCGTTTGCGTTTGCGTTTGCGTTTGCGTTTGCGTTTGCGTTTGCGTTTGCGTTTGCGTTTGCGTTTGCGTTTGCGTTTGCGTTTGCGTTTGCGTTTGCGTTTGCGTTTGCGTTTGCGTTTGCGTTTGCGTTTGCGTTTGCGTTTGCGTTTGCGTTTGCGTTTGCGTTTGCGTTTGCGTTTGCGTTTGCGTTTGCGTTTGCGTTTGCGTTTGCGTTTGCGTTTGCGTTTGCGTTTGCGTTTGCGTTTGCGTTTGCGTTTGCGTTTGCATTTGCATTTGCATTTGCATTTGCATTTGCACTTGCACTTGGATTTGCATTTGCACTTGCACTTGCACTTGCACTTGCATTTGCATTTGCATTTGCATTTGCATTTGCATTTGCATTTGCATTTGCACTTGCATTTGCATTTGCATTTGCATTTGCATTTGCATTTAGATTTGCATTTGCATTTAGATTTGCATTTGCATTTGCATTTGCATTTGCATTTGCATTTGCATTTGCATTTGCATTTGCATTTGCATTTGCATTTGCATTTGCATTTGCATTTGCATTTGCATTTGCATTTGCATTTGCATTTGCATTTGCATTTGCATTTGCATTTGCATTTGCATTTGCATTTGCATTTGCATTTGCATTTGCATTTGCATTTGCATTTGCATTTGCATTTGCATTTGCATTTGCATTTGCATTTGCATTTGCATTTGCATTTGCATTTGCATTTGCATTTGCATTTGCATTTGCATTTGCATTTGCATTTGCATTTGCATTTGCATTTGCATTTAGATTTGCATTTGCATTTGCATTTGCATTTGAATTTGCGTTTGCGTTTGCGTTTGCGTTTGCGTTTGCGTTTGCATTTGCATTTGCATTTGCATTTGCATTTGCATTTGCATTTGCATTTGCATTTGCATTTGCATTTGCATTTGCATTTGCATTTGCATTTGCATTTGCATTTGCATTTGCATTTGCATTTGCATTTGCATTTGCATTTGCATTTGCATTTGCATTTGCATTTGCATTTGCATTTGCATTTGCATTTGCATTTGCATTTGCATTTCCATTTGCATTTGCATTTGCATTTGCATTTGCATTTGCATTTGCATTTGCATTTGCATTTGCATTTCCATTTGCATTTGCATTTGCATTTGCATTTCCATTTGCATTTGCACTTGCACATGCACTTGCAGTTGCGCTTGCGCTTGCGCTTGCGCTTGCGCTTGCGTTTGCGTTTGCGTTTGCGTTTGCGTTTGCGTTTGCGTTTGCGTTTGCGTTTGCGTTTGCGTTTGCGTTTGAGTTTGCGTTTGCGTTTGCGTTTGCGTTTGCGTTTGCGTTTGCGTTTGCGTTTGCGTTTGAGTTTGCGTTTGCGTTTGCGTTTGCGTTTGCGTTTGCGTTTGCGTTTGCATTTGCATTTGCATTTGCATTTGCATTTGCATTTGCATTTGCATTTGCATTTGCATTAGCATTAGCATTTGCATTTGCATTTGCATTTGCATTTGCATTTGCATTTGCATTTGCATTTGCATTAGCATTTGCATTTGCATTTGCATTTGCATTTGCATTTGCATTTGCATTTGCATTTGCATTTGCATTAGCATTAGCATTTGCATTTGCATTTGCATTTGCATTTGCATTTGCATTAGCATTTGCATTTGCATTTGCATTTGCATTTGCATTTGCATTTGCATTTGCATTTGCATTTGCATTTGCATTTGCATTTGCATTTGCATTTGCATTTGCATTTGCATTTGCATTTGCATTTGCATTTGCATTTGCATTAGCATTTGCATTTGCATTTGCATTTGCATTTGCATTTGCATTTGCATTAGCATTTGCATTTGCATTTGCATTTGCATTTTCATTTGCATTTGCATTTGCATTAGCATTAGCATTTGCATTTGCATTTGCATTTGCATTTGCATTTGCATTTGCATTTGCATTTGCATTAGCATTTGCATTTGCATTTGCATTTGCATTTGCATTTGCATTTGCATTTGCATTTGCATTTGCATTTGCATTTGCATTTGCATTTGCATTTGCATTTGCATTTGCATTTGCATTTGCATTTGCATTTGCACTTGCATTTGCATTTGCATTTGCATTTGCATTTAGATTTGCATTTGCATTTAGATTTGCATTTGCATTTGCATTTGCATTTGCATTTGCATTTGCATTTGCATTTGCATTTGCATTTGCGTTTGCGTTTGCGTTTGCGTTTGCGTTTGCGTTTGCATTTGCATTTGCATTTCCATTTGCATTTGCACTTGCACTTGCACTTGCAGTTGCGCTTGCGCTTGCGCTTCCGCTTGCGCTTGCGCTTGCGCTTGCGCTTGCGTTTGCGTTTGCGTTTGCGTTTGCGTTTGCGTTTGCGTTTGCGTTTGCGTTTGCGTTTGCGTTTGCGTTTGCGTTTGCGTTTGCGTTTGCGTTTGCGTTTGCGTTTGCGTTTGCGTTTGCGTTTGCGTTTGCGTTTGCGTTTGCGTTTGCGTTTGCGTTTGCGTTTGCGTTTGCGTTTGCGTTTGCGTTTGCGTTTGCGTTTGCGTTTGCGTTTGCGTTTGCGTTTGCGTTTGCGTTTGCGTTTGCGTTTGCGTTTGCGTTTGCGTTTGCATTTGCATTTGCATTTGCATTTGCATTTGCATTTGCACTTGCACTTGGATTTGCATTTGCACTTGCACTTGCACTTGCACTTGCATTTGCATTTGCATTTGCATTTGCATTTGCATTTGCATTTGCATTTGCACTTGCATTTGCATTTGCATTTGCATTTGCATTTGCATTTAGATTTGCATTTGCATTTAGATTTGCATTTGCATTTGCATTTGCATTTGCATTTGCATTTGCATTTGCATTTGCATTTGCATTTGCATTTGCATTTGCATTTGCATTTGCATTTGCATTTGCATTTGCATTTGCATTTGCATTTGCATTTGCATTTGCATTTGCATTGGCATTTGCATTTGCATTTGCATTTGCATTTGCATTTGCATTTGCATTTGCATTTGCATTTGCATTTGCATTTGCATTTGCATTTGCATTTGCATTTGCATTTGCATTTGCATTTGCATTTGCATTTGCATTTGCATTTGCATTTGCATTTGCATTTGCATTTGCATTTGCATTTGCATTTGCATTTGCATTTGCATTTGCATTTGCATTTGCATTTGCATTTGCATTTGCATTTAGATTTGCATTTGCATTTGCATTTGCATTTGAATTTGCGTTTGCGTTTGCGTTTGCGTTTGCGTTTGCGTTTGCGTTTGCATTTGCATTTGCATTTGCATTTGCATTTGCATTTGCATTTGCATTTGCATTTGCATTTGCATTTGCATTTGCATTTGCATTTGCATTTGCATTTGCATTTGCATTTGCATTTGCATTTGCATTTGCATTTGCATTTGCATTTGCATTTGCATTTCCATTTGCATTTGCATTTGCATTTGCATTTGCATTTGCATTTGCATTTGCATTTGCATTTGCATTTCCATTTGCATTTGCATTTGCATTTGCATTTGCATTTGCATTTGCATTTCCATTTGCATTTGCACTTGCACATGCACTTGCAGTTGCGCTTGCGCTTGCGTTTGCGTTTGCGTTTGCGTTTGCGTTTGCGTTTGCGTTTGCGTTTGCGTTTGCGTTTGCGTTTGAGTTTGCGTTTGCGTTTGCGTTTGCGTTTGCGTTTGCGTTTGCGTTTGCGTTTGAGTTTGCGTTTGCGTTTGCGTTTGCGTTTGCGTTTGCGTTTGCGTTTGCATTTGCATTTGCATTTGCATTTGCATTTGCATTTGCATTTGCATTTGCATTTGCATTAGCATTTGCATTTGCATTTGCATTTGCATTTGCATTTGCATTTGCATTTGCATTTGCATTAGCATTTGCATTTGCATTTGCATTTGCATTTGCATTTGCATTTGCATTTGCATTTGCATTAGCACTAGCATTTGCATTTGCATTTGCATTTGCATTTGCATTTGCATTAGCATTTGCATTTGCATTTGCATTTGCATTTGCATTTGCATTTGCATTTGCATTTGCATTTGCATTTGCATTTGCATTTGCATTTGCATTTGCATTTGCATTTGCATTTGCATTTGCATTTGCATTTGCATTTGCATTTGCATTTGCATTAGCATTTGCATTTGCATTTGCATTTGCATTTGCATTTGCATTTGCATTAGCATTTGCATTTGCATTTGCATTTGCATTTGCATTTGCATTTGCATTTGCATTAGCATTAGCATTTGCATTTGCATTCGCATTTGCATTTGCATTTGCATTTGCATTTGCATTTGCATTAGCATTTGCATTTGCATTTGCATTTGCATTTGCATTTGCATTTGCATTTGCATTTGCATTTGCATTTGCATTTGCATTTGCATTTGCATTTGCATTTGCATTTGCACTTGCATTTGCATTTGCATTTGCATTTGCATTTAGATTTGCATTTGCATTTAGATTTGCATTTGCATTTGCATTTGCATTTGCATTTGCATTTGCATTTGCATTTGCATTTGCATTTGCATTTGCATTTGCATTTGCATTTGCATTTGCATTTGCATTTGCATTTGCATTTGCATTTGCATTTGCATTTGCATTTGCATTTGCATTTGCATTTGCATTTGCATTTGCATTTGCATTTGCATTTGCATTTGCATTTGCATTTGCATTTGCATTTGCATTTGCATTTGCATTTGCATTTGCATTTGCATTTGCATTTGCATTTGCATTTGCATTTGCATTTGCATTTGCATTTGCATTTGCATTTGCATTTGCATTTGCATTTGCATTTGCATTTGCATTTGCATTTAGATTTGCATTTGCATTTGCATTTGCATTTGAGTTTGCGTTTGCGTTTGCGTTTGCGTTTGCGTTTGCATTTGCATTTGCATTTGCATTTGCATTTGCATTTGCATTTGCATTTGCATTTGCATTTGCATTTGCATTTGCATTTGCATTTGCATTTGCATTTGCATTTGCATTTGCATTTGCATTTGCATTTGCATTTGCATTTGCATTTGCATTTGCATTTGCATTTGCATTTGCATTTGCATTTCCATTTGCATTTGCATTTGCATTTGCATTTGCATTTGCATTTGCATTTGCAATTGCATTTCCATTTGCATTTGCATTTGCATTTACATTTGCATTTGCATTTGCATTTCCATTTGCATTTGCACTTGCACATGCACTTGCAGTTGCGCTTGCGCTTGCGCTTGCGCTTGCGCTTGCGTTTGCGTTTGCGTTTGCGTTTGCGTTTGCGTTTGCGTTTGCGTTTGCGTTTGCGTTTGCGTTTGCGTTTGAGTTTGCGTTTGCGTTTGCGTTTGCGTTTGCGTTTGCGTTTGCGTTTGCGTTTGCGTTTGCGTTTGCGTTTGAGTTTGCGTTTGCGTTTGCGTTTGCGTTTGCGTTTGCGTTTGCGTTTGCATTTGCATTTGCATTTGCATTTGCATTTGCATTTGCATTTGCATTTGCATTTGCATTAGCATTAGCATTTGCATTTGCATTTGCATTTGCATTTGCATTTGCATTTGCATTTGCATTTGCATTAGCATTTGCATTTGCATTTGCATTTGCATTTGCATTTGCATTTGCATTTGCATTTGCATTAGCATTAGCATTTGCATTTGCATTTGCATTTGCATTTGCATTTGCATTAGCATTTGCATTTGCATTTGCATTTGCATTTGCATTTGCATTTGCATTTGCATTTGCATTTGCATTTGCATTTGCATTTGCATTTGCATTTGCATTTGCATTTGCATTTGCATTTGCATTTGCATTTGCATTAGCATTTGCATTTGCATTTGCATTTGCATTTGCATTTGCATTTGCATTAGCATTTGCATTTGCATTTGCATTTGCATTTGCATTTGCATTTGCATTTGCATTAGCATTAGCATTTGCATTTGCATTTGCATTTGCATTTGCATTTGCATTTGCATTTAAATTAGCATTTGCATTTGCATTTGCATTTGCATTTGCATTTGCATTTGCATTTGCATTTGCATTTGCATTTGCATTTGCATTTGCATTTGCATTTGCATTTGCATTTGCATTTGCATTTGCATTTGCATTTGGATTTGCATTTGCACTTGCACTTGCACTTGCACTTGCACTTGCACTTGCACTTGCACTTGCACTTGCACTTGCACTTGCACTTGCATTTGCATTTGCATTTGCATTTGCATTTGCATTTGCATTTGCATTTGCATTTGCATTTGCATTTGCATTAGTATTTGCATTTGCATTTGCATTTGCATTTGCAATTGCATTTGCATTTGCATTTGCATTTGCATTTGCATTTGCATTTGCATTTGCATTTGCATTTGCATTTGCATTTGTATTTGCATTTGAATTAGCATTAGCATTTGCATTTGCATTTGCATTTGCATTTGCATTTGCATTTGCATTTGCATTTGCATTTGCATTTGCATTTGCATTTGCATTTGCATTTGCATTTGCATTTGCATTAGCATTTGCATTTGCATTTGCATTTGCATTTGCATTTGCATTTGCATTTGCATTTGCATTTGGATTTGCATTTGCATTTGCATTTGCATTTGCATTTGCATTTGCATTTGCATTTGCATTTGCATTAGCATTTGCATTTGCATTTAGATTTGCATTTGCATTTAGATTTGCATTTGCATTTGAATTTGCATTTGCGTTTGCGTTTGCATTTGCACTTGCACTCGCACTCGCACTCGCACTCGCACTCGCACTCGCACTCGCACTCGCACTCGCACTCGCACTCGCACTCGCACTCGCACTAGCACTCGCACTCGCACTCGCACTCGCACTCGCACTCGCACTCGCACTCGCACTCGCACTCGCACTCGCACTCGCACTCGCACTCGCACTCGCACTCGCACTCGCACTCGCACTCGCACTCGCACTCGCACTCGCACTCGCACTCGCACTCGCACTCGCACTCGCACTCGCACTCGCATTAGCATTTGCATTTGCATTTGCATTTGCATTTGCATTTGCATTTGGATTTGCATTTGCATTTGCATTTGCATTTGCATTAGCATTTGCATTTGCATTTGCATTTGCATTTGCATTTGCATTTGCATTTGCATTTGCTTTTGCATTTGCATTTGCATTTGCATTTGCTTTTGCATTTGCATTTGCATTTGCATTTGCATTTGCATTTGGATTTGCATTTGCACTTGCACTTGCATTTGCATTTGCATTTGCATTTGCATTTGCATTTGCATTTGCATTTGCATTTGCATTTGCATTTGCATTTGCATTTGCATTTGCATTTGCATTAGCATTTGCATTTGCATTTGCATTTGCATTTGCATTTGCATTTGCATTAGCATTTGCATTTGCATTTGCATTTGCATTTGCATTTGCATTTGCATTTGCATTAGCATTAGCATTTGCATTTGCATTTGCATTTGCATTTGCATTTGCATTTGCATTTGCATTTGCATTAGCATTTGCATTTGCATTTGCATTTGCATTTGCATTTGCATTTGCATTTGCATTTGCATTTGCATTTGCATTTGCATTTGCATTTGCATTTGCATTTGCATTTGCATTTGCATTTGCATTTGCATTTGCATTTGGATTTGCATTTGCACTTGCACTTGCACTTGCACTTGCACTTGCACTTGCACTTGCACTTGCACTTGCACTCGCACTCGCACTCGCACTCGCACTCGCACTCGCACTCGCACTCGCACTCGCACTCGCACTCGCACTCGCACTCGCACTCGCACTCGCACTCGCACTAGCACTCGCACTCGCACTCGCACTCGCACTCGCACTCGCACTCGCACTCGCACTCGCACTCGCACTCGCACTCGCACTCGCACTCGCACTCGCACTCGCACTCGCACTCGCACTCGCACTCGCACTCGCACTCGCACTCGCACTCGCACTCGCACTCGCACTCGCACTCGCATTAGCATTTGCATTTGCATTTGCATTTGCATTTGCATTTGCATTTGGATTTGCATTTGCATTTGCATTTGCATTTGCATTAGCATTTGCATTTGCATTTGCATTTGCATTTGCATTTGCATTTGCATTTGCATTTGCATTTGCTTTTGCATTTGCATTTGCATTTGCATTTGCATTTGCTTTTGCATTTGCATTTGCATTTGCATTTGCATTTGCATTTGCATTTGGATTTGCATTTGCACTTGCACTTGCACTTGCATTTGCATTTGCATTTGCATTTGCATTTGCATTTGCATTTGCATTTGCATTTGCATTTGCATTTGCATTTGCATTTGCATTTGCATTAGCATTTGCATTTGCATTTGCATTTGCATTTGCATTTGCATTTGCATTAGCATTTGCATTTGCATTTGCATTTGCATTTGCATTTGCATTAGCATTAGCATTTGCATTTGCATTTGCATTTGCATTTGCATTTGCATTTGCATTTGCATTTGCATTAGCATTTGCATTTGCATTTGCATTTGCATTTGCATTTGCATTTGCATTTGCATTTGCATTTGCATTTGCATTTGCATTTGCATTTGCATTTGCATTTGCATTTGCATTTGCATTTGGATTTGCATTTGCACTTGCACTTGCACTTGCACTTGCACTTGCACTTGCACTTGCAATTGCACTTGCACTTGCACTTGCACTTGCACTTGCACTTGCACTTGCACTTGCACTTGCATTTGCATTTGCATTTGCATTTGCATTTGCATTTGCATTTGCATTTGCATTTGCATTTGCATTTGCATTTGCATTTGCATTAGCATTTGCATTTGCATTTGCATTTGCAATTGCATTTGCATTTGCATTTGCATTTGCATTTGCATTTGCATTTGCATTTGCATTTGCATTTGCATTTGCATTTGCATTTGCATTTGCATTTGAATTAGCATTAGCATTTGCATTTGCATTTGCATTTGCATTTGCATTTGCATTTGCATTTGCATTTGCATTTGCATTTGCATTTGCATTTGCATTTGCATTTGCATTTGCATTTGCATTAGCATTTGCATTTGCATTTGCATTTGCATTTGCATTTGCATTTGCATTTGGATTTGCATTTGCATTTGCATTTGCATTTGCATTTGCATTTGCATTTGCATTTGCATTTGCATTTGCATTTGCATTTGCATTTGCATTTGCATTTGCATTTGCATTTGCATTTGCATTTGGATTTGCATTTGCATTTGCATTTGCATTTGCATTTGCATTTGCATTTCCATTTGCACTTGCACTTGCACTTGCACTTGCACTTGCACTTGCACTTGCATTTGCATTTGCATTTGCATTTGCATTTGCATTTGCATTTGCATTTGCATTTGCATTTGCATTTGCATTTGCATTTGCATTTGCATTTGCATTTGAATTAGCATTAGCATTAGCATTTGCATTTGCATTTGCATTTGCATTTGCATTTGCATTTGCATTTGCATTTGCATTTGCATTTGCATTTGCATTTGCATTTGCATTTGCATTTGCATTAGCATTTGCATTTGCATTTGCATTTGCATTTGCATTTGCATTTGCATTTGCATTTGGATTTGCATTTGCATTTGCATTTGCATTTGCATTTGCATTTGCATTTGCATTTGCATTTGCATTTGCATTTGCATTTGCATTTGCATTTGCATTTGCATTTGCATTTGCATTTGCATTTGGATTTGCATTTGCATTTGCATTTGCATTTGCATTTGCATTTGCATTTCCATTTGCATTTGCATTTGCATTTGCATTTGCATTTGCATTTCCATTTGCATTTGCACTTGCACATGCACTTGCAGTTGCGCTTGCGCTTGCGCTTGCGTTTGCGTTTGCGTTTGCGTTTGCGTTTGCGTTTGCGTTTGCGTTTGCGTTTGCGTTTGCGTTTGCGTTTGCGTTTGCGTTTGCGTTTGCGTTTGCGTTTGCGTTTGCGTTTGCGTTTGCGTTTGCGTTTGCGTTTGCGTTTGCGTTTGCGTTTGCGTTTGCGTTTGCATATGCATTTGCATTTGCATTTGCATTTGCATTTGCATTTGCATTTGCATTAGCATTAGCATTTGCATTTGCATTTGCATTTGCATTTGCATTTGCATTTGCATTTGCATTTGCATTAGCATTAGCATTTGCATTTGCATTTGCATTTGCATTTGCATTTGCATTTGCATTTGCATTTGCATTTGCATTTGCATTTGCATTTGCATTTGCATTTGCATTTGCATTTGCATTTGCATTTGCATTTGCATTTGCATTTGCATTTGCATTTGCATTTGCATTTGCATTTGCATTTGCATTTGCATTTGCATTTGCATTTGCATTTGAATTAGCATTAGCATTTGCATTTGCATTTGCATTTGCATTTGCATTTGCATTTGCATTTGCATTTGCATTTGCATTTGCATTTGCATTTGCATTTACATTTGCATTTGCATTTGCATTTGAATTTGCGTTTGCGTTTGCGTTTGCGTTTGCGTTTGCGTTTGCGTTTGCATTTGCATTTGCATTTGCATTTGCATTTGCATTTGCATTTGCATTTGCATTTGCATTTGCATTTGCATTTGCATTTGCATTTGCATTTGCATTTGCATTTGCATTTGCATTTGCATTTGCATTTGCATTTGCATTTGCATTTGCATTTGCATTTGCATTTGCATTTGCATTTGCATTTGCATTTGCATTTCCATTTGCATTTGCATTTGCATTTGCATTTGCATTTGCATTTGCATTTGCATTTGCATTTCCATTTGCATTTGCATTTGCATTTGCATTTGCATTTGCATTTGCATTTCCATTTGCATTTGCACTTGCACATGCACTTGCAGTTGCGCTTGCGCTTGCGCTTGCGTTTGCGTTTGCGTTTGCGTTTGCGTTTGCGTTTGCGTTTGCGTTTGCGTTTGCGTTTGAGTTTGCGTTTGCGTTTGCGTTTGCGTTTGCGTTTGCGTTTGCGTTTGCGTTTGCGTTTGAGTTTGCGTTTGCGTTTGCGTTTGCGTTTGCGTTTGCGTTTGCGTTTGCATTTGCATTTGCATTTGCATTTGCATTTGCATTTGCATTTGCATTAGCATTAGCATTTGCATTTGCATTTGCATTTGCATTTGCATTTGCATTTGCATTTGCATTTGCATTAGCATTTGCATTTGCATTTGCATTTGCATTTGCATTTGCATTTGCATTTGCATTTGCATTAGCATTAGCATTTGCATTTGCATTTGCATTTGCATTTGCATTTGCATTAGCATTTGCATTTGCATTTGCATTTGCATTTGCATTTGCATTTGCATTTGCATTTGCATTTGCATTTGCATTTGCATTTGCATTTGCATTTGCATTTGCATTTGCATTTGCATTTGCATTTGCATTTGCATTTGCATTTGCATTTGCATTAGCATTTGCATTTGCATTTGCATTTGCATTTGCATTTGCATTAGCATTTGCATTTGCATTTGCATTTGCATTTGCATTTGCATTTGCATTTGCATTTGCATTTGCATTTGCATTTGCATTTGCATTTGCATTTGCATTTGCATTTGCATTTGCATTAGCATTTGCATTTGCATTTAGATTTGCATTTGCATTTAGATTTGCATTTGCATTTGAATTTGCATTTGCGTTTGCGTTTGCATTTGCACTTGCACTCGCACTCGCACTCGCACTCGCACTCGCATTAGCATTTGCATTTGCATTTGCATTTGCATTTGCATTTGCATTTGGATTTGCATTTGCATTTGCATTTGCATTTGCATTAGCATTTGCATTTGCATTTGCATTTGCATTTGCATTTGCATTTGCATTTGCATTTGCATTTGCATTTGCATTTGCATTTGCATTAGCATTAGCATTTGCATTTGCATTTGCATTTGCATTTGCATTTGCATTAGCATTTGCATTTGCATTTGCATTTGCATTTGCATTTGCATTTGCATTTGCATTTGCATTTGCATTTGCATTTGCATTTGCATTTGCATTTGCATTTGCATTTGCATTTGCATTTGCATTTGCATTTGCATTTGCATTTGCATTTGCATTAGCATTTGCATTTGCATTTGCATTTGCATTTGCATTTGCATTAGCATTTGCATTTGCATTTGCATTTGCATTTGCATTTGCATTTGCATTTGCATTAGCATTAGCATTTGCATTTGCATTTGCATTTGCATTTGCATTTGCATTTGCATTTGCATTTGCATTAGCATTTGCATTTGCATTTGCATTTGCATTTGCATTTGCATTTGCATTTGCATTTGCATTTGCATTTGCATTTGCATTTGCATTTGCATTTGCATTTGGATTTGCATTTGCACTTGCACTTGCACTTGCACTTGCACTTGCACTTGCACTTGCACTTGCACTTGCACTTGCACTTGCACTTGCACTTGCATTTGCATTTGCATTTGCATTTGCATTTGCATTTGCATTTGCATTTGCATTTGCATTTGCATTAGTATTTGCATTTGCATTTGCATTTGCATTTGCAATTGCATTTGCATTTGCAGTTGCATTTGCATTTGCATTTGCATTTGCATTTGCATTTGCATTTGCATTTGCATTTGCATTTGCATTTGTATTTGCATTTGAATTAGCATTAGCATTTGCATTTGCATTTGCATTTGCATTTGCATTTGCATTTGCATTTGCATTTGCATTTGCATTTGCATTTGCATTTGCATTTGCATTTGCATTTGCATTTCCATTTGCATTTGCATTTGCATTTGCATTTGCATTTGCATTTGCATTTGCATTTGCATTTCCATTTGCATTTGCATTTGCATTTGCATTTGCATTTGCATTTGCATTTCCATTTGCATTTGCACTTGCACATGCACTTGCAGTTGCGCTTGCGCTTGCGCTTGCGCTTGCGTTTGCGTTTGCGTTTGCGTTTGCGTTTGCGTTTGCGTTTGCGTTTGCGTTTGCGTTTGCGTTTGCGTTTGCGTTTGCGTTTGCGTTTGCGTTTGCGTTTGCGTTTGCGTTTGCGTTTGCGTTTGCGTTTGCGTTTGCGTTTGCGTTTGCGTTTGCGTTTGCGTTTGCGTTTGCGTTTGCGTTTGCGTTTGCGTTTGCGTTTGCGTTTGCGTTTGCGTTTGCGTTTGCGTTTGCGTTTGCGTTTGCGTTTGCATATGCATTTGCATTTGCATTTGCATTTGCATTTGCATTTGCATTTGCATTAGCATTAGCATTTGCATTTGCATTTGCATTTGCATTTGCATTTGCATTTGCATTTGCATTTGCATTAGCATTAGCATTTGCATTTGCATTTGCATTTGCATTTGCATTTGCATTTGCATTTGCATTTGCATTTGCATTTGCATTTGCATTTGCATTTGCATTTGCATTTGCATTTGCATTTGCATTTGCATTTGCATTTGCATTTGCATTTGCATTTGCATTTGCATTTGCATTTGCATTTGCATTTGCATTTGCATTTGCATTTGCATTTGCATTTGCATTTGCATTTGCATTTGAATTAGCATTAGCATTTGCATTTGCATTTGCATTTGCATTTGCATTTGCATTTGCATTTGCATTTGCATTTGCATTTGCATTTGCATTTGCATTTAGATTTGCATTTGCATTTGCATTTGCATTTGAATTTGCGTTTGCGTTTGCGTTTGCGTTTGCGTTTGCGTTTGCGTTTGCATTTGCATTTGCATTTGCATTTGCATTTGCATTTGCATTTGCATTTGCATTTGCATTTGCATTTGCATTTGCATTTGCATTTGCATTTGCATTTGCATTTGCATTTGCATTTGCATTTGCATTTGCATTTGCATTTGCATTTGCATTTGCATTTGCATTTGCATTTGCATTTGCATTTGCATTTGCATTTCCATTTGCATTTGCATTTGCATTTGCATTTGCATTTGCATTTGCATTTGCATTTGCATTTCCTTTTGCATTTGCATTTGCATTTGCATTTGCATTTGCATTTGCATTTCCATTTGCATTTGCACTTGCACATGCACTTGCAGTTGCGCTTGCGCTTGCGCTTGCGTTTGCGTTTGCGTTTGCGTTTGCGTTTGCGTTTGCGTTTGCGTTTGCGTTTGCGTTTGCGTTTGCGTTTGAGTTTGCGTTTGCGTTTGCGTTTGCGTTTGCGTTTGCGTTTGCGTTTGCGTTTGCGTTTGCGTTTGAGTTTGCGTTTGCGTTTGCGTTTGCGTTTGCGTTTGCGTTTGCGTTTGCATTTGCATTTGCATTTGCATTTGCATTTGCATTTGCATTTGCATTAGCATTAGCATTTGCATTTGCATTTGCATTTGCATTTGCATTTGCATTTGCATTTGCATTTGCATTAGCATTTGCATTTGCATTTGCATTTGCATTTGCATTTGCATTTGCATTTGCATTTGCATTAGCATTAGCATTTGCATTTGCATTTGCATTTGCATTTGCATTTGCATTAGCATTTGCATTTGCATTTGCATTTGCATTTGCATTTGCATTTGCATTTGCATTTGCATTTGCATTTGCATTTGCATTTGCATTTGCATTTGCATTTGCATTTGCATTTGCATTTGCATTTGCATTTGCATTTGCATTTGCATTTGCATTAGCATTTGCATTTGCATTTGCATTTGCATTTGCATTTGCATTAGCATTTGCATTTGCATTTGCATTTGCATTTGCATTTGCATTTGCATTTGCATTAGCATTAGCATTTGCATTTGCATTTGCATTTGCATTTGCATTTGCATTTGCATTTGCATTTGCATTAGCATTTGCATTTGCATTTGCATTTGCATTTGCATTTGCATTTGCATTTGCATTTGCATTTGCATTTGCATTTGCATTTGCATTTGCATTTGCATTTGGATTTGCATTTGCACTTGCACTTGCACTTGCACTTGCACTTGCACTTGCACTTGCACTTGCACTTGCACTTGCACTTGCACTTGCACTTGCATTTGCATTTGCATTTGCATTTGCATTTGCATTTGCATTTGCATTTGCATTTGCATTTGCATTAGTATTTGCATTTGCATTTGCATTTGCATTTGCAATTGCATTTGCATTTGCAGTTGCATTTGCATTTGCATTTGCATTTGCATTTGCATTTGCATTTGCATTTGCATTTGCATTTGCATTTGTATTTGCATTTGAATTAGCATTAGCATTTGCATTTGCATTTGCATTTGCATTTGCATTTGCATTTGCATTTGCATTTGCATTTGCATTTGCATTTGCATTTGCATTTGCATTTGCATTTGCATTTGCATTAG
Source organism: Andrena chrysosceles (assembly GCA_963855975.1). NCBI lineage: Eukaryota > Metazoa > Arthropoda > Insecta > Hymenoptera > Andrenidae > Andrena > Andrena chrysosceles. The sequence continues at coordinate 658,638 of CAWLCU010000048.1, forward strand.
CATTTGCATTTGCATTTGCATTTGCATTTGCATTTGCATTTGCATTTGCATTTGCATTTGGATTTGCATTTGCATTTGCATTTGCATTTGCATTTGCATTTGCATTTGCATTTGCATTTGCATTTGCATTTGCATTTGCATTTGCATTTGCATTTGCATTTGCATTTGCATTTGCATTTGCATTTGCATTTGCATTTGCATTTGCATTTGCATTTGCATTTGCATTTGCATTTGCATTTGCATTAGCATTTGCATTTGCATTTAGATTTGCATTTGCATTTAGATTTGCATTTGCATTTGAATTTGCATTTGCGTTTGCGTTTGCATTTGCACTTGCACTCGCACTCGCACTCGCACTCGCACTCGCATTAGCATTTGCATTTGCATTTGCATTTGCATTTGCATTTGCATTTGGATTTGCATTTGCATTTGCATTTGCATTTGCATTAGCATTTGCATTTGCATTTGCATTTGCATTTGCATTTGCATTTGCATTTGCATTTGCTTTTGCATTTGCATTTGCATTTGCATTTGCATTTGCTTTTGCATTTGCATTTGCATTTGCATTTGCATTTGCATTTGGATTTGCATTTGCACTTGCATTTGCATTTGCATTTGCATTTGCATTTGGATTTGCATTTGCATTTGCATTTGCATTTGCATTAGCATTTGCATTTGCATTTGCATTTGCATTTGCATTTGCATTTGCATTTGCTTTTGCATTTGCATTTGCATTTGCATTTGCATTTGCTTTTGCATTTGCATTTGCATTTGCATTTGCATTTGCATTTGGATTTGCATTTGCACTTGCATTTGCATTTGCATTTGCATTTGCATTTGCATTTGCATTTGCATTTGCATTTGCATTTGCATTTGCATTTGCATTTGCATTTGCATTTGCATTTGCATTTGCATTTGCATTTGCATTTGCATTTGCATTTGCATTAGCATTTGCATTTGCATTTGCATTTGCATTTGCATTTGCATTTGCATTTGCATTAGCATTAGCATTTGCATTTGCATTTGCATTTGCATTTGCATTTGCATTTGCATTTGCATTTGCATTAGCATTTGCATTTGCATTTGCATTTGCATTTGCATTTGCATTTGCATTTGCATTTGCATTTGCATTTGCATTTGCATTTGCATTTGCATTTGCATTTGCATTTGCATTTGCATTTGCATTTGCATTTGCATTAGCATTTGCATTTGCATTTGCATTTGCATTTGCATTTGCATTTGCATTTGCATTTGGATTTGCATTTGCATTTGCATTTGCATTTGCATTTGCATTTGCATTTGCATTTGCATTTGCATTTGCATTTGCATTTGCAGTTGCATTTGCATTTGCATTTGCATTTGC
>CAWLCU010000048.1:667500-672500 GCA_963855975.1 Andrena chrysosceles
ATTTGCATTTGCATTTGCATTTGCATTTGCATTTGCATTTGCATTTGCATTTGCATTTGCACTTGCACTTGGATTTGCATTTGCACTTGCACTTGCACTTGCACTTGCATTTGCATTTGCATTTGCATTTGCATTTGCATTTGCATTTGCATTTGCACTTGCATTTGCATTTGCATTTGCATTTGCATTTGCATTTAGATTTGCATTTGCATTTAGATTTGCATTTGCACTTGCACTTGCACTTGCAGTTGCGCTTGCGCTTGCGCTTGCGCTTGCGCTTGCGCTTGCGGTTGCGTTTGCGTTTGCGTTTGCGTTTGCGTTTGCGTTTGCGTTTGCGTTTGCGTTTGCGTTTGCGTTTGCGTTTGCGTTTGCGTTTGCGTTTGCGTTTGCGTTTGCATTTGCATTTGCATTTGCATTTGCATTTGCATTTGCGTTTGCGTTTGCGTTTGCGTTTGCGTTTGCGTTTGCGTTTGCGTTTGCGTTTGCGTTTGCGTTTGCATATGCATTTGCATTTGCATTTGCATTTGCATTTGCATTTGCATTTGCATTAGCATTAGCATTTGCATTTGCATTTGCATTTGCATTTGCATTTGCATTTGCATTTGCATTTGCATTAGCATTAGCATTTGCATTTGCATTTGCATTTGCATTTGCATTTGCATTTGCATTTGCATTTGCATTTGCATTTGCATTTGCATTTGCATTTGCATTTGCATTTGCATTTGCATTTGCATTTGCATTTGCATTTGCATTTGCATTTGCATTTGCATTTGCATTTGCATTTGCATTTGCATTTGCATTTGCATTTGCATTTGCATTTGCATTTGCATTTGAATTAGCATTAGCATTTGCATTTGCATTTGCATTTGCATTTGCATTTGCATTTGCATTTGCATTTGCATTTGCATTTGCATTTGCATTTGCATTTAGATTTGCATTTGCATTTGCATTTGCATTTGAATTTGCGTTTGCGTTTGCGTTTGCGTTTGCGTTTGCGTTTGCGTTTGCATTTGCATTTGCATTTGCATTTGCATTTGCATTTGCATTTGCATTTGCATTTGCATTTGCATTTGCATTTGCATTTGCATTTGCATTTGCATTTGCATTTGCATTTGCATTTGCATTTGCATTTGCATTTGCATTTGCATTTGCATTTGCATTTGCATTTGCATTTGCATTTGCATTTGCATTTGCATTTCCATTTGCATTTGCATTTGCATTTGCATTTGCATTTGCATTTGCATTTGCATTTGCATTTCCTTTTGCATTTGCATTTGCATTTGCATTTGCATTTGCATTTGCATTTGCACTTGCATTTGCATTTGAATTTGCGTTTGCGTTTGCGTTTGCGTTTGCGTTTGCGTTTGCATTTGCATTTGCATTTGCATTTGCATTTGCATTTGCATTTGCATTTGCATTTGCATTTGCATTTGCATTTGCATTTGCATTTGCATTTGCATTTGCATTTGCATTTGCATTTGCATTTGCATTTGCATTTGCATTTGCATTTGCATTTGCATTTGCATTTGCATTTCCATTTGCATTTGCATTTGCATTTGCATTTGCATTTGCATTTGCATTTCCATTTGCATTTGCACTTGCACATGCACTTGCAGTTGCGCTTGCGCTTGCGCTTGCGCTTGCGCTTGCGTTTGCGTTTGCGTTTGCGTTTGCGTTTGCGTTTGCGTTTGCGTTTGCGTTTGCGTTTGCGTTTGCGTTTGCGTTTGCGTTTGCGTTTGAGTTTGCGTTTGCGTTTGCGTTTGCGTTTGCGTTTGCGTTTGCGTTTGCGTTTGCGTTTGCGTTTGCGTTTGCGTTTGCGTTTGCGTTTGAGTTTGCGTTTGCGTTTGCGTTTGCGTTTGCGTTTGCGTTTGCATTTGCATTTGCATTTGCATTTGCATTTGCATTTGCATTTGCATTTGCATTAGCATTAGCATTTGCATTTGCATTTGCATTTGCATTTGCATTTGCATTTGCATTTGCATTTGCATTAGCATTTGCATTTGCATTTGCATTTGCATTTGCATTTGCATTTGCATTTGCATTTGCATTAGCATTAGCATTTGCATTTGCATTTGCATTTGCATTTGCATTTGCATTTGCATTTGCATTAGTATTTGCATTTGCATTTGCATTTGCATTTGCAATTGCATTTGCATTTGCATTTGCATTTGCATTTGCATTTGCATTTGCATTTGCATTTGCATTTGCATTTGCATTTGCATTTGTATTTGCATTTGAATTAGCATTAGCATTTGCATTTGCATTTGCATTTGCATTTGCATTTGCATTTGCATTTGCATTTGCATTTGCATTTGCATTTGCATTTGCATTTGCATTTGCATTTGCATTTGCACTTGCACTTGGATTTGCATTTGCACTTGCACTTGCACTTGCACTTGCATTTGCATTTGCATTTGCATTTGCATTTGCATTTGCATTTGCATTTGCACTTGCATTTGCATTTGCATTTGCATTTGCATTTGCATTTAGATTTGCATTTGCATTTAGATTTGCATTTGCACTTGCACTTGCACTTGCAGTTGCGCTTGCGCTTGCGCTTGCGCTTGCGCTTGCGCTTGCGGTTGCGTTTGCGTTTGCGTTTGCGTTTGCGTTTGCGTTTGCGTTTGCGTTTGCGTTTGCGTTTGCGTTTGCGTTTGCGTTTGCGTTTGCGTTTGCGTTTGCGTTTGCGTTTGCATTTGCATTTGCATTTGCATTTGCATTTGCATTTGCGTTTGCGTTTGCGTTTGCGTTTGCGTTTGCGTTTGCGTTTGCGTTTGCGTTTGCGTTTGCGTTTGCGTTTGCATATGCATTTGCATTTGCATTTGCATTTGCATTTGCATTTGCATTTGCATTAGCATTAGCATTTGCATTTGCATTTGCATTTGCATTTGCATTTGCATTTGCATTTGCATTTGCATTAGCATTAGCATTTGCATTTGCATTTGCATTTGCATTTGCATTTGCATTTGCATTTGCATTTGCATTTGCATTTGCATTTGCATTTGCATTTGCATTTGCATTTGCATTTGCATTTGCATTTGCATTTGCATTTGCATTTGCATTTGCATTTGCATTTGCATTTGCATTTGCATTTGCATTTGCATTTGCATTTGCATTTGCATTTGCATTTGCATTTGAATTAGCATTAGCATTTGCATTTGCATTTGCATTTGCATTTGCATTTGCATTTGCATTTGCATTTGCATTTGCATTTGCATTTGCATTTGCATTTAGATTTGCATTTGCATTTGCATTTGCATTTGAATTTGCGTTTGCGTTTGCGTTTGCGTTTGCGTTTGCGTTTGCGTTTGCATTTGCATTTGCATTTGCATTTGCATTTGCATTTGCATTTGCATTTGCATTTGCATTTGCATTTGCATTTGCATTTGCATTTGCATTTGCATTTGCATTTGCATTTGCATTTGCATTTGCATTTGCATTTGCATTTGCATTTGCATTTGCATTTGCATTTGCATTTGCATTTGCATTTGCATTTGCATTTCCATTTGCATTTGCATTTGCATTTGCATTTGCATTTGCATTTGCATTTGCATTTGCATTTCCTTTTGCATTTGCATTTGCATTTGCATTTGCATTTGCATTTGCATTTCCATTTGCATTTGCACTTGCACATGCACTTGCAGTTGCGCTTGCGCTTGCGCTTGCGTTTGCGTTTGCGTTTGCGTTTGCGTTTGCGTTTGCGTTTGCGTTTGCGTTTGCGTTTGCGTTTGCGTTTGAGTTTGCGTTTGCGTTTGCGTTTGCGTTTGCGTTTGCGTTTGCGTTTGCGTTTGCGTTTGCGTTTGAGTTTGCGTTTGCGTTTGCGTTTGCGTTTGCGTTTGCGTTTGCGTTTGCATTTGCATTTGCATTTGCATTTGCATTTGCATTTGCATTTGCATTAGCATTAGCATTTGCATTTGCATTTGCATTTGCATTTGCATTTGCATTTGCATTTGCATTTGCATTAGCATTTGCATTTGCATTTGCATTTGCATTTGCATTTGCATTTGCATTTGCATTTGCATTAGCATTAGCATTTGCATTTGCATTTGCATTTGCATTTGCATTTGCATTAGCATTTGCATTTGCATTTGCATTTGCATTTGCATTTGCATTTGCATTTGCATTTGCATTTGCATTTGCATTTGCATTTGCATTTGCATTTGCATTTGCATTTGCATTTGCATTTGCATTTGCATTTGCATTTGCATTTGCATTTGCATTAGCATTTGCATTTGCATTTGCATTTGCATTTGCATTTGCATTAGCATTTGCATTTGCATTTGCATTTGCATTTGCATTTGCATTTGCATTTGCATTAGCATTAGCATTTGCATTTGCATTTGCATTTGCATTTGCATTTGCATTTGCATTTGCATTTGCATTAGCATTTGCATTTGCATTTGCATTTGCATTTGCATTTGCATTTGCATTTGCATTTGCATTTGCATTTGCATTTGCATTTGCATTTGCATTTGCATTTGGATTTGCATTTGCACTTGCACTTGCACTTGCACTTGCACTTGCACTTGCACTTGCACTTGCACTTGCACTTGCACTTGCACTTGCACTTGCATTTGCATTTGCATTTGCATTTGCATTTGCATTTGCATTTGCATTTGCATTTGCATTTGCATTAGTATTTGCATTTGCATTTGCATTTGCATTTGCAATTGCATTTGCATTTGCAGTTGCATTTGCATTTGCATTTGCATTTGCATTTGCATTTGCATTTGCATTTGCATTTGCATTTGCATTTGTATTTGCATTTGAATTAGCATTAGCATTTGCATTTGCATTTGCATTTGCATTTGCATTTGCATTTGCATTTGCATTTGCATTTGCATTTGCATTTGCATTTGCATTTGCATTTGCATTTGCATTTGCATTAGCATTTGCATTTGCATTTGCATTTGCATTTGCATTTGCATTTGCATTTGCATTTGCATTTGGATTTGCATTTGCATTTGCATTTGCATTTGCATTTGCATTTGCATTTGCAT
>CAWLCU010000048.1:682500-725000 GCA_963855975.1 Andrena chrysosceles
ATTTGCATTAGCATTTGCATTTGCATTTGCATTTGCATTTGCATTTGCATTTGCATTTGCATTTGCATTAGCATTAGCATTTGCATTTGCATTTGCATTTGCATTTGCATTTGCATTAGCATTTGCATTTGCATTTGCATTTGCATTTGCATTTGCATTTGCATTTGCATTTGCATTTGCATTTGCATTTGCATTTGCATTTGCATTTGCATTTGCATTTGCATTTGCATTTGCATTTGCATTTGCATTTGCATTTGCATTTGCATTTGCATTTCCATTTGCATTTGCATTTGCATTTGCATTTGCATGTGCATTTGCATTTCCATTTGCATTTGCACTTGCACATGCACTTGCAGTTGCGCTTGCGCTTGCGCTTGCGTTTGCGTTTGCGTTTGCGTTTGCGTTTGCGTTTGCGTTTGCGTTTGCGTTTGCGTTTGCGTTTGCGTTTGCGTTTGCGTTTGAGTTTGCATTTGCATTTGCATTTGCATTTGCATTTGCATTTGCATTTGCATTTGCATTTGCATTTGCATTTGCATTTGGATTTGCATTTGCACTTGCACTTGCACTTGCACTTGCACTTGCACTTGCACTTGCACTTGCACTTGCACTTGCACTTGCACTTGCACTTGCACTTGCACTTGCATTTGCATTTGCATTTGCATTTGCATTTGCATTTGCATTTGCATTTGCATTTGCATTTGCATTAGTATTTGCATTTGCATTTGCATTTGCATTTGCAATTGCATTTGCATTTGCATTTGCATTTGCATTTGCATTTGCATTTGCATTTGCATTTGCATTTGCATTTGCATTTGCATTTGTATTTGCATTTGAATTAGCATTAGCATTTGCATTTGCATTTGCATTTGCATTTGCATTTGCATTTGCATTTGCATTTGCATTTGCATTTGCATTTGCATTTGCATTTGCATTTGCATTTGCATTTGCATTAGCATTTGCATTTGCATTTGCATTTGCATTTGCATTTGCATTTGCATTTGCATTTGCATTTGGATTTGCATTTGCATTTGCATTTGCATTTGCATTTGCATTTGCATTTGCATTTGCATTTGCATTTGCATTTGCATTTGCATTTGCATTTGCATTTGCATTTGCATTTGCATTTGCATTTGCATTTGCATTTGCATTTGCATTTGCATTTGCATTTGCATTTGCATTTGCATTAGCATTTGCATTTGCATTTAGATTTGCATTTGCATTTAGATTTGCATTTGCATTTGAATTTGCATTTGCGTTTGCGTTTGCATTTGCACTTGCACTCGCACTCGCACTCGCACTCGCACTCGCACTCGCACTCGCACTCGCACTCGCACTCGCACTCGCACTCGCACTCGCACTCGCACTTGCACTCGCACTAGCACTCGCACTCGCACTCGCACTCGCACTCGCACTCGCACTCGCACTCGCACTCGCACTCGCACTCGCACTCGCACTCGCACTCGCACTCGCACTCGCACTCGCACTCGCATTAGCATTTGCATTTGCATTTGCATTTGCATTTGCATTTGGATTTGCATTTGCATTTGCATTTGCATTTGCATTAGCATTTGCATTTGCATTTGCATTTGCATTTGCATTTGCATTTGCATTTGCATTTGCTTTTGCATTTGCATTTGCATTTGCATTTGCATTTGCTTTTGCATTTGCATTTGCATTTGCATTTGCATTTGCATTTGGATTTGCATTTGCACTTGCACTTGCATTTGCATTTGCATTTGCATTTGCATTTGCATTTGCATTTGCATTTGCATTTGCATTTGCATTAGCATTTGCATTTGCATTTGCATTTGCATTTGCATTTGCATTTGCATTTGCATTTGGATTTGCATTTGCATTTGCATTTGCATTTGCATTTGCATTTGCATTTGCATTTGCATTTGCATTTGCATTTGCATTTGCATTTGCATTTGCATTTGCATTTGCATTTGCATTTGCATTTGGATTTGCATTTGCATTTGCATTTGCATTTGCATTTGCATTTGCATTTGCATTTGCATTTGCATTTGCATTTGCATTTGCATTTGCATTTGCATTTGCATTTGCATTTGCATTTGCATTTGCATTTGCATTTGCATTTGCATTTGCATTTGCATTTGCATTTGCATTTGCATTTGCATTTGCATTTGCATTTGCATTTGCATTTGCATTTGCATTTGCATTTGCATTTGCATTTGCATTTGCATTTGCATTTGCATTTGCATTTGCATATGCATTTGCATTTGCATTTGGATTTGCATTTGCATTTGCATTTGCATTTCCATTTGCATTTGCATTTGCATTTGCATTTGCATTTGCATTTGCATTTGCATTTGCATTTGCATTTCCATTTGCATTTACATTTGCATTTGCATTTGCATTTGCATTTCCATTTCCATTTGCACTTGCACTTGCACTTGCAGTTGCGCTTGCGCTTGCGCTTGCGCTTGCGGTTGCGTTTGCGTTTGCGTTTGCGTTTGCGTTTGCGTTTGCGTTTGCGTTTGCGTTTGCGTTTGCGTTTGCGTTTGCGTTTGCGTTTGCGTTTGCATTTGCATTTGCATTTCCATTTGCATTTGCACTTGCACTTGCACTTGCAGTTGCGCTTGCGCTTGCGCTTCCGCTTGCGCTTGCGCTTGCGCTTGCGTTTGCGTTTGCGTTTGCGTTTGCGTTTGCGTTTGCGTTTGCGTTTGCGTTTGCGTTTGCGTTTGCGTTTGCGTTTGCGTTTGCGTTTGCGTTTGCGTTTGCGTTTGCGTTTGCGTTTGCGTTTGCGTTTGCGTTTGCGTTTGCGTTTGCGTTTGCGTTTGCGTTTGCGTTTGCGTTTGCGTTTGCGTTTGCGTTTGCGTTTGCGTTTGCGTTTGCGTTTGCGTTTGCATTTGCATTTGCATTTGCATTTGCATTTGCATTTGCACTTGCACTTGGATTTGCATTTGCACTTGCACTTGCACATGCACTTGCATTTGCATTTGCATTTGCATTTGCATTTGCATTTGCATTTGCATTTGCACTTGCATTTGCATTTGCATTTGCATTTGCATTTGCATTTAGATTTGCATTTGCATTTAGATTTGCATTTGCATTTGCATTTGCATTTGCATTTGCATTTGCATTTGCGTTTGCATTTGCATTTGCATTTGCATTTGCATTTGCATTTGCATTTGCATTTGCATTTGCATTTGCATTTGCATTTGCATTTGCATTTGCATTTGCATTTGCATTTGCATTTGCATTTGCATTTGCATTTGCATTTGCATTTGCATTTGCATTTGCATTTGCATTTGCATTTGCATTTGCATTTGCATTTGCATTTGCATTTGCATTTGCATTTGCATTTGCATTTGCATTTAGATTTGCATTTGCATTTGCATTTGCATTTGAATTTGCGTTTGCGTTTGCGTTTGCGTTTGCATTTGCATTTGCATTTGCATTTGCATTTGCATTTGCATTTGCATTTGCATTTGCATTTGCATTTGCATTTGCATTTGCATTTGCATTTGCATTTGCATTTGCATTTGCATTTGCATTTGCATTTGCATTTGCATTTGCATTTGCATTTGCATTTGCATTTGCATTTGCATTTGCATTTGCATTTGCATTTGCATTTGCATTTGCATTTGCATTTCCATTTGCATTTGCATTTGCATTTGCATTTGCATTTGCATTTGCATTTGCATTTGCATTTCCATTTGCATTTGCATTTGCATTTGCATTTGCATTTGCATTTGCATTTCCATTTGCATTTGCACTTGCACATGCACTTGCAGTTGCGCTTGCGCTTGCGCTTGCGCTTGCGCTTGCGCTTGCGTTTGCGTTTGCGTTTGCGTTTGCGTTTGCGTTTGCGTTTGCGTTTGCGTTTGCGTTTGCGTTTGCGTTTGCGTTTGAGTTTGCGTTTGCGTTTGCGTTTGCGTTTGCGTTTGCGTTTGCGTTTGCGTTTGCGTTTGAGTTTGCGTTTGCGTTTGCGTTTGCGTTTGCGTTTGCGTTTGCATTTGCATTTGCATTTGCATTTGCATTTGCATTTGCATTTGCATTTGCATTAGCATTAGCATTTGCATTTGCATTTGCATTTGCATTTGCATTTGCATTTGCATTTGCATTTGCATTAGCATTTGCATTTGCATTTGCATTTGCATTTGCATTTGCATTTGCATTTGCATTTGCATTAGCATTAGCATTTGCATTTGCATTTGCATTTGCATTTGCATTTGCATTAGCATTTGCATTTGCATTTGCATTTGCATTTGCATTTGCATTTGCATTTGCATTTGCATTTGCATTTGCATTTGCATTTGCATTTGCATTTGCATTTGCATTTGCATTTGCATTTGCATTTGCATTTGCATTTGCATTTGCATTTGCATTAGCATTTGCATTTGCATTTGCATTTGCATTTGCATTTGCATTTGCATTAGCATTTGCATTTGCATTTGCATTTGCATTTGCATTTGCATTTGCATTTGCATTAGCATTAGCATTTGCATTTGCATTTGCATTTGCATTTGCATTTGCATTTGCATTTGCATTTGCATTAGCATTTGCATTTGCATTTGCATTTGCATTTGCATTTGCATTTGCATTTGCATTTGCATTTGCATTTGCATTTGCATTTGCATTTGCATTTGCATTTGCATTTGCACTTGCATTTGCATTTGCATTTGCATTTGCATTTAGATTTGCATTTGCATTTAGATTTGCATTTGCATTTGCATTTGCATTTGCATTTGCATTTGCATTTGCATTTGCATTTGCATTTGCATTTGCATTTGCATTTGCATTTGCATTTGCATTTGCATTTGCATTTGCATTTGCATTTGCATTTGCATTTGCATTTGCATTTGCATTTGCATTTGCATTTGCATTTGCATTTGCATTTGCATTTGCATTTGCATTTGCATTTGCATTTGCATTTGCATTTGCATTTGCATTTGCATTTGCATTTGCATTTGCATTTGCATTTGCATTTGCATTTGCATTTGCATTTAGATTTGCATTTGCATTTGCATTTGCATTTGAATTTGCGTTTGCGTTTGCGTTTGCGTTTGCGTTTGCGTTTGCGTTTGCGTTTGCATTTGCATTTGCATTTGCATTTGCATTTGCATTTGCATTTGCATTTGCATTTGCATTTGCATTTGCATTTGCATTTGCATTTGCATTTGCATTTGCATTTGCATTTGCATTTGCATTTGCATTTGCATTTGCATTTGCATTTGCATTTGCATTTGCATTTGCATTTGCATTTGCATTTGCATTTGCATTTGCATTTGCATTTGCATTTGCATTTGCATTTCCATTTGCATTTGCATTTGCATTTGCATTTGCATTTGCATTTGCATTTGCATTTGCATTTAGATTTGCATTTGCATTTGCATTTGCATTTGAATTTGCGTTTGCGTTTGCGTTTGCGTTTGCGTTTGCGTTTGCATTTGCATTTGCATTTGCATTTGCATTTGCATTTGCATTTGCATTTGCATTTGCATTTGCATTTGCATTTGCATTTGCATTTGCATTTGCATTTGCATTTGCATTTGCATTTGCATTTGCATTTGCATTTGCATTTGCATTTGCATTTGCATTTGCATTTGCATTTGCATTTGCATTTGCATTTGCATTTGCATTTGCATTTGCATTTGCATTTGCATTTGCATTTCCATTTGCATTTGCATTTGCATTTGCATTTGCATTTGCATTTGCATTTGCATTTGCATTTGCATTTCCATTTGCATTTGCATTTGCATTTGCATTTGCATTTGCATTTGCATTTCCATTTGCATTTGCACTTGCACATGCACTTGCAGTTGCGCTTGCGCTTGCGCTTGCGCTTGCGCTTGCGCTTGCGTTTGCGTTTGCGTTTGCGTTTGCGTTTGCGTTTGCGTTTGCGTTTGAGTTTGCGTTTGCGTTTGCGTTTGCGTTTGCGTTTGCGTTTGCGTTTGCGTTTGAGTTTGCGTTTGCGTTTGCGTTTGCGTTTGCGTTTGCGTTTGCATTTGCATTTGCATTTGCATTTGCATTTGCATTTGCATTTGCATTTGCATTTGCATTAGCATTAGCATTAGCATTTGCATTTGCATTTGCATTTGCATTTGCATTTGCATTTGCATTTGCATTTGCATTAGCATTTGCATTTGCATTTGCATTTGCATTTGCATTTGCATTTGCATTTGCATTTGCATTAGCATTAGCATTTGCATTTGCATTTGCATTTGCATTTGCATTTGCATTAGCATTTGCATTTGCATTTGCATTTGCATTTGCATTTGCATTTGCATTTGCATTTGCATTTGCATTTGCATTTGCATTTGCATTTGCATTTGCATTTGCATTTGCATTTGCATTTGCATTTGCATTTGCATTTGCATTTGCATTAGCATTAGCATTTGCATTTGCATTTGCATTTGCATTTGCATTTGCATTTGCATTTGCATTTGCATTAGCATTTGCATTTGCATTTGCATTTGCATTTGCATTTGCATTTGCATTTGCATTTGCATTTGCATTTGCATTTGCATTTGCATTTGCATTTGCATTTGCATTTGCACTTGCATTTGCATTTGCATTTGCATTTGCATTTAGATTTGCATTTGCATTTAGATTTGCATTTGCATTTGCATTTGCATTTGCATTTGCATTTGCATTTGCATTTGCATTTGCATTTGCATTTGCATTTGCATTTGCATTTGCATTTGCATTTGCATTTGCATTTGCATTTGCATTTGCATTTGCATTTGCATTTGCATTTGCATTTGCATTTGCATTTGCATTTGCATTTGCATTTGCATTTGCATTTGCATTTGCATTTGCATTTGCATTTGCATTTGCATTTGCATTTGCATTTGCATTTGCATTTGCATTTGCATTTGCATTTGCATTTGCATTTAGATTTGCATTTGCATTTGCATTTGCATTTGCATTTGCATTTGCATTTGCATTTGAATTTGCGTTTGCGTTTGCGTTTGCGTTTGCGTTTGCATTTGCATTTGCATTTGCATTTGCATTTGCATTTGCATTTGCATTTGCATTTGCATTTGCATTTGCATTTGCATTTGCATTTGCATTTGCATTTGCATTTGCATTTGCATTTGCATTTGCATTTGCATTTGCATTTGCATTTGCATTTGCATTTGAATTTGCATTTGCATTTGCATTTGCATTTGCATTTGCATTTGCATTTGCATTTGCATTTGCATTTGCATTTCCATTTGCATTTGCATTTGCATTTGCATTTGCATTTGCATTTGCATTTGCATTTCCATTTGCATTTGCATTTGCATTTGCATTTGCATTTGCATTTGCATTTCCATTTGCATTTGCACTTGCACATGCACTTGCAGTTGCGCTTGCGCTTGCGCTTGCGCTTGCGTTTGCGTTTGCGTTTGCGTTTGCGTTTGCGTTTGCGTTTGCGTTTGCGTTTGCGTTTGCGTTTGCGTTTGCGTTTGCGTTTGCGTTTGCGTTTGCGTTTGCGTTTGCGTTTGAGTTTGCGTTTGCGTTTGCGTTTGCGTTTGCGTTTGCGTTTGCGTTTGAGTTTGCGTTTGCGTTTGCGTTTGCGTTTGCGTTTGCGTTTGCGTTTGCATTTGCATTTGCATTTCCATTTGCATTTGCATTTGCATTTGCATTTGCATTTGCATTTGCATTTCCATTTGCATTTGCACTTGCACATGCACTTGCAGTTGCGCTTGCGCTTGCGCTTGCGTTTGCGTTTGCGTTTGCGTTTGCGTTTGCGTTTGCGTTTGCGTTTGCGTTTGCGTTTGCGTTTGCGTTTGCGTTTGCGTTTGAGTTTGCGTTTGCGTTTGCGTTTGCGTTTGCGTTTGCGTTTGCGTTTGAGTTTGCGTTTGCGTTTGCGTTTGCGTTTGCGTTTGCGTTTGCGTTTGCATTTGCATTTGCATTTGCATTTGCATTTGCATTTGCATTTGCATTTGCATTAGGATTAGCATTTGCATTTGCATTTGCATTTGCATTTGCATTTGCATTTGCATTTGCATTTGCATTAGCATTTGCATTTGCATTTGCATTTGCATTTGCATTTGCATTTGCATTTGCATTTGCATTTGCATTTGCATTTGCATTTGCATTTGCATTTGCATTTGCATTTGCATTTGTATTTGCATTTGAATTAGCATTAGCATTTGCATTTGCATTTGCATTTGCATTTGCATTTGCATTTGCATTTGCATTTGCATTTGCATTTGCATTTGCATTTGCATTTGCATTTGCATTTGCATTTGCATTAGCATTTGCATTTGCATTTGCATTTGCATTTGCATTTGCATTTGCATTTGCATTTGCATTTGGATTTGCATTTGCATTTGCATTTGCATTTGCATTTGCATTTGCATTTGCATTTGCATTTGCATTTGCATTTGCATTTGCATTTGCATTTGCATTTGCATTTGCATTTGCATTTGCATTTGCATTTGCATTTGCATTTGCATTTGCATTTGCATTTGCATTTGCATTTGCATTAGCATTTGCATTTGCATTTAGATTTGCATTTGCATTTAGATTTGCATTTGCATTTGAATTTGCATTTGCGTTTGCGTTTGCATTTGCACTTGCACTCGCACTCGCACTCGCACTCGCACTCGCACTCGCACTCGCACTCGCACTCGCACTCGCACTCGCACTCGCACTCGCACTCGCACTCGCACTTGCACTCGCACTAGCACTCGCACTCGCACTCGCACTCGCACTCGCACTCGCACTCGCACTCGCACTCGCACTCGCACTCGCACTCGCACTCGCACTCGCACTCGCACTCGCACTCGCACTCGCATTAGCATTTGCATTTGCATTTGCATTTGCATTTGCATTTGGATTTGCATTTGCATTTGCATTTGCATTTGCATTAGCATTTGCATTTGCATTTGCATTTGCATTTGCATTTGCATTTGCATTTGCATTTGCTTTTGCATTTGCATTTGCATTTGCATTTGCATTTGCTTTTGCATTTGCATTTGCATTTGCATTTGCATTTGCATTTGGATTTGCATTTGCACTTGCACTTGCATTTGCATTTGCATTTGCATTTGCATTTGCATTTGCATTTGCATTTGCATTTGCATTTGCATTAGCATTTGCATTTGCATTTGCATTTGCATTTGCATTTGCATTTGCATTTGCATTTGGATTTGCATTTGCATTTGCATTTGCATTTGCATTTGCATTTGCATTTGCATTTGCATTTGCATTTGCATTTGCATTTGCATTTGCATTTGCATTTGCATTTGCATTTGCATTTGCATTTGGATTTGCATTTGCATTTGCATTTGCATTTGCATTTGCATTTGCATTTGCATTTGCATTTGCATTTGCATTTGCATTTGCATTTGCATTTGCATTTGCATTTGCATTTGCATTTGCATTTGCATTTGCATTTGCATTTGCATTTGCATTTGCATTTGCATTTGCATTTGCATTTGCATTTGCATTTGCATTTGCATTTGCATTTGCATTTGCATTTGCATTTGCATTTGCATTTGCATTTGCATTTGCATTTGCATTTGCATTTGCATATGCATTTGCATTTGCATTTGGATTTGCATTTGCATTTGCATTTGCATTTCCATTTGCATTTGCATTTGCATTTGCATTTGCATTTGCATTTGCATTTGCATTTGCATTTGCATTTCCATTTGCATTTACATTTGCATTTGCATTTGCATTTGCATTTCCATTTCCATTTGCACTTGCACTTGCACTTGCAGTTGCGCTTGCGCTTGCGCTTGCGCTTGCGGTTGCGTTTGCGTTTGCGTTTGCGTTTGCGTTTGCGTTTGCGTTTGCGTTTGCGTTTGCGTTTGCGTTTGCGTTTGCGTTTGCGTTTGCGTTTGCATTTGCATTTGCATTTCCATTTGCATTTGCACTTGCACTTGCACTTGCAGTTGCGCTTGCGCTTGCGCTTCCGCTTGCGCTTGCGCTTGCGCTTGCGTTTGCGTTTGCGTTTGCGTTTGCGTTTGCGTTTGCGTTTGCGTTTGCGTTTGCGTTTGCGTTTGCGTTTGCGTTTGCGTTTGCGTTTGCGTTTGCGTTTGCGTTTGCGTTTGCGTTTGCGTTTGCGTTTGCGTTTGCGTTTGCGTTTGCGTTTGCGTTTGCGTTTGCGTTTGCGTTTGCGTTTGCGTTTGCGTTTGCGTTTGCGTTTGCGTTTGCGTTTGCGTTTGCGTTTGCGTTTGCGTTTGCGTTTGCATTTGCATTTGCATTTGCATTTGCATTTGCATTTGCACTTGCACTTGGATTTGCATTTGCACTTGCACTTGCACATGCACTTGCATTTGCATTTGCATTTGCATTTGCATTTGCATTTGCATTTGCATTTGCACTTGCATTTGCATTTGCATTTGCATTTGCATTTGCATTTAGATTTGCATTTGCATTTAGATTTGCATTTGCATTTGCATTTGCATTTGCATTTGCATTTGCATTTGCGTTTGCATTTGCATTTGCATTTGCATTTGCATTTGCATTTGCATTTGCATTTGCATTTGCATTTGCATTTGCATTTGCATTTGCATTTGCATTTGCATTTGCATTTGCATTTGCATTTGCATTTGCATTTGCATTTGCATTTGCATTTGCATTTGCATTTGCATTTGCATTTGCATTTGCATTTGCATTTGCATTTGCATTTGCATTTGCATTTGCATTTGCATTTAGATTTGCATTTGCATTTGCATTTGCATTTGAATTTGCGTTTGCGTTTGCGTTTGCGTTTGCATTTGCATTTGCATTTGCATTTGCATTTGCATTTGCATTTGCATTTGCATTTGCATTTGCATTTGCATTTGCATTTGCATTTGCATTTGCATTTGCATTTGCATTTGCATTTGCATTTGCATTTGCATTTGCATTTGCATTTGCATTTGCATTTGCATTTGCATTTGCATTTGCATTTGCATTTGCATTTGCATTTGCATTTGCATTTGCATTTCCATTTGCATTTGCATTTGCATTTGCATTTGCATTTGCATTTGCATTTGCATTTGCATTTCCATTTGCATTTGCATTTGCATTTGCATTTGCATTTGCATTTGCATTTCCATTTGCATTTGCACTTGCACATGCACTTGCAGTTGCGCTTGCGCTTGCGCTTGCGCTTGCGTTTGCGTTTGCGTTTGCGTTTGCGTTTGCGTTTGCGTTTGCGTTTGCGTTTGCGTTTGCGTTTGCGTTTGCGTTTGAGTTTGCGTTTGCGTTTGCGTTTGCGTTTGCGTTTGCGTTTGCGTTTGCGTTTGAGTTTGCGTTTGCGTTTGCGTTTGCGTTTGCGTTTGCGTTTGCATTTGCATTTGCATTTGCATTTGCATTTGCATTTGCATTTGCATTTGCATTAGCATTAGCATTTGCATTTGCATTTGCATTTGCATTTGCATTTGCATTTGCATTTGCATTTGCATTTGCATTTGCATTTGCATTAGCATTTGCATTTGCATTTGCATTTGCATTTGCATTTGCATTTGCATTTGCATTAGCATTAGCATTTGCATTTGCATTTGCATTTGCATTTGCATTTGCATTAGCATTTGCATTTGCATTTGCATTTGCATTTGCATTTGCATTTGCATTTGCATTTGCATTTGCATTTGCATTTGCATTTGCATTTGCATTTGCATTTGCATTTGCATTTGCATTTGCATTTGCATTTGCATTTGCATTTGCATTTGCATTAGCATTTGCATTTGCATTTGCATTTGCATTTGCATTTGCATTTGCATTAGCATTTGCATTTGCATTTGCATTTGCATTTGCATTTGCATTTGCATTTGCATTAGCATTAGCATTTGCATTTGCATTTGCATTTGCATTTGCATTTGCATTTGCATTTGCATTTGCATTAGCATTTGCATTTGCATTTGCATTTGCATTTGCATTTGCATTTGCATTTGCATTTGCATTTGCATTTGCATTTGCATTTGCATTTGCATTTGCATTTGCATTTGCATTTGCACTTGCATTTGCATTTGCATTTGCATTTGCATTTAGATTTGCATTTGCATTTAGATTTGCATTTGCATTTGCATTTGCATTTGCATTTGCATTTGCATTTGCATTTGCATTTGCATTTGCATTTGCATTTGCATTTGCATTTGCATTTGCATTTGCATTTGCATTTGCATTTGCATTTGCATTTGCATTTGCATTTGCATTTGCATTTGCATTTGCATTTGCATTTGCATTTGCATTTGCATTTGCATTTGCATTTGCATTTGCATTTGCATTTGCATTTGCATTTGCATTTGCATTTGCATTTGCATTTGCATTTGCATTTGCATTTGCATTTGCATTTGCATTTGCATTTGCATTTGCATTTGCATTTGCATTTGCATTTGCATTTGCATTTGCATTTGCATTTGCATTTGCATTTGCATTTGCATTTGCATTTGCATTTGCATTTGCATTTGCATTTGCATTTGCATTTGCATTTGCATTTGCATTTGCATTTGCATTTGCATTTGCATTTGCATTTCCATTTGCATTTGCATTTGCATTTGCATTTGCATTTGCATTTGCATTTGCATTTGCATTTGCATTTAGATTTGCATTTGCATTTGCATTTGCATTTGAATTTGCGTTTGCGTTTGCGTTTGCGTTTGCGTTTGCGTTTGCATTTGCATTTGCATTTGCATTTGCATTTGCATTTGCATTTGCATTTGCATTTGCATTTGCATTTGCATTTGCATTTGCATTTGCATTTGCATTTGCATTTGCATTTGCATTTGCATTTGCATTTGCATTTGCATTTGCATTTGCATTTGCATTTGCATTTGCATTTGCATTTGCATTTGCATTTGCATTTGCATTTGCATTTGCATTTGCATTTGCATTTGCATTTCCATTTGCATTTGCATTTGCATTTGCATTTGCATTTGCATTTGCATTTGCATTTGCATTTGCATTTCCATTTGCATTTGCATTTGCATTTGCATTTGCATTTGCATTTGCATTTCCATTTGCATTTGCACTTGCACATGCACTTGCAGTTGCGCTTGCGCTTGCGCTTGCGCTTGCGCTTGCGCTTGCGTTTGCGTTTGCGTTTGCGTTTGCGTTTGCGTTTGCGTTTGAGTTTGCGTTTGCGTTTGCGTTTGCGTTTGCGTTTGCGTTTGCGTTTGCGTTTGAGTTTGCGTTTGCGTTTGCGTTTGCGTTTGCGTTTGCGTTTGCATTTGCATTTGCATTTGCATTTGCATTTGCATTTGCATTTGCATTTGCATTTGCATTAGCATTAGCATTTGCATTTGCATTTGCATTTGCATTTGCATTTGCATTTGCATTTGCATTAGCATTTGCATTTGCATTTGCATTTGCATTTGCATTTGCATTTGCATTTGCATTTGCATTAGCATTAGCATTTGCATTTGCATTTGCATTTGCATTTGCATTTGCATTAGCATTTGCATTTGCATTTGCATTTGCATTTGCATTTGCATTTGCATTTGGATTTGCATTTGCATTTGCATTTGCATTTGCATTTGCATTTGCATTTGCATTTGCATTTGCATTTGCATTTGCATTTGCATTTGCATTTGCATTTGCATTTGCATTTGCATTTGCATTTGGATTTGCATTTGCATTTGCATTTGCATTTGCATTTGCATTTGCATTTGCATTTGCATTTGCATTTGCATTTGCATTTGCATTTGCATTTGCATTTGCATTTGCATTTGCATTTGCATTTGCATTTGCATTTGCATTTGCATTTGCATTTGCATTTGCATTTGCATTTGCATTTGCATTTGCATTTGCATTTGCATTTGCATTTGCATTTGCATTTGCATTTGCATTTGCATTTGCATTTGCATTTGCATTTGCATTTGCATTTGCATATGCATTTGCATTTGCATTTGGATTTGCATTTGCATTTGCATTTGCATTTCCATTTGCATTTGCATTTGCATTTGCATTTGCATTTGCATTTGCATTTGCATTTGCATTTGCATTTCCATTTGCATTTACATTTGCATTTGCATTTGCATTTGCATTTCCATTTCCATTTGCACTTGCACTTGCACTTGCAGTTGCGCTTGCGCTTGCGCTTGCGCTTGCGGTTGCGTTTGCGTTTGCGTTTGCGTTTGCGTTTGCGTTTGCGTTTGCGTTTGCGTTTGCGTTTGCGTTTGCGTTTGCGTTTGCGTTTGCGTTTGCGTTTGCGTTTGCGTTTGCGTTTGCGTTTGCATTTGCATTTGCATTTCCATTTGCATTTGCACTTGCACTTGCACTTGCAGTTGCGCTTGCGCTTGCGCTTCCGCTTGCGCTTGCGCTTGCGCTTGCGTTTGCGTTTGCGTTTGCGTTTGCGTTTGCGTTTGCGTTTGCGTTTGCGTTTGCGTTTGCGTTTGCGTTTGCGTTTGCGTTTGCGTTTGCGTTTGCGTTTGCGTTTGCGTTTGCGTTTGCGTTTGCGTTTGCGTTTGCGTTTGCGTTTGCGTTTGCGTTTGCGTTTGCGTTTGCGTTTGCGTTTGCGTTTGCGTTTGCGTTTGCGTTTGCGTTTGCGTTTGCGTTTGCGTTTGCGTTTGCATTTGCATTTGCATTTGCATTTGCATTTGCATTTGCACTTGCACTTGGATTTGCATTTGCACTTGCACTTGCACATGCACTTGCATTTGCATTTGCATTTGCATTTGCATTTGCATTTGCATTTGCATTTGCACTTGCATTTGCATTTGCATTTGCATTTGCATTTGCATTTAGATTTGCATTTGCATTTAGATTTGCATTTGCATTTGCATTTGCATTTGCATTTGCATTTGCATTTGCGTTTGCATTTGCATTTGCATTTGCATTTGCATTTGCATTTGCATTTGCATTTGCATTTGCATTTGCATTTGCATTTGCATTTGCATTTGCATTTGCATTTGCATTTGCATTTGCATTTGCATTTGCATTTGCATTTGCATTTGCATTTGCATTTGCATTTGCATTTGCATTTGCATTTGCATTTGCATTTGCATTTAGATTTGCATTTGCATTTGCATTTGCATTTGAATTTGCGTTTGCGTTTGCGTTTGCGTTTGCATTTGCATTTGCATTTGCATTTGCATTTGCATTTGCATTTGCATTTGCATTTGCATTTGCATTTGCATTTGCATTTGCATTTGCATTTGCATTTGCATTTGCATTTGCATTTGCATTTGCATTTGCATTTGCATTTGCATTTGCATTTGCATTTGCATTTGCATTTGCATTTGCATTTGCATTTGCATTTGCATTTGCATTTGCATTTGCATTTCCATTTGCATTTGCATTTGCATTTGCATTTGCATTTGCATTTGCATTTGCATTTGCATTTCCATTTGCATTTGCATTTGCATTTGCATTTGCATTTGCATTTGCATTTCCATTTGCATTTGCACTTGCACATGCACTTGCAGTTGCGCTTGCGCTTGCGCTTGCGCTTGCGCTTGCGCTTGCGTTTGCGTTTGCGTTTGCGTTTGCGTTTGCGTTTGCGTTTGCGTTTGCGTTTGCGTTTGCGTTTGCGTTTGCGTTTGAGTTTGCGTTTGCGTTTGCGTTTGCGTTTGCGTTTGCGTTTGCGTTTGCGTTTGAGTTTGCGTTTGCGTTTGCGTTTGCGTTTGCGTTTGCGTTTGCATTTGCATTTGCATTTGCATTTGCATTTGCATTTGCATTTGCATTTGCATTAGCATTAGCATTTGCATTTGCATTTGCATTTGCATTTGCATTTGCATTTGCATTTGCATTTGCATTTGCATTTGCATTTGCATTTGCATTAGCATTTGCATTTGCATTTGCATTTGCATTTGCATTTGCATTTGCATTTGCATTAGCATTAGCATTTGCATTTGCATTTGCATTTGCATTTGCATTTGCATTAGCATTTGCATTTGCATTTGCATTTGCATTTGCATTTGCATTTGCATTTGCATTTGCATTTGCATTTGCATTTGCATTTGCATTTGCATTTGCATTTGCATTTGCATTTGCATTTGCATTTGCATTTGCATTTGCATTTGCATTTGCATTAGCATTTGCATTTGCATTTGCATTTGCATTTGCATTTGCATTTGCATTAGCATTTGCATTTGCATTTGCATTTGCATTTGCATTTGCATTTGCATTTGCATTTGCATTAGCATTAGCATTTGCATTTGCATTTGCATTTGCATTTGCATTTGCATTTGCATTTGCATTTGCATTAGCATTTGCATTTGCATTTGCATTTGCATTTGCATTTGCATTTGCATTTGCATTTGCATTTGCATTTGCATTTGCATTTGCATTTGCATTTGCATTTGCATTTGCACTTGCATTTGCATTTGCATTTGCATTTGCATTTAGATTTGCATTTGCATTTAGATTTGCATTTGCATTTGCATTTGCATTTGCATTTGCATTTGCATTTGCATTTGCATTTGCATTTGCATTTGCATTTGCATTTGCATTTGCATTTGCATTTGCATTTGCATTTGCATTTGCATTTGCATTTGCATTTGCATTTGCATTTGCATTTGCATTTGCATTTGCATTTGCATTTGCATTTGCATTTGCATTTGCATTTGCATTTGCATTTGCATTTGCATTTGCATTTGCATTTGCATTTGCATTTGCATTTGCATTTGCATTTGCATTTGCATTTGCATTTGCATTTGCATTTGCATTTGCATTTGCATTTGCATTTGCATTTGCATTTGCATTTGCATTTGCATTTGCATTTGCATTTGCATTTGCATTTGCATTTGCATTTGCATTTGCATTTGCATTTGCATTTGCATTTGCATTTGCATTTGCATTTGCATTTGCATTTCCATTTGCATTTGCATTTGCATTTGCATTTGCATTTGCATTTGCATTTGCATTTGCATTTGCATTTAGATTTGCATTTGCATTTGCATTTGCATTTGAATTTGCGTTTGCGTTTGCGTTTGCGTTTGCGTTTGCGTTTGCATTTGCATTTGCATTTGCATTTGCATTTGCATTTGCATTTGCATTTGCATTTGCATTTGCATTTGCATTTGCATTTGCATTTGCATTTGCATTTGCATTTGCATTTGCATTTGCATTTGCATTTGCATTTGCATTTGCATTTGCATTTGCATTTGCATTTGCATTTGCATTTGCATTTGCATTTGCATTTGCATTTGCATTTGCATTTGCATTTGCATTTGCATTTCCATTTGCATTTGCATTTGCATTTGCATTTGCATTTGCATTTGCATTTGCATTTGCATTTGCATTTCCATTTGCATTTGCATTTGCATTTGCATTTGCATTTGCATTTGCATTTCCATTTGCATTTGCACTTGCACATGCACTTGCAGTTGCGCTTGCGCTTGCGCTTGCGCTTGCGCTTGCGCTTGCGTTTGCGTTTGCGTTTGCGTTTGCGTTTGCGTTTGCGTTTGAGTTTGCGTTTGCGTTTGCGTTTGCGTTTGCGTTTGCGTTTGCGTTTGAGTTTGCGTTTGCGTTTGCGTTTGCGTTTGCGTTTGCGTTTGCATTTGCATTTGCATTTGCATTTGCATTTGCATTTGCATTTGCATTTGCATTTGCATTAGCATTAGCATTTGCATTTGCATTTGCATTTGCATTTGCATTTGCATTTGCATTTGCATTTGCATTAGCATTTGCATTTGCATTTGCATTTGCATTTGCATTTGCATTTGCATTTGCATTTGCATTAGCATTAGCATTTGCATTTGCATTTGCATTTGCATTTGCATTTGCATTAGCATTTGCATTTGCATTTGCATTTGCATTTGCATTTGCATTTGCATTTGCATTTGCATTTGCATTTGCATTTGCATTTGCATTTGCATTTGCATTTGCATTTGCATTTGCATTTGCATTTGCATTTGCATTTGCATTTGCATTTGCATTTGCATTTGCATTAGCATTTGCATTTGCATTTGCATTTGCATTTGCATTTGCATTTGCATTAGCATTTGCATTTGCATTTGCATTTGCATTTGCATTTGCATTTGCATTTGCATTAGCATTAGCATTTGCATTTGCATTTGCATTTGCATTTGCATTTGCATTTGCATTTGCATTTGCATTAGCATTTGCATTTGCATTTGCATTTGCATTTGCATTTGCATTTGCATTTGCATTTGCATTTGCATTTGCATTTGCATTTGCATTTGCATTTGCATTTGCACTTGCATTTGCATTTGCATTTGCATTTGCATTTAGATTTGCATTTGCATTTAGATTTGCATTTGCATTTGCATTTGCATTTGCATTTGCATTTGCATTTGCATTTGCATTTGCATTTGCATTTGCATTTGCATTTGCATTTGCATTTGCATTTGCATTTGCATTTGCATTTGCATTTGCATTTGCATTTGCATTTGCATTTGCATTTGCATTTGCATTTGCATTTGCATTTGCATTTGCATTTGCATTTGCATTTGCATTTGCATTTGCATTTGCATTTGCATTTGCATTTGCATTTGCATTTGCATTTGCATTTGCATTTGCATTTGCATTTGCATTTGCATTTGCATTTGCATTTGCATTTGCATTTGCATTTGCATTTGCATTTGCATTTGCATTTAGATTTGCATTTGCATTTGCATTTGCATTTGCATTTGCATTTGCATTTGCATTTGAATTTGCGTTTGCGTTTGCGTTTGCGTTTGCGTTTGCATTTGCATTTGCATTTGCATTTGCATTTGCATTTGCATTTGCATTTGCATTTGCATTTGCATTTGCATTTGCATTTGCATTTGCATTTGCATTTGCATTTGCATTTGCATTTGCATTTGCATTTGCATTTGCATTTGCATTTGCATTTGCATTTGAATTTGCATTTGCATTTGCATTTGCATTTGCATTTGCATTTGCATTTGCATTTGCATTTGCATTTGCATTTCCATTTGCATTTGCATTTGCATTTGCATTTGCATTTGCATTTGCATTTGCATTTCCATTTGCATTTGCATTTGCATTTGCATTTGCATTTGCATTTGCATTTCCATTTGCATTTGCACTTGCACATGCACTTGCAGTTGCGCTTGCGCTTGCGCTTGCGCTTGCGTTTGCGTTTGCGTTTGCGTTTGCGTTTGCGTTTGCGTTTGCGTTTGCGTTTGCGTTTGCGTTTGCGTTTGCGTTTGCGTTTGCGTTTGCGTTTGCGTTTGCGTTTGAGTTTGCGTTTGCGTTTGCGTTTGCGTTTGCGTTTGCGTTTGCGTTTGAGTTTGCGTTTGCGTTTGCGTTTGCGTTTGCGTTTGCGTTTGCGTTTGCATTTGCATTTGCATTTGCATTTGCATTTGCATTTGCATTTGCATTTGCATTAGCATTAGCATTTGCATTTGCATTTGCATTTGCATTTGCATTTGCATTTGCATTTGCATTTGCATTAGCATTTGCATTTGCATTTGCATTTGCATTTGCATTTGCATTTGCATTTGCATTTGCATTAGCATTAGCATTTGCATTTGCATTTGCATTTTCATTTGCATTTGCATTTGCATTTGCATTAGTATTTGCATTTGCATTTGCATTTGCATTTGCAATTGCATTTGCATTTGCATTTGCATTTGCATTTGCATTTGCATTTGCATTTGCATTTGCATTTGCATTTGCATTTGCATTTGCATTTGTATTTGCATTTGAATTAGCATTAGCATTTGCATTTGCATTTGCATTTGCATTTGCATTTGCATTTGAATTTGCATTTGCATTTGCATTTGCATTTGCATTTGCATTTGCATTTGCATTTGCATTTGCATTTGCACTTGCACTTGGATTTGCATTTGCACTTGCACTTGCACTTGCACTTGCATTTGCATTTGCATTTGCATTTGCATTTGCATTTGCATTTGCATTTGCACTTGCATTTGCATTTGCATTTGCATTTGCATTTGCATTTAGATTTGCATTTGCATTTAGATTTGCATTTGCACTTGCACTTGCACTTGCAGTTGCGCTTGCGCTTGCGGTTGCGTTTGCGTTTGCGTTTGCGTTTGCGTTTGCGTTTGCGTTTGCGTTTGCGTTTGCGTTTGCGTTTGCGTTTGCGTTTGCGTTTGCGTTTGCATTTGCATTTGCATTTCCATTTGCATTTGCACTTGCACTTGCACTTGCAGTTGCGCTTGCGCTTGCGCTTCCGCTTGCGCTTGCGCTTGCGCTTGCGTTTGCGTTTGCGTTTGCGTTTGCGTTTGCGTTTGCGTTTGCGTTTGCGTTTGCGTTTGCGTTTGCGTTTGCGTTTGCGTTTGCGTTTGCGTTTGCGTTTGCGTTTGCGTTTGCGTTTGCGTTTGCGTTTGCGTTTGCGTTTGCGTTTGCGTTTGCGTTTGCGTTTGCGTTTGCGTTTGCGTTTGCGTTTGCGTTTGCGTTTGCGTTTGCGTTTGCGTTTGCGTTTGCGTTTGCGTTTGCGTTTGCGTTTGCGTTTGCGTTTGCGTTTGCGTTTGCATTTGCATTTGCATTTGCATTTGCACTTGCACTTGGATTTGCATTTGCACTTGCACTTGCACTTGCACTTGCATTTGCATTTGCATTTGCATTTGCATTTGCATTTGCATTTGCATTTGCACTTGCATTTGCATTTGCATTTGCATTTGCATTTGCATTTAGATTTGCATTTGCATTTAGATTTGCATTTGCATTTGCATTTGCATTTGCATTTGCATTTGCATTTGCATTTGCATTTGCATTTGCATTTGCATTTGCATTTGCATTTGCATTTGCATTTGCATTTGCATTTGCATTTGCATTTGCATTTGCATTTGCATTTGCATTTGCATTTGCATTTGCATTTGCATTTGCATTTGCATTTGCATTTGCATTTGCATTTGCATTTGCATTTGCATTTGCATTTGCATTTGCATTTGCATTTGCATTTGCATTTGCATTTGCATTTGCATTTGCATTTGCATTTGCATTTGCATTTGCATTTGCATTTGCATTTGCATTTGCATTTGCATTTGCATTTGCATTTGCATTTGCATTTGCATTTAGATTTGCATTTGCATTTGCATTTGCATTTGAATTTGCGTTTGAGTTTGCGTTTGCGTTTGCGTTTGCGTTTGCATTTGCATTTGCATTTGCATTTGCATTTGCATTTGCATTTGCATTTGCATTTGCATTTGCATTTGCATTTGCATTCGCATTCGCATTCGCATTCGCATTGGCATTTGCATTTGCATTTGCATTTGCATTTGCATTTGCATTTGCATTTGCATTTGCATTTGCATTTGCATTTGCATTTGCATTTGCATTTGCATTTGCATTTCCATTTGCATTTGCATTTGCATTTGCATTTGCATTTGCATTTGCATTTGCATTTGCATTTGCATTTGCATTTGCATTTGCATTTGCATTTGCATTTGCATTTGCATTTGCATTTCCATTTGCATTTGCACTTGCACATGCACTTGCAGTTGCGCTTGCGCTTGCGCTTGCGCTTGCGCTTGCGTTTGCGTTTGCGTTTGCGTTTGCGTTTGCGTTTGCGTTTGCGTTTGCGTTTGCGTTTGCGTTTGCGTTTGCGTTTGCGTTTGCGTTTGCGTTTGAGTTTGCGTTTGCGTTTGCGTTTGCGTTTGCGTTTGCGTTTGCGTTTGCGTTTGAGTTTGCGTTTGCGTTTGCGTTTGCGTTTGCGTTTGCGTTTGCATTTGCATTTGCATTTGCATTTGCATTTGCATTTGCATTTGCATTTGCATTAGCATTAGCATTTGCATTTGCATTTGCATTTGCATTTGCATTTGCATTTGCATTTGCATTTGCATTAGCATTTGCATTTGCATTTGCATTTGCATTTGCATTTGCATTTGCATTTGCATTTGCATTAGCATTAGCATTTGCATTTGCATTTGCATTTGCATTTGCATTTGCATTAGCATTTGCATTTGCATTTGCATTTGCATTTGCATTTGCATTTGCATTTGCATTTGCATTTGCGTTTGCATTTGCATTTGCATTTGCATTTGCATTTGCATTTGCATTTGCATTTGCATTTGCATTTGCATTTGCATTTGCATTTGCATTTGCATTTGCATTAGCATTTGCATTTGCATTTGCATTTGCATTTGCATTTGCAATTGCATTAGCATTTGCATTTGCATTTGCATTTGCATGTGCATTTGCATTTGCATTTGCATTAGCATTAGCATTTGCATTTGCATTTGCATTTGCATTTGCATTTGCATTTGCATTTGCATTTGCATTAGCATTTGCATTTGCATTTGCATTTGCATTTGCATTTGCATTTGCATTTGCATTTGCATTCGCATTCGCATTCGCATTTGCATTTGCATTTCCATTTGCATTTGCATTTGCATTTGCATTTGCATTTGCATTTGCATTTGCATTTGCATTTGCATTTCCATTTGCATTTGCATTTGCATTTGCATTTGCATTTGCATTTGCATTTGCATTTGCATTTCCATTTGCATTTGCACTTGCACATGCACTTGCAGTTGCGCTTGCGCTTGCGCTTGCGCTTGCGCTTGCGCTTGCGCTTGCGCTTGCGTTTGCGTTTGCGTTTGCGTTTGCGTTTGCGTTTGCGTTTGCGTTTGCGTTTGCGTTTGCGTTTGAGTTTGCGTTTGCGTTTGCGTTTGCGTTTGCGTTTGCGTTTGCGTTTGCGTTTGAGTTTGCGTTTGCGTTTGCGTTTGCGTTTGCGTTTGCGTTTGCATTTGCATTTGCATTTGCATTTGCATTTGCATTTGCATTTGCATTTGCATTAGCATTAGCATTTGCATTTGCATTTGCATTTGCATTTGCATTTGCATTTGCATTTGCATTTGCATTAGCATTTGCATTTGCATTTGCATTTGCATTTGCATTTGCATTTGCATTTGCATTTGCATTAGCATTAGCATTTGCATTTGCATTTGCATTTGCATTTGCATTTGCATTAGCATTTGCATTTGCATTTGCATTTGCATTTGCATTTGCATTTGCATTTGCATTTGCATTTGCATTTGCATTTGCATTTGCATTTGCATTTGCATTTGCATTTGCATTTGCATTTGCATTTGCATTTGCATTTGCATTTGCATTAGCATTTGCATTTGCATTTGCATTTGCATTTGCATTTGCATTTGCATTAGCATTTGCATTTGCATTTGCATTTGCATTTGCATTTGCATTTGCATTTGCATTAGCATTAGCATTTGCATTTGCATTTGCATTTGCATTTGCATTTGCATTTGCATTTGCATTTGCATTAGCATTTGCATTTGCATTTGCATTTGCATTTGCATTTGCATTTGCATTTGCATTTGCATTTGCATTTGCATTTGCATTTGCATTTGCATTTGCATTTGCATTTGCACTTGCATTTGCATTTGCATTTGCATTTGCATTTAGATTTGCATTTGCATTTAGATTTGCATTTGCATTTGCATTTGCATTTGCATTTGCATTTGCATTTGCATTTGCATTTGCATTTGCATTTGCATTTGCATTTGCATTTGCATTTGCATTTGCATTTGCATTTGCATTTGCATTTGCATTTGCATTTGCATTTGCATTTGCATTTGCATTTGCATTTGCATTTGCATTTGCATTTGCATTTGCATTTGCATTTGCATTTGCATTTGCATTTGCATTTGCATTTGCATTTGCATTTGCATTTGCATTTGCATTTGCATTTGCATTTGCATTAGCATTTGCATTTGCATTTGCATTTGCATTTGCATTTGCATTTGCATTTGCATTTGCATTAGCATTAGCATTTGCATTTGCATTTGCATTTGCATTTGCATTTGCATTAGCATTTGCATTTGCATTTGCATTTGCATTTGCATTTGCATTTGCATTTGCATTTGCATTTGCATTTGCATTTGCATTTGCATTTGCATTTGCATTTGCATTTGCATTTGCATTTGCATTTGCATTTGCATTAGCATTTGCATTTGCATTTGCATTTGCATTTGCATTTGCATTTGCATTAGCATTTGCATTTGCATTTGCATTTGCATTTGCATTTGCATTTGCATTTGCATTAGCATTAGCATTTGCATTTGCATTTGCATTTGCATTTGCATTTGCATTTGCATTTGCATTAGCATTAGCATTTGCATTTGCATTTGCATTTGCATTTGCATTTGCATTTGCATTTGCATTTGCATTTGCATTTGCATTTGCATTTGCATTTGCATTTGCATTTGCATTTGCATTTGCATTTGCATTTGGATTTGCATTTGCACTTGCACTTGCACTTGCACTTGCACTTGCACTTGCACTTGCACTTGCACTTGCACTTGCACTTGCACTTGCACTTGCATTTGCATTTGCATTTGCATTTGCATTTGCATTTGCATTTGCATTTGCATTTGCATTTGCATTTGCATTTGCATTAGTATTTGCATTTGCATTTGCATTTGCATTTGCAATTGCATTTGCATTTGCATTTGCATTTGCATTTGCATTTGCATTTGCATTTGCATTTGCATTTGCATTTGCATTTGCATTTGTATTTGCATTTGAATTAGCATTAGCATTTGCATTTGCATTTGCATTTGCATTTGCATTTGCATTTGCATTTGCATTTGCATTTGCATTTGCATTTGCATTTGCATTTGCATTTGCATTTGCATTAGCATTTGCATTTGCATTTGCATTTGCATTTGCATTTGCATTTGCATTTGCATTTGCATTTGGATTTGCATTTGCATTTGCATTTGCATTTGCATTTGCATTTGCATTTGCATTTGCATTTGCATTTGCATTTGCATTTGCATTTGCATTTGCATTTGCATTTGCATTTGCATTTGCATTTGCATTTGCATTTGCATTTGCATTTGCATTTGCATTTGCATTTGCATTAGCATTTGCATTTGCATTTAGATTTGCATTTGCATTTAGATTTGCATTTGCATTTGAATTTGCATTTGCGTTTGCGTTTGCATTTGCACTTGCACTCGCACTCGCACTCGCACTCGCACTCGCACTCGCACTCGCACTCGCACTCGCACTCGCACTCGCACTCGCACTCGCACTCGCACTCGCACTCGCACTAGCACTCGCACTCGCACTCGCACTCGCACTCGCACTCGCACTCGCACTCGCACTCGCACTCGCACTCGCACTCGCACTCGCACTCGCACTCGCACTCGCACTCGCACTCGCACTCGCACTCGCACTCGCACTCGCACTCGCACTCGCACCCGCACTCGCACTCGCACTCGCACTCGCACTCGCACTCGCACTCGCACTCGCACTCGCACTCGCACTCGCACTCGCATTAGCATTTGCATTTGCATTTGCATTTGCATTTGCATTTGCATTTGGATTTGCATTTGCATTTGCATTTGCATTTGCATTAGCATTTGCATTTGCATTTGCATTTGCATTTGCATTTGCATTTGCATTTGCTTTTGCATTTGCATTTGCATTTGCATTTGCTTTTGCATTTGCATTTGCATTTGCATTTGCATTTGCATTTGGATTTGCATTTGCACTTGCACTTGCATTTGCATTTGCATTTGCATTTGCATTTGCATTTGCATTTGCATTTGCATTTGCATTTGCATTTGCATTTGCATTTGCATTTGCATTTGCATTAGCATTTGCATTTGCATTTGCATTTGCATTTGCATTTGCATTTGCATTAGCATTTGCATTTGCATTTGCATTTGCATTTGCATTTGCATTTGCATTTGCATTAGCATTAGCATTTGCATTTGCATTTGCATTTGCATTTGCATTTGCATTTGCATTTGCATTTGCATTAGCATTTGCATTTGCATTTGCATTTGCATTTGCATTTGCATTTGCATTTGCATTTGCATTTGCATTTGCATTTGCATTTGCATTTGCATTTGCATTTGCATTTGCATTTGCATTTGGATTTGCATTTGCACTTGCACTTGCACTTGCACTTGCACTTGCACTTGCACTTGCACTTGCACTCGCACTCGCACTCGCACTCGCACTCGCACTCGCACTCGCACTCGCACTCGCACTCGCACTCGCACTCGCACTCGCACTCGCACTAGCACTAGCACTCGCACTCGCACTCGCACTCGCACTCGCACTCGCACTCGCACTCGCACTCGCACTCGCACTCGCACTCGCACTCGCACTCGCACTCGCACTCGCACTCGCACTCGCACTCGCACTCGCACTCGCACTCGCACTCGCACTCGCACTCGCACTCGCACTCGCACTCGCACTCGCACTCGCATTAGCATTTGCATTTGCATTTGCATTTGCATTTGCATTTGCATTTGGATTTGCATTTGCATTTGCATTTGCATTTGCATTAGCATTTGCATTTGCATTTGCATTTGCATTTGCATTTGCATTTGCATTTGCATTTGCTTTTGCATTTGCATTTGCATTTGCATTTGCATTTGCTTTTGCATTTGCATTTGCATTTGCATTTGCATTTGCATTTGCATTTGGATTTGCATTTGCACTTGCACTTGCATTTGCATTTGCATTTGCATTTGCATTTGCATTTGCATTTGCATTTGCATTTGCATTTGCATTTGCATTTGCATTTGCATTTGCATTAGCATTTGCATTTGCATTTGCATTTGCATTTGCATTTGCATTTGCATTAGCATTTGCATTTGCATTTGCATTTGCATTTGCATTTGCATTTGCATTTGCATTAGCATTAGCATTTGCATTTGCATTTGCATTTGCATTTGCATTTGCATTTGCATTTGCATTTGCATTAGCATTTGCATTTGCATTTGCATTTGCATTTGCATTTGCATTTGCATTTGCATTTGCATTTGCATTTGCATTTGCATTTGCATTTGCATTTGCATTTGCATTTGCATTTGCATTTGCATTTGGATTTGCATTTGCACTTGCACTTGCACTTGCACTTGCACTTGCACTTGCACTTGCACTTGCACTTGCACTAGCACTTGCACTTGCACTTGCACTTGCATTTGCATTTGCATTTGCATTTGCATTTGCATTTGCATTTGCATTTGCATTTGCATTTGCATTTGCATTTGCATTAGCATTTGCATTTGCATTTGCATTTGCATTTGCAATTGCATTTGCATTTGCATTTGCATTTGCATTTGCATTTGCATTTGCATTTGCATTTGCATTTGCATTTGCATTTGCATTTGCATTTGCATTTGAATTAGCATTAGCATTTGCATTTGCATTTGCATTTGCATTTGCATTTGCATTTGCATTTGCATTTGCATTTGCATTTGCATTTGCATTTGCATTTGCATTTGCATTTGCATTAGCATTTGCATTTGCATTTGCATTTGCATTTGCATTTGCATTTGCATTTGCATTTGGATTTGCATTTGCATTTGCATTTGCATTTGCATTTGCATTTGCATTTGCATTTGCATTTGCATTTGCATTTGCATTTGCATTTGCATTTGCATTTGCATTTGCATTTGGATTTGCATTTGCATTTGCATTTGCATTTGCATTTGCATTTGCATTTCCATTTGCATTTGCATTTGCATTTGCATTTGCATTTGCATTTCCATTTGCACTTGCACATGCACTTGCAGTTGCGCTTGCGCTTGCGCTTGCGCTTGCGCTTGCGCTTGCGCTTGCGTTTGCGTTTGCGTTTGCGTTTGCGTTTGCGTTTGCGTTTGCGTTTGCGTTTGCGTTTGCGTTTGCGTTTGCGTTTGCGTTTGCGTTTGCGTTTGCGTTTGCGTTTGCGTTTGCGTTTTCGTTTGCGTTTGCGTTTGCGTTTGCGTTTGCGTTTGCGTTTGCGTTTGCGTTTGCGTTTGCGTTTGCATATGCATTTGCATTTGCATTTGCATTTGCATTTGCATTAGCATTAGCATTTGCATTTGCATTTGCATTTGCATTTGCATTTGCATTTGCATTTGCATTTGCATTAGCATTAGCATTTGCATTTGCATTTGCATTTGCATTTGCATTTGCATTTGCATTTGCATTTGCATTTGCATTTGCATTTGCATTTGCATTTGCATTTGCATTTGCATTTGCATTTGCATTTGCATTTGCATTTGCATTTGCATTTGCATTTGCATTTGCATTTGCATTTGCATTTGCATTTGCATTTGCATTTGAATTAGCATTAGCATTTGCATTTGCATTTGCATTTGCATTTGCATTTGCATTTGCATTTCCATTTGCATTTGCATTTGCATTTGCATTTGCATTTGCATTTGCATTTCCATTTGCATTTGCACTTGCACATGCACTTGCAGTTGCGCTTGCGCTTGCGCTTGCGCTTGCGCTTGCGCTTGCGTTTGCGTTTGCGTTTGCGTTTGCGTTTGCGTTTGCGTTTGCGTTTGCGTTTGCGTTTGCGTTTGAGTTTGCGTTTGCGTTTGCGTTTGCGTTTGCGTTTGCGTTTGCGTTTGCGTTTGCGTTTGAGTTTGCGTTTGCGTTTGCGTTTGCGTTTGCGTTTGCGTTTGCGTTTGCGTTTGCATTTGCATTTGCATTTGCATTTGCATTTGCATTTGCATTAGCATTAGCATTAGCATTTGCATTTGCATTTGCATTTGCATTTGCATTTGCATTTGCATTTGCATTTGCATTAGCATTTGCATTTGCATTTGCATTTGCATTTGCATTTGCATTTGCATTTGCATTTGCATTAGCATTAGCATTTGCATTTGCATTTGCATTTGCATTTGCATTTGCATTAGCATTTGCATTTGCATTTGCATTTGCATTTGCATTTGCATTTGCATTTGCATTTGCATTTGCATTTGCATTTGCATTTGCATTTGCATTTGCATTTGCATTTGCATTTGCATTTGCATTTGCATTTGCATTTGCATTTGCATTTGCATTAGCATTTGCATTTGCATTTGCATTTGCATTTGCATTTGCATTTGCATTAGCATTTGCATTTGCATTTGCATTTGCATTTGCATTTGCATTTGCATTTGCATTAGCATTAGCATTTGCATTTGCATTTGCATTTGCATTTGCATTTGCATTTGCATTTGCACTTGCATTAGCATTTGCATTTGCATTTGCATTTGCATTTGCATTTGCATTTGCATTTGCATTTGCATTTGCATTTGCATTTGCATTTGCATTTGCATTTGCATTTGCATTTGGATTTGCATTTGCACTTGCACTTGCACTTGCACTTGCACTTGCACTTGCACTTGCACTTGCACTTGCACTTGCACTTGCACTTGCATTTGCATTTGCATTTGCATTTGCATTTGCATTTGCATTTGCATTTGCATTTGCATTTGCATTAGTATTTGCATTTGCATTTGCATTTGCATTTGCAATTGCATTTGCATTTGCATTTGCATTTGCATTTGCATTTGCATTTGCATTTGCATTTGCATTTGCATTTGCATTTGCATTTGTATTTGCATTTGAATTAGCATTAGCATTTGCATTTGCATTTGCATTTGCATTTGCATTTGCATTTGCATTTGCATTTGCATTTGCATTTGCATTTGCATTTGCATTTGCATTTGCATTTGCATTTGCATTAGCATTTGCATTTGCATTTGCATTTGCATTTGCATTTGCATTTGCATTTGCATTTGCATTTGGATTTGCATTTGCAATTGCATTTGCATTTGCATTTGCATTTGCATTTGCATTTGCATTTGCATTTGCATTTGCATTTGCATTTGCATTTGCATTTGCATTTGCATTTGCATTTGCATTTGCATTTGAATTTGCATTTGCATTTGCATTTGCATTTGCATTAGCATTTGCATTTGCATTTGCATTTGCATTTGCATTTGCATTTGCATTTGCATTTGGATTTGCATTTGCATTTGCATTTGCATTTGCATTTGCATTTGCATTTGCATTTGCATTTGCATTTGCATTTGCATTTGCATTTGCATTTGCATTTGCATTTGCATTTGCATTTGCATTTGCATTTGCATTTGCATTTGCATTTGCATTTGCATTTGCATTTGCATTAGCATTTGCATTTGCATTTAGATTTGCATTTGCATTTAGATTTGCATTTGCATTTGAATTTGCATTTGCGTTTGCGTTTGCATTTGCACTTGCACTCGCACTCGCACTCGCACTCGCACTCGCACTCGCACTCGCACTCGCACTCGCACTCGCACTCGCACTCGCACTCGCACTCGCACTAGCACTCGCACTCGCACTCGCACTCGCACTCGCACTCGCACTCGCACTCGCACTCGCACTCGCACTCGCACTCGCACTCGCACTCGCACTCGCACTCGCACCCGCACTCGCACTCGCACTCGCACTCGCACTCGCACTCGCACTCGCACTCGCACTCGCACTCGCACTCGCACTCGCATTAGCATTTGCATTTGCATTTGCATTTGCATTTGCATTTGCATTTGGATTTGCATTTGCATTTGCATTTGCATTTGCATTAGCATTTGCATTTGCATTTGCATTTGCATTTGCATTTGCATTTGCATTTGCATTTGCTTTTGCATTTGCATTTGCATTTGCATTTGCATTTGCTTTTGCATTTGCATTTGCATTTGCATTTGCATTTGCATTTGGATTTGCATTTGCACTTGCACTTGCACTTGCATTTGCATTTGCATTTGCATTTGCATTTGCATTTGCATTTGCATTTGCATTTGCATTTGCATTTGCATTAGCATTTGCATTTGCATTTGCATTTGCATTTGCATTTGCATTTGCATTAGCATTTGCATTTGCATTTGCATTTGCATTTGCATTTGCATTTGCATTTGCATTAGCATTAGCATTTGCATTTGCATTTGCATTTGCATTTGCATTTGCATTTGCATTTGCATTTGCATTAGCATTTGCATTTGCATTTGCATTTGCATTTGCATTTGCATTTGCATTTGCATTTGCATTTGCATTTGCATTTGCATTTGCATTTGCATTTGCATTTGCATTTGCATTTGCATTTGCATTTGGATTTGCATTTGCACTTGCACTTGCACTTGCACTTGCACTTGCACTTGCACTTGCACTTGCACTCGCACTCGCACTCGCACTCGCACTCGCACTCGCACTCGCACTCGCACTCGCACTCGCACTCGCACTCGCACTCGCACTAGCACTAGCACTCGCACTCGCACTCGCACTCGCACTCGCACTCGCACTCGCACTCGCACTCGCACTCGCACTCGCACTCGCACTCGCACTCGCACTCGCACTCGCACTCGCACTCGCACTCGCACTCGCACTCGCACTCGCACTCGCACTCGCACTCGCACTCGCACTCGCACTCGCACTCGCATTAGCATTTGCATTTGCATTTGCATTTGCATTTGCATTTGCATTTGGATTTGCATTTGCATTTGCATTTGCATTTGCATTAGCATTTGCATTTGCATTTGCATTTGCATTTGCATTTGCATTTGCATTTGCATTTGCTTTTGCATTTGCATTTGCATTTGCATTTGCATTTGCTTTTGCATTTGCATTTGCATTTGCATTTGCATTTGCATTTGCATTTGGATTTGCATTTGCACTTGCACTTGCATTTGCATTTGCATTTGCATTTGCATTTGCATTTGCATTTGCATTTGCATTTGCATTTGCATTTGCATTTGCATTTGCATTTGCATTTGCATTAGCATTTGCATTTGCATTTGCATTTGCATTTGCATTTGCATTTGCATTAGCATTTGCATTTGCATTTGCATTTGCATTTGCATTTGCATTTGCATTTGCATTAGCATTAGCATTTGCATTTGCATTTGCATTTGCATTTGCATTTGCATTTGCATTTGCATTTGCATTAGCATTTGCATTTGCATTTGCATTTGCATTTGCATTTGCATTTGCATTTGCATTTGCATTTGCATTTGCATTTGCATTTGCATTTGCATTTGCATTTGCATTTGCATTTGCATTTGGATTTGCATTTGCACTTGCACTTGCACTTGCACTTGCACTTGCACTTGCACTTGCACTTGCACTTGCACTTGCACTTGCACTTGCACTTGCACTTGCATTTGCATTTGCATTTGCATTTGCATTTGCATTTGCATTTGCATTTGCATTTGCATTTGCATTTGCATTTGCATTAGCATTTGCATTTGCATTTGCATTTGCATTTGCAATTGCATTTGCATTTGCATTTGCATTTGCATTTGCATTTGCATTTGCATTTGCATTTGCATTTGCATTTGCATTTGCATTTGAATTAGCATTAGCATTTGCATTTGCATTTGCATTTGCATTTGCATTTGCATTTGCATTTGCATTTGCATTTGCATTTGCATTTGCATTTGCATTTGCATTTGCATTTGCATTAGCATTTGCATTTGCATTTGCATTTGCATTTGCATTTGCATTTGCATTTGCATTTGGATTTGCATTTGCATTTGCATTTGCATTTGCATTTGCATTTGCATTTGCATTTGCATTTGCATTTGCATTTGCATTTGCATTTGCATTTGCATTTGCATTTGCATTTGGATTTGCATTTGCATTTGCATTTGCATTTGCATTTGCATTTGCATTTCCATTTGCATTTGCATTTGCATTTGCATTTGCATTTGCATTTCCATTTGCACTTGCACATGCACTTGCAGTTGCGCTTGCGCTTGCGCTTGCGCTTGCGCTTGCGCTTGCGCTTGCGCTTGCGCTTGCGCTTGCGTTTGCGTTTGCGTTTGCGTTTGCGTTTGCGTTTGCGTTTGCGTTTGCGTTTGCGTTTGCGTTTGCGTTTGCGTTTGCGTTTGCGTTTGCGTTTGCGTTTGCGTTTGCGTTTGCGTTTGCGTTTGCGTTTGCGTTTGCATATGCATTTGCATTTGCATTTGCATTTGCATTTGCATTTGCATTTGCATTTGCATTTGCATTTGCATTTGCATTTGCATTTGCATTTGCATTTGCATTTGCATTTGCATTTGCATTTGCATTTGCATTTGCATTTGCATTTGCATTTGCATTTGCATTTGCATTTGCATTTGCATTTGCATTTGCATTTGAATTAGCATTAGCATTTGCATTTGCATTTGCATTTGCATTTGCATTTGCATTTGCATTTGCATTTGCATTTGCATTTGCATTTGCATTTGCATTTGCATTTCCATTTGCATTTGCATTTGCATTTGCATTTGCATTTGCATTTGCATTTCCATTTGCATTTGCACTTGCACATGCACTTGCAGTTGCGCTTGCGCTTGCGCTTGCGCTTGCGCTTGCGCTTGCGCTTGCGTTTGCGTTTGCGTTTGCGTTTGCGTTTGCGTTTGCGTTTGCGTTTGCGTTTGCGTTTGAGTTTGCGTTTGCGTTTGCGTTTGCGTTTGCGTTTGCGTTTGCGTTTGCGTTTGCGTTTGCGTTTGCGTTTGCGTTTGCGTTTGAGTTTGCGTTTGCGTTTGCGTTTGCGTTTGCGTTTGCGTTTGCGTTTGCGTTTGCATTTGCATTTGCATTTGCATTTGCATTTGCATTTGCATTAGCATTAGCATTAGCATTTGCATTTGCATTTGCATTTGCATTTGCATTTGCATTTGCATTTGCATTTGCATTAGCATTTGCATTTGCATTTGCATTTGCATTTGCATTTGCATTTGCATTTGCATTTGCATTAGCATTAGCATTTGCATTTGCATTTGCATTTGCATTTGCATTTGCATTAGCATTTGCATTTGCATTTGCATTTGCATTTGCATTTGCATTTGCATTTGCATTTGCATTTGCATTTGCATTTGCATTTGCATTTGCATTTGCATTTGCATTTGCATTTGCATTTGCATTTGCATTTGCATTTGCATTTGCATTAGCATTTGCATTTGCATTTGCATTTGCATTTGCATTTGCATTTGCATTAGCATTTGCATTTGCATTTGCATTTGCATTTGCATTTGCATTTGCATTTGCATTAGCATTAGCATTTGCATTTGCATTTGCATTTGCATTTGCATTTGCATTTGCATTTGCATTTGCATTAGCATTTGCATTTGCATTTGCATTTGCATTTGCATTTGCATTTGCATTTGCATTTGCATTTGCATTTGCATTTGCATTTGCATTTGCATTTGCATTTGCATTTGGATTTGCATTTGCACTTGCACTTGCACTTGCACTTGCACTTGCACTTGCACTTGCACTTGCACTTGCACTTGCACTTGCACTTGCACTTGCATTTGCATTTGCATTTGCATTTGCATTTGCATTTGCATTTGCATTTGCATTTGCATTTGCATTAGTATTTGCATTTGCATTTGCATTTGCATTTGCAATTGCATTTGCATTTGCATTTGCATTTGCATTTGCATTTGCATTTGCATTTGCATTTGCATTTGCATTTGCATTTGTATTTGCATTTGAATTAGCATTAGCATTTGCATTTGCATTTGCATTTGCATTTGCATTTGCATTTGCATTTGCATTTGCATTTGCATTTGCATTTGCATTTGCATTTGCATTTGCATTTGCATTTGCATTAGCATTTGCATTTGCATTTGCATTTGCATTTGCATTTGCATTTGCATTTGCATTTGCATTTGGATTTGCATTTGCAATTGCATTTGCATTTGCATTTGCATTTGCATTTGCATTTGCATTTGCATTTGCATTTGCATTTGCATTTGCATTTGCATTTGCATTTGCATTTGCAGTTGCATTTGCATTTGCATTTGCATTTGCATTTGCATTTGCATTTGCATTTGCATTAGCATTTGCATTTGCATTTAGATTTGCATTTGCATTTAGATTTGCATTTGCATTTGAATTTGCATTTGCGTTTGCGTTTGCATTTGCACTTGCACTCGCACTCGCACTCGCACTCGCACTCGCACTCGCACTCGCACTCGCACTCGCACTCGCACTCGCACTCGCACTCGCACTCGCACTCGCACTCGCACTCGCACTAGCACTCGCACTCGCACTCGCACTCGCACTCGCACTCGCACTCGCACTCGCACTCGCACTCGCACTCGCACTCGCACTCGCACTCGCACTCGCACTCGCACTCGCACTCGCACTCGCACTCGCACTCGCATTAGCATTTGCATTTGCATTTGCATTTGCATTTGCATTTGCATTTGGATTTGCATTTGCATTTGCATTTGCATTTGCATTAGCATTTGCATTTGCATTTGCATTTGCATTTGCATTTGCATTTGCATTTGCATTTGCTTTTGCATTTGCATTTGCATTTGCATTTGCATTTGCTTTTGCATTTGCATTTGCATTTGCATTTGCATTTGCATTTGGATTTGCATTTGCACTTGCACTTGCACTTGCACTTGCATTTGCATTTGCATTTGCATTTGCATTTGCATTTGCATTTGCATTTGCATTTGCATTTGCATTTGCATTTGCATTTGCATTTGCATTTGCATTTGCATTTGCATTTGCATTTGCATTTGCATTTGCATTAGCATTTGCATTTGCATTTGCATTTGCATTTGCATTTGCATTTGCATTTGCATTAGCATTAGCATTTGCATTTGCATTTGCATTTGCATTTGCATTTGCATTTGCATTTGCATTTGCATTAGCATTTGCATTTGCATTTGCATTTGCATTTGCATTTGCATTTGCATTTGCATTTGCATTTGCATTTGCATTTGCATTTGCATTTGCATTTGCATTTGCATTTGCATTTGCACTTGCACATGCACTTGCAGTTGCGCTTGCGCTTGCGCTTGCGCTTGCGCTTGCGCTTGCGCTTGCGGTTGCGTTTGCGTTTGCGTTTGCGTTTGCGTTTGCGTTTGCGTTTGCGTTTGCGTTTGCGTTTGCGT
Source organism: Andrena chrysosceles (assembly GCA_963855975.1). NCBI lineage: Eukaryota > Metazoa > Arthropoda > Insecta > Hymenoptera > Andrenidae > Andrena > Andrena chrysosceles. The sequence goes on from CAWLCU010000048.1 coordinate 717,945, forward strand.
TTGCGTTTGCGTTTGCGTTTGCGTTTGCGTTTGCGTTTGCGTTTGCGTTTGCGTTTGCGTTTGCGTTTGCGTTTGCGTTTGCGTTTGCGTTTGCGTTTGCGTTTGCGTTTGCGTTTGCGTTTGCGTTTGCGTTTGCGTTTGCGTTTGCGTTTGCGTTTGCGTTTGCGTTTGCGTTTGCGTTTGCGTTTGCGTTTGCGTTTGCATATGCATTTGCATTTGCATTTGCATTTGCATTTGCATTTGCATTTGCATTAGCATTAGCATTTGCATTTGCATTTGCATTTGCATTTGCATTTGCATTTGTATTTGCATTTGAATTAGCATTAGCATTTGCATTTGCATTTGCATTTGCATTTGCATTTGCATTTGCATTTGCATTTGCATTTGCATTTGCATTTGCATTTGCATTTGCATTAGCATTTGCATTTGCATTTGCATTTGCATTTGCAATTGCATTTGCATTTGCATTTGCATTTGCATTTGCATTTGCATTTGCATTTGCATTTGCATTTGCATTTGCATTTGTATTTGCATTTGAATTAGCATTAGCATTTGCATTTGCATTTGCATTTGCATTTGCATTTGCATTTGCATTTGCATTTGCATTTGCATTTGCATTTGCATTTGCATTAGCATTTGCATTTGCATTTGCATTTGCATTTGCATTAGCATTTGCATTTGCATTTGCATTTGCATTTGCATTTGCATTTGCATTTGCATTTGCATTTGCATTTGGATTTGCATTTGCATTTGCATTTGCATTTGCATTTGCATTTGCATTTGCATTTGCATTTGCATTTGCATTTGCATTTGCATTTGCATTTGCATTTGCATTTGCATTTGCAATTGCATTTGCATTTGCATTTGCATTTGCATTTGCATTTGCATTTGCATTTACATTTGCATTTGCATTAGCATTTGCATTTGCATTTAGATTTGCATTTGCGGTTAGATTTGCATTTGCATTTGAATTTGCATTTGCGTTTGCGTTTGCATTTGCACTTGCACTCGCACTCGCACTTGCACTCGCACTCGCACTCGCACTCGCACTCGCACTCGCACTCGCACTCGCACTCGCACTCGCACTCGCACTCGCACTCGCACTCGCACTCGCACTCGCACTCGCACTCGCACTCGCATTAGCATTTGCATTTGCATTTGCATTTGCATTTGCATTTGCATTTGCATTTGCTTTTGCATTTGCATTTGCATTTGCATTTGCATTTGCATTTGCATTTGCATTTGCATTTGCATTTGCATTTGCATTTGCATTTGGATTTGCATTTGCATTTGCATTTAGATTTGCATTTGCATTTAGATTTGCATTTGCATTTGCATTTGCATTTGCATTTGCATTTGCATTTGCATTTGCATTTGCATTTGCATTTGCATTTGCATTTGCATTTGCATTTGCATTTGCATTTGCATTTGCATTTGCATTTGCATTTGCATTTGCATTTGCATTTGCATTTGCATTTGCATTTGCATTTGCATTTGCATTTGCATTTGCATTTGCATTTGCATTTGCATTTGCATTTGCATTTGCATTTGCATTTGCATTTGCATTTGCATTTGCATTTGCATTTGCATTTGCATTTGCATTTGCATTTGCATTTGCATTTGGATTTGCATTTGCATTTGCATTTGCATTTGCATTTGCATTTGCATTTGCATTTGCATTTGCATTTGCATTTAGATTTGCATTTGCATTTAGATTTGCATTTGCATTAGAAATTGCATTTGCGTTTGCGTTTGCGTTTGCGTTTGCGTTTGCGTTTGCGTTTGCGTTTGCGTTTGCGTTTGCGTTTGCGTTTGCATTTGCATTTGCATTTGCATTTGCATTTGCATTTGCATTTGCATTTGCATTTGCATTTGCATTTGCATTTGCATTTGCATTTGCATTTGCATTTGCATTTCCATTTGCATTTGCATTTGCATTTGCATTTGCATTTGCATTTGCATTTCCATTTGCATTTGCACTTGCACATGCACTTGCAGTTGCGCTTGCGCTTGCGCTTGCGCTTGCGTTTGCGTTTGCGTTTGCGTTTGCGTTTGCGTTTGCGTTTGCGTTTGCGTTTGCGTTTGCGTTTGCGTTTGCGTTTGCGTTTGAGTTTGCGTTTGCGTTTGCGTTTGCGTTTGCGTTTGCGTTTGCGTTTGCGTTTGCGTTTGCGTTTGCGTTTGCGTTTGCGTTTGCGTTTGCGTTTGCGTTTGCGTTTGCGTTTGCGTTTGCGTTTGCGTTTGCGTTTGCGTTTGCGTTTGCGTTTGCGTTTGCGTTTGCGTTTGCGTTTGCGTTTGCGTTTGCGTTTGCGTTTGCGTTTGCGTTTGCGTTTGCGTTTGCGTTTGCGTTTGCGTTTGCGTTTGCGTTTGCGTTTGCGTTTGCATTTGCGTTAGCATTAGCATTTGCATTTGCATTTGCATTTGCATTTGCATTTGCATTTGCATTAGCATTAGCATTTGCATTTGCATTTGCATTTGCATTTGCATTTGCATTTGCATTTGCATTTGCATTTGCATTTGCATTTGGATTTGCATTTGCATTTGCATTTGCATTTGCATTTGCATTTGCATTTGCATTTGCATTTGCATTTGCATTTGCATTTGCATTTGCATTTGCATTTGCATTTGCATTTGCATTTGCATTTGCATTTGCATTTGCATTAGCATTAGCATTTGCATTTGCATTTGCATTTGCAATTGCATTTGCATTTGCATTTGCATTTGCATTTGCATTTGCATTTGCATTTGCATTTGCATTTGCATTTGCATTTGCATTTGCATTAGTATTTGCATTTGCATTTGCATTTGCATTTGCAATTGCATTTGCATTTGCATTTGCATTTGCATTTGCATTTGCATTTGCATTTGCATTAGCATTAGCATTTGCATTTGCATTTGCATTTGCATTTGCATTTGCATTAGCATTTGCATTTGCATTTGCATTTGCATTTGCATTTGCATTTGCATTTGCATTTGCATTTGCATTTGCATTTGCATTTGCATTTGCATTTGCATTTGCATTTGCATTTGCATTTGCATTTGCATTTGCATTTGCATTAGCATTTGCATTTGCATTTGCATTTGCATTTGCATTTGCATTTGCATTAGCATTTGCATTTGCATTTGCATTTGCATTTGCATTTGCATTTGCATTAGCATTAGCATTTGCATTTGCATTTGCATTTGCATTTGCATTTGCATTTGCATTTGCATTTGCATTAGCATTTGCATTTGCATTTGCATTTGCATTTGCATTTGCATTTGCATTTGCATTTGCATTTGCATTTGCATTTGCATTTGCATTTGCATTTGCATTTGCATTTGGATTTGCATTTGCACTTGCACTTGCACTTGCACTTGCACTTGCACTTGCACTTGCACTTGCACTTGCACTTGCACTTGCACTTGCACTTGCATTTGCATTTGCATTTGCATTTGCATTTGCATTTGCATTTGCATTTGCATTTGCATTAGTATTTGCATTTGCATTTGCATTTGCATTTGCATTTGCATTTGCAATTGCATTTGCATTTGCATTTGCATTTGGATTTGCATTTGCATTTGCATTTGCATTTGCATTTGCATTTGCATTTGCATTTGTATTTGCATTTGAATTAGCATTAGCATTTGCATTTGCATTTGCATTTGCATTTGCATTTGCATTTGCATTTGCATTTGCATTTGCATTTGCATTTGCATTTGCATTTGCATTTGCATTTGCATTTGCATTAGCATTTGCATTTGCATTTGCATTTGCATTTGCATTTGCATTTGCATTTGCATTTGCATTTGGATTTGCATTTGCATTTGCATTTGCATTTGCATTTGCATTTGCATTTGCATTTGCATTTGCATTTGCATTTGCATTTGCATTTGCATTAGCATTAGCATTTGCATTTGCATTTGCATTTGCATTTGCATTTGCATTAGCATTTGCATTTGCATTTGCATTTGCATTTGCATTTGCATTTGCATTTGCATTTGCATTTGCATTTGCATTTGCATTTGCATTTGCATTTGCATTTGCATTTGCATTTGCATTTGCATTTGCATTTGCATTTGCATTAGCATTTGCATTTGCATTTGCATTTGCATTTGCATTTGCATTTGCATTAGCATTTGCATTTGCATTTGCATTTGCATTTGCATTTGCATTTGCATTAGCATTAGCATTTGCATTTGCATTTGCATTTGCATTTGCATTTGCATTTGCATTTGCATTTGCATTAGCATTTGCATTTGCATTTGCATTTGCATTTGCATTTGCATTTGCATTTGCATTTGCATTTGCATTTGCATTTGCATTTGCATTTGCATTTGCATTTGGATTTGCATTTGCACTTGCACTTGCACTTGCACTTGCACTTGCACTTGCACTTGCACTTGCACTTGCACTTGCACTTGCACTTGCACTTGCATTTGCATTTGCATTTGCATTTGCATTTGCATTTGCATTTGCATTTGCATTTGCATTTGCATTAGTATTTGCATTTGCATTTGCATTTGCATTTGCATTTGCATTTGCAATTGCATTTGCATTTGCATTTGCATTTGGATTTGCATTTGCATTTGCATTTGCATTTGCATTTGCATTTGCATTTGCATTTGTATTTGCATTTGAATTAGCATTAGCATTTGCATTTGCATTTGCATTTGCATTTGCATTTGCATTTGCATTTGCATTTGCATTTGCATTTGCATTTGCATTTGCATTTGCATTTGCATTTGCATTTGCATTAGCATTTGCATTTGCATTTGCATTTGCATTTGCATTTGCATTTGCATTTGCATTTGCATTTGGATTTGCATTTGCATTTGCATTTGCATTTGCATTTGCATTTGCATTTGCATTTGCATTTGCATTTGCATTTGCATTTGCATTTGCATTTGCATTTGCATTTGCATTTGCATTTGCATTTGCATTTGCATTTGCATTTGCATTTGCATTTGCATTTGCATTTGCATTAGCATTTGCATTTGCATTTAGATTTGCATTTGCATTTAGATTTGCATTTGCATTTGAATTTGCATTTGCGTTTGCGTTTGCATTTGCACTTGCACTCGCACTCGCACTCGCACTCGCACTCGCACTCGCACTCGCACTCGCACTCGCACTCGCACTCGCACTCGCACTCGCACTCGCACTCGCACTCGCACTCGCATTAGCATTTGCATTTGCATTTGCATTTGCATTTGCATTTGCATTTGGATTTGCATTTGCATTTGCATTTGCATTTGCATTTGCATTTGCATTTGCATTTGCATTTGCATTTGCTTTTGCATTTGCATTTGCATTTGCATTTGCATTTGCTTTTGCATTTGCATTTGCATTTGCATTTGCATTTGCATTTGGATTTGCATTTGCACTTGCACTTGCACTTGCATTTGCATTTGCATTTGCATTTGCATTTGCATTTGCATTTGCATTTGCATTTGCATTTGCATTTGCATTTGCATTTGCATTTGCATTTGCATTTGCATTTGCATTTGCATTTGCATTTGCATTTGCATTTGCATTAGCATTTGCATTTGCATTTGCATTTGCATTTGCATTTGCATTTGCATTAGCATTTGCATTTGCATTTGCATTTGCATTTGCATTTGCATTTGCATTTGCATTTGCATTTGCATTTGCATTTGCATTTGCATTTGCATTTGCATTTGCATTTGCATTTGCATTTGCACTTGCACATGCACTTGCAGTTGCGCTTGCGCTTGCGCTTGCGCTTGCGCTTGCGCTTGCGTTTGCGTTTGCGTTTGCGTTTGCGTTTGCGTTTGCGTTTGCGTTTGCGTTTGCGTTTGCGTTTGCGTTTGCGTTTGCGTTTGCGTTTGCGTTTGCGTTTGCGTTTGCGTTTGCGTTTGCGTTTGCGTTTGCGTTTGCGTTTGCGTTTGCGTTTGCGTTTGCGTTTGCGTTTGCGTTTGCGTTTGCGTTTGCGTTTGCGTTTGCGTTTGCGTTTGCGTTTGCGTTTGCGTTTGCGTTTGCGTTTGCGTTTGCGTTTGCGTTTGCGTTTGCGTTTGCGTTTGCGTTTGCGTTTGCGTTTGCGTTTGCGTTTGCGTTTGCGTTTGCGTTTGCGTTTGCATATGCATTTGCATTTGCATTTGCATTTGCATTTGCATTTGCATTAGCATTAGCATTTGCATTTGCATTTGCATTTGCATTTGCATTTGCATTTGTATTTGCATTTGAATTAGCATTAGCATTTGCATTTGCATTTGCATTTGCATTTGCATTTGCATTTGCATTTGCATTTGCATTTGCATTTGCATTTGCATTTGCATTTGCATTAGCATTTGCATTTGCATTTGCATTTGCATTTGCAATTGCATTTGCATTTGCATTTGCATTTGCATTTGCATTTGCATTTGCATTTGCATTTGCATTTGCATTTGCATTTGTATTTGCATTTGAATTAGCATTAGCATTTGCATTTGCATTTGCATTTGCATTTGCATTTGCATTTGCATTTGCATTTGCATTTGCATTTGCATTTGCATTTGCATTTGCATTAGCATTTGCATTTGCATTTGCATTTGCATTTGCATTAGCATTTGCATTTGCATTTGCATTTGCATTTGCATTTGCATTTGCATTTGCATTTGCATTTGCATTTGCATTTGCATTTGGATTTGCATTTGCATTTGCATTTGCATTTGCATTTGCATTTGCATTTGCATTTGCATTTGCATTTGCATTTGCATTTGCATTTGCATTTGCATTTGCATTTGCATTTGCAATTGCATTTGCATTTGCATTTGCATTTGCATTTGCATTTGCATTTACATTTGCATTTGCATTAGCATTTGCATTTGCATTTAGATTTGCATTTGCGGTTAGATTTGCATTTGCATTTGAATTTGCATTTGCGTTTGCGTTTGCATTTGCACTTGCAATCGCACTCGCACTTGCACTCGCACTCGCACTCGCACTCGCACTCGCACTCGCACTCGCACTCGCACTCGCACTCGCACTCGCACTCGCACTCGCACTCGCACTCGCACTCGCACTCGCACTCGCACTCGCACTCGCACTCCCACTCGCACTCGCATTAGCATTTGCAT